>VTGD01000047.1:0-377508 GCA_013406985.1 Calonectria crousiana | reverse complement strand
CCCCCCCCCCCAGAACCAAATGGCATGCGCGGTTTTGACCCTCACCCTCCTTACAATATTCCACTAGCAAGAAGTGAGGAGAGGGAGCTGCGGCGACATGCTGTCAGGTTGTGCAATGAAAAGGAGAGTTGGTATTATTACCTTACAGAGATTGCCTTGCGACGCATCGGTAACAGAATAATGAATGCATTCTTCCACCAAGACCGCTCCACATGGCTCAACATCAAGCCGCTGCTTCGCATTGGACAAGAGTATGAAGTACAAGTGTCTTCTTGGTCTCCACACCTGCCTCCGGCGATGCAGCACTACGAAACCACATCAATGATTCGGGCACCGCACTTGAGCTTTTTAGGCGAAGGTGTCGGCAGCCATGTTTCGCGAGAGCTCAGTTGGGCCATCGACAACCGATTGCTTGGGACCCAAACATGGCTCTACCAACCGTTCCTGTACTACTTGGTCCACGTTGGTGTAGCCCGCAGCCCTGCCGCCACCTACCCAGCAGTTTTTGGCAATCTTTTGAATCCCTTGCCGGTATCATCAAACTACCCAGTCCATTCCATGAATTTCTGTCACGCAAGCTCGTCTGCTGCGTCGGCACCGTTGGACAATGAAGACGCTGTGATTCTCAGCTCTCTCATCAACTCCGGCATAGAATGCTGCCTCAAGACTGTTGAGGTACGAACTCGGGGTCATCGACACCACGGCCTGTGGTTTGACCTCCGCAGCATAATGTGCGCGTCGTTTGTGCTGCTTGCCATCATCAAAAGTGGAAACTCGGCATGGATTCCCGGTTGTGTGGAGGCTATCTGCGGCCCCGCAGGTCCATCGTCTTCTACCGGCACGGGCTAGTCAGCTGACCAAAATCGCGACCCCTTGTTATGTAACTATCAATTGTGCTGGCCAGCTAAATAGAAAAGCATCCCTTTATTATTCAACTTTCCCGTAACACATAGTAAAAATATTTAAAGACACTAAAAACTCAAATCCAAAAAGCATTTTCTCTTTTTTACATCAAAATAATAACCTTTGTTTTCCAACCCATCATCCCTTTTTCTCCATCAAAGTCTTTAAAGCCCCCTTCATCTTTGCACTTCCAACACCCAACTCTCCTAGCAACTAGTGGATCTTGTGACTGGTTTACAAGATCAATTACTAGGCAAAAGCTATCACTAATTCGAAGTATCTTTAGCATAGGGTCCAGCAGTTGATGAGATTCATCCATGACCAGGTTGCTTTCCGACCCCGGAAATAGTTCAGGGAACCCTCTATCTGCAAGCCGCACCCTTTCTAAGTTGCCATGTTTGTCTGAGTCCTCGTTTGTGGCCGATTCAGTCTCTGGATCAGAAGAGCTTAGATCAGAGTGTAAAATGTTACTTTCTGATATATTACTACCCGGTGTATCATCATCTCATATGTGACCATCTAATCCAGGTATTGGCATTATCTCATTGTCTGATTTGGTATAAGAACTGTGATCCCTTTCGCTTTGTTGGAATCGCATCGCCTCTCCCTCCAATTCAGCATGAAAAGGTATATCCCTGACATCAGCCAATAAAACAAGCCTTGCAGACTGAGCGTCTCCAAAACAACTATCTCCCCTTGCGACTGCCCTGCCGTCAAGGAGCCTAGGGAGACTAGTATATGAAAGTCCTTCTGGTCGCCAGTATTTGTCGTTTGTTTCATCGGGTTCGTACATTATCCTGGCGCCGTCCATGGATGCCCATGACCACGTTGGAGCGCGATAGACTGAAGCACGAGTGCAGGGTGTCACACAAGACCACTGCAGCTGATGAAAAACATCAGCTTTCCATATTCCCGCCAGGTAGGTGTCGTCCAACACGAACCCCGGCCACTCAGACCTAGCCTTCACAGGACCGCCTTCTCCATATATGTAGATGGAGGATCCCGACGGGAACGTTGTTGCAGTCTCCGTGTCCGGGTCAAGATGAACGCCTTCCTGTACGGCTGCTAGCTCTTCCCGCAGCTTTCCGGGCAAAGGAAAGAGCTCATCCCTATCCGCGGAGACGTCTATCAGCATTGCATCATCTGTACAGTCATTCCCAGGTTGCAGTTCCTCTGGGATTGGAACCTCATCTCCCGTGCGTTGAGATTTGTGCTCCAACCCTACAGAGTAAATGTTTTGTTCAGTGGCTTCTGAACTGTCCTTAATTAGTGAACCATAATCGCGAGTTGGTATTGGCTCGTCAGCGCCTGTGTCAAACTTCCTTCGCGCCGTTTTGTCTTTGGCTTGCCACATTGGATGCAGTCTTGCATATGCCACATTAGTACCATCATCGCCATGTGCTACATGAGTAATTGTCGAACCACTATCGACAGTTGGTATTGACTCGTCAGCGCCTGGATCGAGATTCCTTTGCGCCGTTTTGTCTTCGGCTTTCCAGACTTGATACGCTCTTTGATATACCTCATGAGTAATTATCGAACCACTATCGACAGTTGGTATTGACTCGTCAGCGTCTGTGTCGAGCTTCCTTTGCGCCGTGTTGTCTTTGGCTTTCCAGATTTGATACGCTCTTTAATATGCCGCATGAGTGTCCGGATGAGACATTAGTTGGAGATACTCATCATCATAATCAGGATTTTCCTTGTCATCCACAAACTCCAAAAGCTTCTCCATGCCGACAGACTTCATAATCGCTCGAGTGCTGGGGCCCGGATCCTCAAACTCCCTTTCTGCATTGGGATCTAGCTGGCCTACAAATCTCAGGCCCAGCCAAGGATCCATGCTCAATGGGCCGCCCTTGTAAAGCATTCCGCTGCTGTCGCCCCGCGAGATTAAAATCCATCGAAGGCTTGCATTTCCGCCGTCGAACCGCAACGTCCCTACCGCAAAAGGATTATCAGGCACAGCCCAATGTTTCGGAAGTTCTACATCCGTGTACATCTTCTTCTCCTCTGGACTGGCGCGTCGTCGGCTGGCCCTCGACTTGATGAATGCTGCTATGGACGAAGCGATGCCAGCTATGGCGAAGAGCTTATCGGACTGATATGTCAACTCTCGCTCCGTGAATTGTTGTACAAGACCCCGCCACAGCGTAAATATGTTCATCGGGTCGTCCAGATAGGCATCAAATATGCGCCGTCGGGAAATCATATCATCATTCGTCATAATGAGGTAGGCCGGGAGCCGTTCCTGTCGGATGCCCTCTTGGCATTGCCAGTAGAGCCCCCCTTTATCATAATAAATCACCCTCGGGGCAATTTGAGTTTCCTGCAGCGTCCAGCCGCGCGTTTGTAGCTTCGCTGACCTCACAATTCCCTCCCAGCTCCCTCTAGGCGGATGCATCCAGCGGTATTTTGTGAGCTTCATGTCATCCGGCTTGCGGAAATTCATCTTGTAGGGTCGGCTCTCCAGCAAATTCCTATCGATCCCCAACCCAGAATCTGCATTATCTCCAACAATGGCAGCCATTGTGATATAAGCGTTTCGGTACACACTCATCATCTTGGGTGCTTCAGTCTGCCAATCAACCTTGGAGTCCTGGATAATGCATAGGGCGTCTACCCAAAGGTATCGAATTCCGAGACTTCGAGTAACATGCACCGCGTCTCTGATCGTTCGCGGCAGACCATCCAAGGGGATCTTTTGCCGATATTCGTCGAGGTTGGAGCTTGTCGTGCGATACGTCCCATCAACACTGCCCCAACAGTAACTCAGTGCAGTCCACTTGCCGCGAGTGCCTTGGGGAGGAACTACCAGAACAAGGCTGTCGCCAGACTCTCTCTCTTCGCTAACATCGATTACTCGTGTAGGCAGTATGCCGTCCTGTATTTTTGGGCAGAGTCTATGGCTCTGTTCACAGTCTTTTATCCAAGCCGTTGCGAGACCATCAAGTTCAAGACCAACCATCTCTGGTCCTGCTCGGCGTCTGTTGTTAATATCCCGCAACTCTTTACGAAAGTCAAGGTTTACTATTCATGAAGCGAAAGATTAGAAAACAGTCATCATAGTAAGAGGCTTTAGGAAGAACTTCCACGATTATGCGGCAAGGTCGAGAGTTGCAAGATTGCTTTATGATCCGCCCCGCTAATTTCTGCGCATCTCACTTCCGCGATGACAATGTGGCCGTGACCTGAGACTTTAAGCTGGACAACCGGGTCCGATAGACACGGACAGTCATTACTGAGTCTCGTACACTCGTCAAATGGACCAAATATCTGCAGAGCGCCATAGAAGAGGCTACATAAATGGCATCCTTGATTTGCATCGCGAGCAACTGCGCCGAAGAGAGAGAATGTCTGAGTCTTGCTGTCACTGAGAATCTCCCCCCAACCCAGATCGTCGCAGGGGCATTTGACGGAATTAATCCCTAACATTATAGTCTTAAATACCAACAATGAGTCGGTTTCCGTAAGAGAGCGCCAATTGGAGATGATATACGAGCTTTGCTGTGGCCTGAACACAGATGAGCGAAGCGACAGTAATTTCCTCGGGCGGAGAAATGAGGACATTGGCTGTTACAATGTGACGGTCATGTTGGCTATGCCCCTCAAAAATTGCTCACGTCAGCTGCGGGCCGCGATGGCTGCCTCCCAAGGCACCAGGGTGGGCTAGATCACTTGGATCACCTAGTGAGCCACAGGAAGGAAGCGTGAGCTAGGAAGGCTCACGACTACAGAATAAAGGATCACGAAGTAAGCAAGTGAGCCATCACAAGTATATAGACAGATCAAAGCATACTATAAAGAACAGTCTTAATCAGCTTTCAATAGAACTTAATTATATCAATCCCCTGATTAACACATTACCAGACATAATACTTGTAATACTCTACTCAATTACTACTATACACTCTGATCATTCTGCTAACATAAACTCTTGCCTTCTGATTGGTTTATTCCTTGGGAAATCGGCCAGATCGTTACAGCTGTGTCGTATCCGAGGCTGCTACCATGTCCTGTACCGTAGGAACTCATTAAACTCGCCATTCTTAGCGCGCCTCTCTGAGTGTGGCGTTTTTCATGCATGGTCAGCCAATCACAACAGGTATCCCGCTGCTGAGAGTGTGTTCGGATATTCCTCAAATGTGTTTATTCCCGGATACTAACTGTATGAGGAAGGAATCCTCACTGGAGTGGCTTTCTAACAACGCTAAGGATGACGAATTTGTTGAGTTCCTACGGTATATGTGCTTGGCTCACCCTGGCAGGTGAGCTGGTACCACTTAGCTCACCCAAGTCGCGCGATGGGCCAGAGCACCAGAGTAGTCAACACATTTTCCTCCAAGTCCCTGCCTCGAATATGGAGATTCATATCGGCTCCATGCCCGACCAAGAATTTGGCAGTTTCGTATTGGCCTTTGTATGCTGCGTCTGCGAGGGCCTGACCGTAATTGTGACTTACAAGAGCGAAATAGGTCATTCTATTTAAAATTGCATGACAAATGGGCCTGCAACCAGCCACAGCAGCGATGGTCAGGAGATCATCGCCCTGGCTGTTCGTCTCTGAGAGCGGAATTTGTGCATTATCCCACCAGTCCGACAATAGTGAATAAAACGAAAGATGGCACATTGCGAATGCAGAAATATTTTCTGGCGATACCGTAATCATTTTAAAGTTGCTTGACACAGACCTCAGCTGCAAATCTCGGTTAACAGTAATCTGTCGATACCACGTCCTATATTGAACACTACTTTCTCCCGGGGATCCAAGAAAACTCTTCAGCAGATGGCTCAATGTGGGATCGGATTCATGGCCTTCTTGGGTTTGAATATGATTTATCCAGTGATGGCGCGAGTATTCCACAAGCGGGTGTTTCGGATCAAGAGCAAAAGGGGTCCTGCTGCTCAGACTTTGTTCGTCACCCAAGTCAACTTCCTTGTACGCCTCAATGAGTATACTGAGAAAAATCTTTGATGCATAGCAATGGGATTTCTGGATTCCCCAGTGAGCTTCTGCAAAATACTCGGCGACAGAGAGATGGGAGAACCTCCACACTTTTTGCTGAGAGTCGTGGACAAGCAGATTGTTGCAAAGGTGCAACATCTGAGATTCTGTAATATTACCGGCCAGACATGGCCCATCTTCCGGATTCAGACGAAGTGCAGATAAGAGCTCATCATTTCTGAGTGGCCTGTAAGCACACATGACGAGCATGAATGCGTGATCCGCGAGTGCCCTGTCGTACTTGTTTCTAGCTCTTATCTGACTATAAATTTCATCGTAAGTTGCTTTGAGGCCCTCTGGAAGTTTCCCAAGGCGGTCTTTGATGGCTTCTACAGATTCAAGGTTCAGGAGTTGCTGTATTTGCAAGTGCACCCATTGAAACCTGTTTTTGATTAGCAATACTCATGGCGATTCTTTCAAGGTGCTTTCATACATCCCACTGCTGCGTGTTGTGAGGACTTCAAATATCTCTTTCTTCAATGGTGCAGGCATATTTGCCCAGTTTCCGTGTTCGATTATTTTTGCATCCACCAGTTTCCGTATGTCCTCCTCGTTGTCCCAGGCTGTGATTTGGATACTCGGTTTCTCCACGAATCTGCTGTGGATATATCGGTCAGGTCGGCTGGAAATGAAGATCCGCAGGGGTTTCTCTGAATTCAGTAACAGGAACTCAATTGCTTCAATGAGTTGGCTGCGTGAACTTGGCTCACACTCATCAAGGGCATCCAGAACGAGGGTAGTCTGCGAATAGAGCTTCATTGATTCGAGCAGCTCAATTTTGCACTTGTCAACTGTCAGAGCCGATCCCTTGAGCTTCATTTCCCTGTGAAGGTCTCGAAGCCTTTTTTGTATGTTACGAGGACTGTGAGTAACAGAAGACAATTGGCGAAGGTAGCTTTGAAGAACGGAGAGCGGCTCGCGACGCTCCGGATCACTCTGGCTACAGTAGAAAAAGGCAAGACCTTGGTTTGGTGAAGTCTCGGACAAACCCTGAAGGTGGTCGATAACCCTTGATGTAAGAAAGGTTTTCCCAGCCCCAGCTGAATAGGTTAGTACATAGCACGGAAATAATAAGAACTTGAGAAACTCAAGCTGGTGTCACTAACGGGAACCCTGCAACCATATTATGATTGAAGAACTGGTGGCCTCCCAGTGACGAAACTTCTCGTTGCGTAGCAACCACTCGCATGTGTCGTGTACCCGCGCTTCCTTAACAACGTTGTGATTTTTTCCGTATGCTATCGGTGAGATCCACTCTAGAATCTCAAGTCGCTCCCTGTCTTCTATTTGTTCGAAACCGTCCAGGAGGTATTCGCTAGCCAGCTGGAGCGAGTGTACATTCTGGCCCATTTCAAGAGTTTCAGCACTGTATGTAAATATTAGCTACGGCATCCGCAAACGTAAAACATCACATACAGCTGGTCGATATTGAGAGCTGTAGAAAGCGTGCTACGGTATCTTTCGAGACACTGGACAACATTATCGACATCTTTACTCTCAAATGGCCAGCGAGCGCAGGCACCAATCAGTTTAATTATCCTATTCCTTTTTCCCTGGCTAAGCTTTTTTTCGAGCCTTGCCTCAATGTTTACCAACTGCGATACACAGTCGTCAAGCGTGTTACGCAACAACACCGAGGTCTCGAGCCTCTGTCCCTGAGGACTCTGGAGTAGCTTCTGCGCACCTTCTAGGACGCTTTTGAGCCTGCTGATCTCTCCTATCAGGCGCTCAATGTCCGTTTTTGCATGCTTAGCTGCTGTGAGGTATTGAGAACATTGTGACGAGATAGTTGCCGTGATGCGGATCGCACTCGTAAGGCTAGTAGCCACGAGGAGGCCTTTCATCTTGTCGATGGCCAGGGAAAGTCAAGTAGCCTGACAGTTGAGAGAGCAAGGATAGGTTCCGTCGATTCTACAACTTCAAGGCACCCTCCAAGGCTGAGCACGATGCAGGTATGACGTGGCATGGAAACTGGTGCGCCTCGTGCTGATAGCGCCTGCCAATCACGTACATATGTACAGGCATTCATGTGGGTCCATGATGGCTCTCACGCTTATTCTTAAGCAGATTTGGCCAGGGTTCCTTTGGGTGCGATATATTTTGCGACCCGTGCGGACTGGGTGCGAAAGTGTGGATAGGGAATAGTGTGTTTATCAATCACGCCACTGACCAGAGTGAAAGCTTGTGGCAGACAAAGAGGTAAAGACTTTAGCAGACTCTGGCGTGTGTGGCTGTGCTATATTGGGCATTGGCGGGTTTTGGCTAATTCCTTTCAGCGGCCTCATTTGGTTTTGGAGGTTGGAGTGGGAAATTAGTGCTTGCGGGGGTCCAACCAACCGCATTTGGGGATACTTATGACAAAAAGTATGGTACCGGTTACAAAAGCCCTATATTTCAGCTATTTTATATTTCCTAAAGCCCCAAAGTCGTTATTATGGTTGGGGAAAGCACTTTTGATAAGCATTCGGTGTAGGGTAGGCTTGATGGTTGATCGGCCCGGTTCTAACAACGGACAGCAGGCCCTTGCTACAACATCAAGTTGGCACATTAGCTTCATTTCGATTCGCGATTCTGACCAATTTTGAGGCATTTCTTTTTTTTTTTTTTCCTTTTTAAACAAAAAAAAAAGCCACGATTCGATTAGGCGCTTGTCATGATGTTAATGATGTTTCTTTGACTTAACTATATGGGAATGTGGGGTTATTTTATTCTTTGGTGCTGCTTTCAACAGTGCCCCCAACTCAGCAACCCTCAGTCCCCAGGTGCAAGCTAGCTTTTGGTCTTCTTGGGCTTCGTATATGATTTGCCATCGCATCAAAATTCACCCCATTTCAGCTGTCGCGAAAATTTGCGAGATGATTGCGCTCTTTAATTTTTCTATCAGTTCTATTTGAAACACTGTGCCTCTTGGATCGCCTGTACCCCAGATCGCTAAAATTCTGTTGTCATCGTTTTAGCAATAATCGCTATTTCCGGCACCTCCATCTCTACACCCATTCTCACAATACGTAACGTAGCGGATCCATCCATCACCACCTACTCCGCACATGAATAAAGAGTACCATTTGTGTTGGGCATCAACAGGGTCCCCAACTCTTTCAAGCTCCGCGACAATTTCTGGCACGTAGTCTCCTGACAAACAATGTTAGCGAGGATGCAGGAAATGGAATAACATAAACATGCCCTTTTTTGCGAGGTTGTACCCGCAGTATGCAATGCCATTTGTGCATTTGGCAGCAAGAGTGAGAGTTGGAAGAGCGCTTGCAAGCGCAACAACGAAGGTGCCAGTCTTCACCATTTTGACTGAGTTCGACTTTCGACTTTTGAGTTGGGACGGGTGAGATTTGCTCGGTGATCAAAGTCGTGTGAGGCCTGTTGAGAGGATGTGTTGCGCAGATGTGGAAAAGTAGTTGCTCTTAATATACCAATTTCACTGCCTGTAGTTTGTCTGATTTAGCTCAACGTAGGAAACAGCAGCGGCATCTCCGACAATTGATGCGCTGTGTTTGGGTGTCAGTGATTGTGGGACGCCTGGTCGCCGATTACTTCAGATGCAACTGCTCAGCTTCCCATTGGCTGCTCATCCCCGCGAGGGGCTGTGAGAAAATGGTTATTAAGCGTGCGCTTCATGATTGGTCAATTCCCTGAAGGTTGCGCATTAGCTCGCGTTACATTCGGATGGCCGAGTTCTACTCAAACCACAGCTGAAAACAAACCAAGGATAGTCTTGTTGTGGCTTAGATTGCCTGGCGAAGATGCGGATATCATGTCATTTTCAACCTCTCTGCAAATTCCATAATGTGTTGCCACATCCATGCGGGCTGAGCGAATTTGACTCATGGCACGAATTACAAGCAAACTCGGTCATTGAATTGGTTTCATTTTTAATGACACTCTCAATCCACCTTCCATCATACGCAACGCCACGGCCACTTCCTCCCACCTCTAACGTAAAATACAGCTATGCTAGTTGCACTATGATCATGTTCGACAAGTCTCTCTTTTCCAATAGCCTAATTTGACTGGCCAAAAATACTCATTCTACCTTCTTCGTATTCCATATCATTAAGATCCGGTCATTCCCTGTCGGCGCCTTCATCTTGTTGATGCGGTGGTGATAGGGTCGCTGAGAGAGTGTGTGGGTGATTGCACCTTCACCACTAACATAGATGATTTGGGCAACACGGCGGATAAGGCCGTCTGTGGGAATTTAACGCTCCTGCTCACCGCCGACAGGGATAATTTTGGTGACTTCGTCAATAAGATCGGCACCGGGGAGATTGCCTTTGCCACCGATGTTCGGGATAACTCCACCCTTACCACTGTCGACGGGGAGATTCTTGGTGACATCGCCAATGATATCACCACCAGGGAGATCGCGCTTGCCAGTGAGGCTGGAGAGGATGCCGCCATTGCCGCCGCCAACAGGAAGAATCTTGGTGACCTCGCCAATGGGATTAGCGCCAGAGACATCGGCTTTGCCACCGATGTTCGGGATAATTCCACCCTCACCACCGTCGACAGGAAGGATTTTAGTAACCCCACTGACGAGATCAGCACCAGGAAGATCGCGCTTGCCAGTGAGACTGGAGAGGATGCCGCCATGGCCGCCGCCGAAAGGAACAATCTTGGTGGCCTCGCCTATCAAGTCGGACCCAGGAATGTCGCGTTTCTTAGTAATGCTGGGGATGATTCCGCTCACATCGCCAACAGGAAGGATGTTGGAGACCGAGCTAATGAGGTTGGCACCGGGGAGGTCTCGTTTCTCGCCAGGAGTAATCGGTGCCGCAACAGCCATGCTGGCCAGGGTAAGAATAGAGAAAAAGGTGGACTTCATGGTGAAGAATTGAAAATTGAAGCACAAAAAGTTAAGGATTGTATTGGGTGAGTTGTAAAACAGTGAATGAAGCTTCCAGAGCTGATTGAATGGATGAAGACGAGGAAAGAAATTATGATGCAATGGAATGATGCCGCCTTTATACTCGTCGACTGATATCCTGATCTCAATTTGCCTGTCGTGCCCTGACTTTTGGTGGCTCGATGTTTGGCGGTCTGATCGTTTGTTGCTGTTCGAGCCGCCCTTGGACCGAGCTCGGCAGGCGGCCCGTGAGCAGTCCAAGTGCTTGGCCATTTCATCCAAAGCAGTTGACTGGGACTTTGGCAATGGATTGAGCAGCATAGCGCTACAACCGTCTTCTCGAGAAATTCGTTGGCCCTGTTCGTAGGGTGAACTTGCAGTGGTGCGTGTTGATCTCATCTCATTTCGTAGTGCGATCTTCTCATGCAGAGTTTAAGCAAAACCGCTAAAATTGGCACCTGTCAATGCTAGAAAATGAGTAATCTTCGACTGCGCTCTGGCCCCCATTAGCGCAATTTCTTGTTTCCGCCTTGCCCCCAGCTACAAAAGACGAATGCAAGAACAGTGGCCGGCTGATACATATCGTGGCATGCTGGAACATACAGATTAGAAAGTAAAGAAGAAGCGAAATAGATCTCGTGTCTTGGAATGTAGGCTGACAATTGTGACTTTTTCTGTGCTCCCCTGCATCAAGATTCTGTCCTTGGGCTGCTGTTTCCCCCATGCTCCGTTTACTGATAATTAAGCTCAGATCAGATGGGATGAAAATGACCAATACTAGGGAGCGCAATTGTTTTAGTGGTTTCACTTGTAGATAATTGGAGGAAAAAGGGATGTGACTTAGCGCAACTGGAGACTCTAGATATATGAAGGCCATGGATGTTATCAGTAGCGGATATTACAAGGAAATTACACTTACAAGGTTCACCGCGTTTCAAATCAATCTATCCGCCGAGGTTTACAGATTCCTTGGCCAATGCAGGCCTTCAACTTTGGGGTCTGTTCTTTCTAGTCTGCCAGGACGGTTTCGCATAGAGAATTGCCTGTGACGTTGCTGAGCCCCACAAAATATCGTATGAAACATAGTATTACCTGTGCGCACGATGGGACCATATGATTAAATGCCTTTATTAAGGGTACATGTACTCCAGTGGATCGGGTTCATGTTGGACCTCGATGTCTGGGAAGTGAAGAGCTCGCATCCCTACGAAAGAAACGAATTTTCGTCCGCATGGCTAGAAGAGAATTGCACGGTCATTTATACAGGCAAGCACTGCTGCATCATCTCAAGCTCGTGAGTGGCCGGACCCAGCAGATCGCTCGGGTATTGGAAGCCTGTGCTTCCTGATTGGATTCCTCTTAAGCTAACCAAATGAAAAGACTTATTGGCTGTTGAACACCATTAAAGGATATCGGTTGAAGGTTTCTTCTTTAAGCCTGCTTCGACAACCATAGATGAATATATTCCATCTTTCTTAGCCAATAGTGCGCTTGGTGTGTCGAATTCCGCGACCCTTCCATCATGAAGCACCAAGATCTTGTCGTATTTAGTCTAAGTCCCATTAGTTTGAGAAGAAAAGTAGAAGATGTTAAATGTGGCACAAACAGTTAACTCAAGCTTGTGCATAATAGCGACCATGGTTGAATTCTGGAATGCCTCAAACATGCATTCGTGAATCCAGGCCTCCGTTGAGGGATCCAAGCCTGAAGTAGCTGCAGGAATGGACCGGTTAGCCAGATCTTATGCATGACCTCATCATCCACGCTTAGCTTACCCTCACCCAGTATGATAATCCTTGACTTGCGCAACATGACTCGAGCAAGTGCTAAGAGTTGAAGCTGGCCAGCAGATAGACTAAAGCAATGTCAGCACCTGGTTAGTTATACGTAATTTCACTTGTTAAAAGGGTAAAGAGTTGATTTACGCAAAGTCCAATTGAATATCAAGGATTGAAAAAGCCCTTTGATTGTCTGAAAAATATTGGCTTGCGCTGCTAGCGATTGTATCACTGGCCTTGGCCTTCTCTAGTGCGTCGTATACTTCGTCGTCCGTGTATAGTTGGAACGGGTCCATGTTCCAGCGCAAGGAGGTGGGTAAAACACCAGGATGCTGAGGTATCACCGCTAAACATCTCCGCAAATCACTCTGGCTGAAGTCCGAAATCTCTACATCATCAATGAAAATCTGACCACTTGTCTGCTTCATCAGACCAAGTAGACATATAGCCAAGGTAGACTTCCCTGCCCCTGTGCGTCCCACCACAGCAACTTTTTCACCGAGTTGGATCGTCAAGCTCACTGAGGTGAGGCTGGCAGGGGCTGAGTCTTGATATTTTGCTGTGACTTCTTTTAATTCTATTTTACCTTGTGGCCAGCATGGCGGGATGATAGAGGTTGGACCCGCACAATCCAGTACTGCAGCATACTTTTTATCAGACTCTGCAGTCTTTTCAGAGCTTGCAGCATCACTGTAGTCATATATCCGACTGATGGAGACGGCATCTGCCTCCAGCTGCGAAGACATCCGAGCCAACACACTCAAATTAGTGGTTACTTGAAAGACGTAGGTCATGACAAAACCAAGCGTGCCAGGGCCAACCGAGCTTGTGAAGAGTTCCAAGGCGAAAGCTTGCAGAGCCACTGATAGAATATCCAGTCTTAATATTAGCCAAATATCCATACAGCAGAATGGGACCAAAGCGCAAATATTGGTGTAGATCAACATGTGATAATTTCTGATACGATGTCCAGCCAAGCCGTGCACCCGAAAGAGAAACCGAGCATTCTCTGTTTCCTGAAGATAATTAATCAGTGGCGTGCGGGATTTTGCGTCCAACTGTCGGAGATCGCGGAGTCTCTTTATGTATGCCATTTGAAGCCTCCCACAAATCAGAACTAGTGGGAGGACGAATGGAATGCTCAAGGGGACAGATATGATCAAGACACCAAACACGATGCCAATGTTGGCAAGCTGCGCAATTATAGAAACGATGGATCTGTTAAGAGATTCATCAATGCGAGAGATGTCGTTGGTAAAGAGGTTAAGAATCATACCCGTCGGAGTGAGTTCGAAGAAGCGTTAATCTTTGGCAAGAATCCCGGATGTTAAGTGCGCATGAACAGTAGCTGCCGCGGGTACAATGCAATACCTATAAAGTGCGAGAATAAATAGAAAAAAAAAAGGGTTTGGAACAAAGATAATAGGCCAAATATTCCGAGGCTGGTGAGTTTGCCAGAAGTTGTTGCTTGTGCACCTAAGCCTCTGAGTGTGTTGGTGCTCCATACGGATGCAAATCGTCCTGCTAGTAGAAGGCCAATGGCTAATCCCCACCCGGAGACTTTTGCCGACAGCATGTATGATATGATAGGGCGTCGATAGTATTTCTTTTGAACGGCCACAGGCGTAGTAGCTGCGGAATCAACCATTTCAGCACACTGGGCCTCTGCCTCTGCCTCTGATATTTCTGCTACTGATTCCTGCACCATCTTGTTTGATGTTAGCATTTGATAAATGTTTGTGAAATTAGTAATCCCTCGCTTTAAAATGGAATTTTTCTACTCACAGGGCTGTTGGTAACTTCAGCATTCGTGACGACTTCCATAGCTATCCCAGAGACAGGTGTTTGAGTAATTTTATGTTGGTCGACAAAGTAGACCACATCTGCTTGACTCAGCAACACTGAGCTATGGGATGCAAAAATAACTGTTGCATCGGCGAGAAGACCCTGTGTGCTAAACAACAATTGGGTTATCGTACTTTGGACCTTGACATCAAGAGCTGCGAAAGGATCGTCAAAAATGTATACATCGGCTTCTGAATATATTGCCCTGGCGAGACATATACGGGCCATCTGGCCTCCAGAAAGTGGAACAGATCCAGTGAACATAGTTCGATCGCCGTTGGGAAGCCGTTGCAAATCTTTCTCCAAACAACATGCGTTGATAACACCGGCGTATCGTTCAGCGTCATACATCTGACCGAAGAGAATATTTTCGCGAATCGTTCTCCCAATTAGAAATGCATTTTGGCTCAGGTAAGAGACACTTGTATCTGGGGGTGATTGCTGAACGCGTTCCAAAACCCTTTGCAGAGAGATAAGCAGGCTTGACTTCCCAGCTCCTGTGGGGCCGGTGATGGCAATGAGTTTGCCTCTCTCCACAACCAACTGACCCTCTGAAATGACGACTGAGCCATCAGGCCAGACCAAACGAAGATTTTCAAACTGGAATGATTGTTCCGAACATTCCGTTTTCATTTCCCCGAAACACTGAATATTTCTCACTGGAAAGTTAACGTACTTGAGTATGCGAGCTGTCGACACTCTGAGCGCCTGCAATAGGCTTGCCACTCCAGAGAGCTGTATCAGGCTAGCATTGAGCATGGAGAATAGCATAAGCGCACAAAATATCAGTTGGTTATCCAAGGTTGATCCTTTCCAAACAACAATTCCGAAAGCAGCCAGGGTTAAAATGGCAGGTGTCGCCTGCATAAGACAGATCAGTGTGGCATTGGACAATGCCACTCCCTGTAGTGAGTGTAACTCAGCTGCGCGTCTCTCGGCCACGAGACTTTCAAGGCTAGACTCCTAGCGTTGAATCTTGACGGGCTGAATCAATCGAAGTACTTCACTTATCAGCTTGGTGCGATAATCCTTGGCAGTAAAGTTTTTCTGCATCCAATACCGGATGCCAGCTGTGGCGTAGTTGATGCCGGGATAGATGCTTATCTTTTCATAATCAGCTCTAAATAATCTAAATGACTTTGCGTTTCATAAGGACTTACGATTCCAACGGCGACGGCCATTGTTCCTTCCCACGGCAACAGATATGCAAGACCTCCGATAGAAAGGATGAGTTGGACAGGAAATGCCCAGATATCATGCATCCGTTTAATGCCGTTGAAGAGCATTTGGGAGTCCACTTCACCAAGTGTAATGACGTCTGTCGCGTCACTCTTCACATCGCCAACTTTCAAGGCCTTCTGGTGCAGTGATGCCGACAGCACCGCCTTATAATTTGCGGCGATGAGTTGGAGGCAGTAGTTGCTATAATTACCGCACAACGCTCCAGTGATACGAGTGCAAAAGAGAAATATGGTCTTGCTGGTGCCCGGGTCCCCAAGGACCTCACGGAGAAGAAAAGGTAGGCTGAGTTTGGACATGTCATCAATAAGCCGAAGGATGCCGCTGATAATTATTTCAGAACGATGATTTCGCAAAATGAAGCTGCAGAGAGGTATCCAAGTTCCCTCTGCATCTACTTGTTCCGTGCAAGCCTCCAAGAAGTTATTCAAGTAGAGGTCAAAGTCGACAAGCAAATTAGTACTAGGGAGGTACTCAGGCTGTATGTAAGGTCCCTTTGTATTCAAGAGGGTTGAGCCATGCGAATGAGAGCTTCTCCGAGAGGCTCAGCCCAGAAATATTTGGAGGCAGGTTCCGCGCCAAGGAGGAATAAAACAAGTCTGTGAGGAACGCAGTTGCAAATAGCCATGGCCATAAACAGGCAGCTCCTTCCTCTGAGTAAGGTGGTGTGTCAGTAAGCCAGGTCCAAGCTATGCAGCTAAGCAGGTGATATATTCCCCGGCTCGTTGACGGCAACCGAAGGACGATGAATACGATGTTCCATAATGCACTAGCACATGATGCAGCTAGAACAGTTATGCCAACCCAATTGAGATCTTTCTTGTTCTGTAATAGCTGCTTCGATAATGTTGCGGCGAACACGGCAGCTGTCAAAACCTCAAGAAGCTACAATCATGGTCAGCCTGTACTGGTCTCTCTTTCAAACCTATCTCATACCGTAGGAAATATAGGAAAATTTTACCATTTCCTTCGCTCCTTCTGTGTTGTGGTGGTTGAAAATCCCTGAAGAAAGATGGCACAGAAAAGGCCCAGGTTTATAGAGATGCACAAAAGTCTACATATAACGTCAACGATCTTGTTGTACGTAATGAATGGTCTTGTAACCTACTCAGGAGTGCTTGGATAGACGGTAAATTTCTCATAACTAAGATTCAGGGCTTCCAAGCCAGAGCGATTCTCTACAAATATAGTGCCTAGATGAAAACGCTGCGACAATATTGTTTGCAGCATGACGAACACTCAAACAGATGAAGACCGAGGTGATATCTTGGCATGAGTTTAGGTGACAACGCGTTTGGAGTTGACGGATGTTCGAGTTCAGATCTATCACACCCGAGAAAGAAAAGACAGAAAGGATTGCTCTTGCTAGACTGAATTTTAACAAATAGCTTCTTCGACGGCCAGCTTCATACGCACAGCAAGGATTCCGACCCGTCTGCGCAAAAGGGCCTCGTTTTGGTCACTTAGGGTAATGTGGGGAAGACAGCGACAAGGGCTCTCAGACCAACTGAGCTGAGTTAGGAGTGGCGTTCCTATGCTCCTATTTAGGCATGGCGGCGGCCCTATTCTACCCTGGTCCAAATTGGCAACGTCCCTCTGTGTCTTTTCTGGACGTGTTAGTGTGGTGCGCACAATCGGCAGAGAACCCACTACGGAGTGCACTCGTCCGATCTCAAACTTTGCAATGCAGAATTCATTCACCCGCTTGTTTGGACAGGATTCTTGAGGCTTCCACTCGAAGGCTGCCATTGACTATTCTCAGTGGTTTGTTTTTAATCCATTCACTCGCTGATTTGCTCCACCATGTGTCCGTCTTCAACAAGACAAAGGAAGACCGACATTGTGCGAAAGCGGACTGGTTGTCATAACTGCAGGTCAAGACGACGAAAGGTCCATTGAACCCTCGTAAATCTGTCTTCACTATCAACCCCTCGTGGCTAACTGGTCAGGGTCATACAGTGCGATGAAGCTAGACCAGAGTGCCGAGCATGCGTCTGGCGCGGGATCGTTTGCGGCGGGTATAATCGCGAGTTCACTTTCAAGGACATATCTGAGCTTCCTGCCGCGGCCTCGCGTCGAGTCGAGGCTGCGAAGTGGGCTACTCTGCAACGTGACGACATGTACAAGGCTCAGCAGAAAACCCCCAATGAAGAGACAATGAGCCGCACCGATGCGCCTCAAGTCTCCCCGCACGCATGCCTACCAAACATTACATCCAATCCAGGAATAACCGGGCTATCTAGGGTCCCAGTGGAGGATGACCAGCAAACATACCCGCTTCTGGGTGGCGCTCAGTCTGACTGGATTTTGCTCCATCCTCAAATAAATATGTGTTCCCAAGGCGTTGGTCTACTGCATTTCTCACCTGAGCCACAACAGCTGTTGGATGTAAGGGCAGTTTCAGGTAGTGTTATGTGCTGGACTGTACATTTTGACAGCATATATTAAACAGCGTTTTTGAAACGTGATCGTAATCTGCACAATTATTATACATTGAGCGTATTTCCCACGCTATTTCGGCGTGTTGCTAGGACTTGGCCACTTGTTACGACCTTCTCCATGGCAACAGTCTGCGAAGATTGGATCCCGAATGCTTGCTGCTAGAGCGATTCCTGACCAGTCGTTTACTCCATTCCAGTACAATTATTGCATCGCAACTCCTACATATTAATGCCATCTGCCATATTGCAGCTTCAAATTACACGCTGATCTGGAGCTGTGTCTTGGTACACAAATTTGCCAACGGTTTCGTCTGCATTGTCATTTTGAATGTGATCGAGCCAAAAGCGAACCAACGACAGAGCTGACTCTGGTTGATCATAGGGAACCTTTTTGAGGAGATGTCAGTTTATTCCTCTGCAACGTACTGATGCCTAGCATAGATTCCGTGCTTACCATATGCCCGGCCTCCTCCATTTCGAAAAAGAACAGATTCGGCACAGACTTGAACCTGCCAGCTCTTTTGCCACCTGATAGATTCCAAGGAAGCTCTTCCCACGGACTTGATCGAAAGATGGTGCGGTCCTTCCACTTGACAGAGCGTAGTGACTCGAATACCTTCTCCGCATTACAGATTATATCAGCAACGCCCGCATAAAACATGACGTCGATGGGACGGTGAATACCAACGCCAAACCTCAATGACTTATTGCTGCGAGTGTAGTCAAGGATATTTTTCAGGTGCGGCAGAGTAGACATGAACATATCACCCGAGGATACGTAGCGATCCATGACGAGATTGCTAGCCATGTCCCAGCCCTTCTTCCTTCCACCGCTTTGTTGTGGTACTTCGAGCTTATCCCGGAAAATTTCATCCGAGTTCAGGTACGCGAGTGGCTCTGTGAGGTCTGGGTAACAGTCTCCAGGTCCTGGGCAGTGGCGCCGCCGACGGTCATACACGCTTCTCGTGTAATTGGTGTAAATTGCCATGAGCTCTCCGCACAAGTCCTTTGGTTGTTGGCAGAGTACAATGTCTCTCTGTCCATTATAGCAGGCTTCCAGCATAGCCTCGCAGCTTTCTTGAATTTTCAGCACATTTGCACAATCTTTAGGCTCGAGATGGGCGGGGTACTGTCGATAGGGCCAGCAGCTTACATCAAACATGCCGGGCAACTGGGTAGGCGGGTGCAACCAGGGGTTGCCCACCATGATTGAACGCAATGGAATGATTTCATCGCCTTCAACCCATTCATTATAGTCGATAATGGAGGACGCTAATATCGGGACATATCGCCCGGCAAAGGATTCGCCCGATAGATGCAGGTCGTTCTGCGACAGGTGCGGGAATGCCTCGTAGAAGAGTCGGATGAAAGCGACAGAGTCCAAGGCAGAATCCTCCGTCCGTGAGTGGTATGTTGATTCTTGACTTGGATCATCCATGTACGAGTAACCCACTCCTGCGGGTTGGTCCAGATAAATTACGTTGAATTCCTCGGTCCAGGAATACTCATTGTACCGTGTACTATTAGGCCCGTTGCTAATACAAGGACCGTTTTCATACAACATGCCGTGTAGTGAACTGCCGCCGGGCCCTCCTTGGTGCCAGATAAGTACAGGCGCGTCCCTCGTGTTCTTTCGCGCCTCATGGAACCCTACAACCATTGTCCCCCGTTAGCCTCCTGCCCAGAGCTCCTCAGGCGAACCTTCGTATTGTTACCTACAAAAGAATAAATGACGATCCCCAATATCAGCCCACCCTGTGTGCTGGGCGGTTCCGCCGTCGCACGGGGACTTGTCATTTGCTGGGAAACCTTTCAACCGAATTGTGTTGTTTCCGAAGCGCGACTCAATTGTCTGGTAAGAAGAGGCATCGGCAGCCCTACCCACGGCCGCGAACAAAAAAGCAAAAGCTGTAAAAATTGTCGACACCATCTTTGAGGGCAGTATTTGGGATACCTATTTCGGCCTGCATGATCCTGGACCTCCTTGTAAGCTATTGCATCGACTTTTGAAGCGAAGCCACCGAGCTTGACAGCCAGCAAGTTGCATTAACGGATCATACTGCACTGTAACCTTATATGGCGTTTCCTCGCTCCTGATTAGGAAATGTTATCGTCCGCGTGGAGTCTGCCGACGACCCCGCTATGGCCCACCGTGGTCCACTATGATAATGTCCCACAGCCACAGGTTTGGATACTCATACCCATTTGACACCATCACACAGTCCCTACTATGGTAAGTATTATCAGTATAAGTGTATTTAGTGCATGCGAATATTCTCAATTGCGTTGTGGCAAATAATTCGCTGCCTGAACCCAGCTCAGCTCATGTACGGGTGAAAATGGAACCGATGAAGCCATTTCCGCCGTCGCGTCGCGGTGAGCGAAATGTCCGCCCAGACCTCATGATCGACCTCAGCAGAAGGTTAGAGTCCGACAAATATGACCCCATGTCAAACCCCGGCGGCATTGTTGACCTTGGTTCGGCAATCAACGATTTGATGCAAGATGATCTGGCATCTTGGGTCAAATCGAGCATTAACATTAAAGATATCAGCGAAAGTAAGTTGGGTGCTATACAGAGAGCATGAGATATGGTGGGCTAACATGAGCTCCAGCTCTTCAGTACGGTGATACACAGGGATCGCCTCAGCTTCTAGAGGCCGTCGCAAACTTTCTAAATTTCAAATTTGGAGGAAACGTGAAACCCACCAATGTGCTGGCTGCTAATGGCGTAACAACGCTGTTGGATAGCCTGACTTTTAACCTAACTGACGATGGCGACGTCGTTCTCTTACCTACACCTAGTTATGGGATGTTTGAGCATGACTTGACAACCAGGAATGGCGTCCAGCTTGTCACTGTCCCCTGTGACGATATCGAACGGTTTTTTGAGACACCTGAACACGCCTCGGAACTTGTTGAGCGTCTTCAAAAGGCGGTGGAGAAGGAGCAGAATCAGGGTAAACGTGTGGCAATGGTATTGCTAAGCAATCCGGAGAATCCTCTGGGTCGGTGTTACCATCCCAATGTGCTTTCCCGCATCTCCCATTTCTGCGCCTAGAATGCAATTCACCTTGTGGTGGATGAGATATATGCATTGACCGGAGGAAATAGCTTTAAGAGCATGTTGAGCCTAGAGCTGGGTTCCAACACACCAAACGTTCACGTACTTTGGGGGTTGAGCAAGGTAATCCCCTTGAATTGATCAATGGAAGGTACAGGTTGAACCAGACTAACCAAACTCATGGACAGGACTTTGGGTTGGGTGGACTACGTCTTGGCTTTCTGATCACCTTCAACGAACAGGTTTACAATGGCATGAGAACATTGAGGTGCGAAGCGAAGTGCCAAAAACTGTACCGAAAACGTGCATCATCACCGCTAACTGGAATAGTATGTTCGGCTGGGTCACATCATCAAGTGCCGCTTTAGCTACGAAGCTATTGTCTGACACTCAGTTCATCAACCCCCGCCACCCCCCCAAATCCCAGCTTCGACTGGAGAATAGGAAGCAAGCAGTTGAGAATTATCTGAGGACGAATGATATACCATACTGCCGACCCGACGCAGGGTTGTTTTTCTTTATAGACCTCTCGGCGTGGATGAATGATGGCGACCCGATTGATGATGGTGGCAAGTTGCATGAGCTTAAGCTTTTAGAACACATGGTGGACCATCATGTATTTCTCGAACCAGGCACGGTACGTCGGCTTCATGTTGCTCTTCTCCAACTACCCAGATCCAATTTTGGGCATTACAGCTCTACGGATCTAACTTTCTCTACTTTAAAATCCTCTAACCCGAGGCAAATAGGCATTTTTCACCAGTCATCCTGGTTGGTTTCGTCTAAATTATGCAACGAGCAGCCCCGTGTTTGAAAAAGGATTGCACAATCTTTCTAAATGCCTGTCCTCAATAGACTCGGAGTCCCGCAAACAACATCCTCCACAGAAAATAACTACGCGTAAGAGCGTGTGGAAATTATTTTGTTTTAATTAAGTGCAGGATACATGCGCAGACCGCATCAGTAAGTGATGAACCGGCCGGCAAAGTGAAATGTTGGGTTAATTTCTTGACTTCACACGTCAGAATCAGAGATCGATCTCGTGTGGTGGAAAACAGTCATGATGCAAATAACATATAATCACTCACTGTGCTGCAAAAAAGAAAGCAATTGAGAATTCCATGAGCATAATAAAGGCCTCGAAACAAACAAGCTTTTGATATTTATTCCGTGGTATTGGTTTCCAACTAAGATTTCTGAACTTTAGGGTAATTCTCCCTTCCTCACCATGCGCCGGCGAAAAGTTCACTCTGCCTCACTGGCGACACACGAAGATCCAAAGTAGAGAATGACCTAAAATACCCTTTTAAAGATAAGCTAGTCTCTGGCGGCTTCAACTGTTATCTCTGATCCCCATGGTTTTCCATGGGTGTACAAAATGGAGAAGGTGGATGGAAGTCGTGTGCAGGTCGCCTATGCCTAAACGGGAAAACACAACCGCTGCAGCCCCTTGTCAAGGCCTTCAAACAACAGCTAGAACAGTATGATAGTGTACGTTTGCATCGATTTAATTTTCTGTGACGTGGGTTGTTGCATTTCCTTGACTCAAATCATTGACCTAGACTGCCGTGTTATTGGAATACAAGCCTTGGCGAAGTTCGGCCAATATGCATTTCTCAAAGGCGTACCTTCGCCTCGCGACACTGGCCGCCTGTACCGCACATCTTGCTAAAGCCTCACCAGTTAATAACGCGCAGATAAATTTGGAAGTAGACGCAACTAGCATTGCCAAACCTGATAATAAGATACAACAGAATGGCACAATCTGCGATGCTGGATCGGCACAATGGACCGGCACTGTGGGCGTCGGTGAAGACCGAAATCTATTTTACTGTAAGCACTGCCAAAATTAACGTACATTACTGATGGTGTTTTTAACGCATTAAGGGTATTTTGAAAGTCGCAATGAGCCACAGCATGCCCCATTGGTGATTTGGTTGAATGGCGGCCCGGGCGCATCGTCCTTGCTCGGGGCGTTTCATGAGATTGGCCCCTGCAAAGTTGAGGACGGTATCAAGGTAACAAAAAGGAATGAATTGAGCTGGACCAATTTCGCAAACATGCTGTTTATCGAGTAAGTGAAAGCTTATGCGTGAAATACTTGGGCATTTTTTCAGAGACTGATTTCTTTTGTTTCAGTCAGGCAGTTGGTGTTGGATTTTCCAAGACAAACAACACAAATCTTTGGGCGGACAACCTACTCGAAAGTGGCGTGGACTTTACAAGATTTCTCGACACATTCCTCGACAACCTATTCCCGGAATTGAAGGCAAGGCCCATCCATTTTGCGGGCGAGTCGTTTGGCGGCAAGTATGTCCCAGTGTACGCTGCCATGTCCCACCGCAAGTTCAGCTCCCTCATCCTTGTCGATGCCATGGTCGACTTTCCCAAGACTGTTACTGGCCTCTACGAACACCTTTGCGTGCGTCACTCTGAAGTGCGGGCAGGTGATATGCCCCCCAAATACCTCAACGAAACGGCTTGCGCTGCCATGGAAAAGAGCTACGTGGACTGTGAGCGTGGTGCGAGATTCTGTGACCTGGCCTATGATGAATCTACATGCGGGGAAGCCCAAACAAAATGCATGGAACTGTATGCAATTTACATGGCTGAAGTTGTACCAGGTGGACGCAATCCTTACGATGACCGGCTGCGATGCATTGATCCCCCCATGTGTGGTCAACTTGGTACGTTATTTCCTCTTTCTTTTTCTTTGTAAACCGGTTCACCCTCTAATTGTATGCCACCTTTGTGGCTTGATTCCTGGATCACCCGGTTGAGCCTGCAGCTTGTTTTTATTTATTTATCCAGAAATAAATAAACCGGTGCACCACTGCTTCCCCTCTTCCACTAATCCTGGTGCGCATATGGTTTAGAGCTAAGTTGATTTGCCACAGGTATGCAAGCGGTTTCGGAATATTTGAATACAAACGAGGTGCAATTAGCCTTGGGTTTTCACACGCCCTTCAACTTTGAAGTTGTAAATATGGATTTAAACATGAAGTGGGCAAACCAATCAGACATGTTTGTGCCGTCGACACGTGAGATTGCAAGTCTGCTGGACCGCAAAAATACACCCATACTCATTCTCAATAAGAACAATGATGTAATAGTGTATGTATTGACCACTGTCGCCTTTGAGCCGGCTGACACTCGGAATAGTAATACTGAAGGCGTCATCAACATCTACGACGACTTGCTATGGACCGGACACGCAAATTTCAAGCACCAATCCTTGCAATCGTGGAATTTCAACCAAGAAAATGGAGACGTAGGCATCGGCGGGCAGTTCAAAAGCACAGGAAACCTCATGCTAGTTACCGTTGATCAGGCTGGGCATATGAGTCCAATGGATCAGCCAATCGCTGTTGCAGAACTAATGCGAAAATGGCTCAAACATGGTGTAGAGACGAAAGTACATCTGGCCAAGTCTCAGAAGAGCAGCTTCTCGGATGAGTTGTGATGCCATTGCTCTTGATCCCGATACATGGGTAAATCACCAAACCCAGTTCAGGGTTAAGTTAATATAGTAGGACTGAAAGGTCTTCTGGTTAGTTTAACTGTTACCGCGTGTGGCTTGCTAGGCTAAATAAATAGGGGCTGGGCTGACCGACTGGGCTACTAGAAATCATGTCCTTTTTCCTTTCCTTTTCTTTCCTCTCTTGTGTTCGCTTACCTTTTTAATCGGCCTACCAGCTGGCTGTAACTATGACCAAGTAAATGTTAATACTGATAGATCTGAATTAATGATTAAATTTTGTTTTAAAATTTATGATAATTTTATCTTTTACATATACAAGGTGGGCTGAGCCTCTTGGCACTCCTGGCTTGTCCGTCCGTTTATGAATGACCCCAATCAACGTTTGGCCCCTTACTTAGGTGGCTTGATGCGACATTTCCCTTATGACGCAATGAAGCCAAGTCTGGGAAGGTTGACACTAGCTCCTGCTTTCGCAATTCCGATAGAAGTATATGAAGTCCTAACGAAGGCTGTAAATTCATTGGCGCCCGAGCTTTCTGCTCTGCATTGAATGGCAAAACCCCGGCGAATGGGCGTAGTACACGATATGTAACTGTCACTGGAGTTTGGAGTAGTTGGGATTCGAAGAAACAGAGCTCCGGTCGTGCCAGTGAGGACATAGAATTGATCAATCATGAGGCGATTTGTAGTTTCTTCGAGCTTGAACTGGACAGGGCTGTAGGCGCTTGGATTGGAGGCTGGTGCAATGACATATACGTTGGCCTCTGCAGCGACGTTGACATGGATAATCTTGCCGTCAGCAGACGGGATTCCAGGGCTATCAGCTTGCAGATAGAACGTCGAAAGGGTAGGATGAGGGTCGACAGAGGTTGTGGTCGTTGCAGCAGAAGTAGGCGCAAATTCGCTGGATGTTGTGTCAATAGCTGTGGTCTCGGCAGTGGAAGTTGCTTCAGTGGTTGTTGTCAAATCGACATCAGTTGGAGAATCTATAGTTGTTGTTGTAGCCAAAGTGGGAATGGGCGTGACATCAGCAGATGGGGCGTCTGTGAATGTACCATCGGTAGGAGATGTTTCAGTGGATGTCGTGGTTATTGACTCTTCTGACGATATAGCCGTGGTCTCAATACTGGACACTGTCTCCGTATCGGATGGACTTTCGAAGGATGTGCTCTCGGTTGTCTCTGTCGATGTGATTTCGGTAGTCGACGAAGTCTCATTCGGGCTCGAACTCGGCGAGATTGTCCCAGAAGTGCTCAAGGTCACCTCGGGGAAAATCGATGAGGAAGCAGCTACCCGCGGTTGGCACAAACGAGCAAAACCACTACCGAATAAGACCGATGCCAAAAAGAGGCTTTGGTGCAGGTGTTTGGTACGCATTTTTCTATTTCAACTCGGGTGAATGTTGTTGGTTGTCGAATTGGTTGGCACTCTGGTCGATTAGAAATTTGGAAATGCCTGGAACGTGTCTCTTATTATAACTAGCTCCCTAGCTGCCTTGCCCCCCTAAAAGCCCAATTTTAGCTGATCGTGTGAGATGATGGTGGAAACAGCCACATCAATAGTTTGATCTGTGGGTACGAATGCTTGGCGATATAACTTAGATGGGTGATAAAGTGGTCGGAAAAATAAGTACACTAGGACCGATTGAGCGATAGGTCGACCTTATTGATGACTCTAACCAAGCACAAAAAGTGCCTAGCCGGACTAGCTAGTGAAGGACCTTCAGCTCCTTATTAACTGGGTGGAGAATGGACTTGGGTCTCCGACAGCCCAGTTCATTTGCCACAAGCAGGCACATATTTTATGCTTCGACGCACATGTGGATAATCTTGATTCACAATCATGATCACACCACAAGCATGCATACTTTTTGCACGATAGAGCGTTAATTCCTCTTGCAATATTGACGAAGCCCTTCCACCATCACGTAAAGAGTAAAAGATCGCGACGTTGCCATAATTCTGTTCTCTAAAATACTCCCCAGAGCGTCCGATCCCGCAAGTTTCTGAACAAGATTCGGCCACGCAACCAACATTTGTGCCTCTGTTATCAGGTGGCGAAAATCACCACGTCTGCATCTGCATTAGTTCCAGCCTTCTAAATCCTGTCACGGAGTCTGCTTGATAAACCAAACATGGTAAAAAGAATGCTCACATCTATCTTACTCAAATCAATTTAGAGCAATAACCTCTCCATGCCTCGGGTCATAGGACCAGCCTACTCGATACCTATCTTTTGTAGCATCGTCTGTGAGATTAGAATTAAGGAAGGATGATTTAATTGTTGCTGATAGCTAAATTCAAATGCACGATCAGCCGAGTCAACTCTTGCTTTAGCTACACACATAGTTGAATAGTACTTGTTCTTGGAACCCATGTTCGAACTCATGACAATTGATTCGTTTCTATTACATTATGACGTACTCACAGTGAATTTTGTTACAATGCCCAAACCACCAAGACTTATTCATGCAGGCAATGGCAGAGTAAGGTCCTCTATCCAAGAGTTTACGAGCTGTATTGCTGCTCCAGGTTGATCTGTTGGGACCATATGACCAGCATTTGACACCTCGACGTAAGTAAGATTCCCGTACTGCTTAAACCATCCATTCTGCTTCTCAAGAGTTCCCCAAGGCCGCAGTTCTGTTGCCTGGAAAGCAGGCTGGTGTTTCCACTGGAGGTTTTGCACAAGGTTCCTCATGCCATCGACGTTGCAGAACCAGTCTTTATCCCCTGCATAAATTAACACCCGATATCCCTAGATAGACTTCGTGTCAGAGAGCAGACTCAAGATTCTATCCACGCGTTGAATGCAACACACCTGATCAAGTAATTCTTCGACCCACGGCGCGGCATCGAACAGTTGCTGACCCGTCGCCGCGAAATGGTCATTCAGTTCCATATTAACTGTACTATAGCTGAGATGAGCATTGACACCCAGCTTCATTTTGGTGCTCGGAGCATTCAAATAGTTCTCAATCCAATGCATTTGGGCATAACAGTCAGTTCCGTCACAAGGCATCCGAACGTCGTATGGATTTCGATGCGCCTCCAAGATGAAGAAGACGCTACGCTGTCGACAGTACTGCAAAATGTTGCTGCAGACAACTTGGTCGCGGTCTGATGAGCGACATGCCCTCATCAATCGCATACACTCGGGGAGATGCTCCTCAATCACAGCACAGGTGCTTCCATTAAAAATAGGATCCGGGCCGGCACACCCACTGGCATAGAACCCTTGCCATTGCAGCTCCTGTGACATTTGCGCATTGCCTAGCCCAATCCCCTTTAGGTTCATGCGTCCACTCAGGGCACTCGAGGTAGATTGCACTACTGCTGCCATCGCGCTGGATTGCCTGTGATGGATTTTGCGCGCCAATGCCGGAACCCAAGTGCCACCATAAGATTCTCCGAAAATGTAGAAATCATTGCGAGCCAGATGCGGGAAACGCTGGAAGAACGAGGTGAGGAAGTGATACATGTCTTCCATCGCTTCATCGAGGTCGGCAACTGGCCGCTCCCCGTGTGAGAATCCAACGCCCACCGGCTGACTAGATAGAAACATGAATCAATAACGTGGACGGGAGCTCGGACTCTCGGGTAGCCCAAAAGGCTACTTACTCGACGGCAATCACTGTTGCCTTATTATTCCAGGCATGGAGGTTGAATTCCGTACCATTAGGAGTTCCCATGATACATGAGCCAATCTCCTGGAAGAGTCCGACGCCAACGGATGCAGCTCCTGGTCCTCCACTCATCCAGAGAATCACCGGATCATTCATTACATCATTGCGGCTTTGCGCTACCCAAAAAAATAGATGTTTTTCATGGTGCGCTAGGAGCGAAATTGTCAATGATTAGAGATGGACTCGGTTGTTAGAACCTACCAAAGTCATAGAAACCAGCGTAGTTAGTGGCGGTGTCGTTGCAGAGCGTCTTGGGGACCTCATGAACCTTGAAGCCATTCACCACTGCCCCAACTGCAGCGATGAGGTAGGATATTGTGGGCAGGTGCGGCAACATGGTAAAAGATGCCCAATTTGCTTGAATCGCCACGCTTGCGAAGCTTGAAAATGGACACCTCCTCAGTTCAATTTTCATGAGAAAGAATAGAATCATAAATCCCAAAGGCGCTCAAGAGTGATTACCTTGGCTAACCTGATCTGCACGCCTGGCCGAGCTAACCCACACTTGGCAAGGCGGCGCAAAACATGTCTCGTTTAGGCAAATCTCAAATGAACGCAATGTAGGGTTACATTCGAACCAGGATTGTCCTCTACTCTCCGTGATAACGAAAGCTAATTGAGTCCTGTGATAAGAAAGGATATGCGGCCAAATACAATATGCACGCTAAATCAGACGTACTTGTCAGGTCACTCTGACTGAGAGAACCCTCAGACCGAGGCCAAGATCCAAGGGCGATCACCTCTACAAAAGCGAGCATAATGCTTCTGGGCTAATTTTCGCTCCATAAATCATTCTCTCTCACAGTAAGTGTTTTAAAAATCTCGCCATCTCTATCAATTTTGTACTGCTTTGGGTTCTTTGGTGGCCAAGAACCCACAGGTTGGAATTTACGTCAAAGAGAAGGCCGTCTGCATGGCATACCATCCAATCACAGCCCATTTTTCGGACCTGCCAAACAACCAACGCTTCAGATTTGAATAGAAACTGCTGTCATTGCGGCTCTGACTTCTTGTCATTGAATATGGCAAATGCGCACTCGTAAGCGAGAAACCGGCAAGAGTTTTGTGGTATGCGACCGCGATCCAATATAAGCTGAAGTGCTTCAAGTCTGGAGTTATCAAAAGGCAATAGGTCCAGCGGGGAAGAAGATAATCAACATGGAAGTTATTTTTTTTTATTTTTAAGAAAAAAATTCAAATTCCAAGTTCGGTTAAAAAATCATCAATTGATAACTGCTGTTCTCTACTTTTCAGTGTTGAGACTATTGGGCATTTCCTCCTGGTTCCGGTGTTGCGACCGGACTACCAGGGCGCTTTATTACACGAATGGTTGAGCCGAACCCTTCAGACTCAACATGATGATCTACTCAGGCATGCGCTGCGCTTGCTTACTGTCCTGAATAGCGCTCAAATAACCCTGTCCTTGACGTACAGCTCGACAGCAACCTTGTTATCAAGGTTAGCTCCTCCATTATCCAAGCCGCCGGCCTTGATAAGAACTTTGCCCTCGATGATTTCAGCCTTGGTATACAAGCTTGAACCGCAGTCTCCACAAAAGTAGTGATGGTTCAACTTTCCCGAGTCTCCAATGACATCGTACAACTTTGGTGTTCCTTTGCTCGGTAGTCAGCATGGTCCAAGATTAGTAGCGTAGCCTTCAACGCCTACCTTTGGTGATGGTAAAGGATTCCTCCGATACAACACTGTTGGAGGTGAATGCACCGCCGGTCCACTGCCGAGTATTAGCATCCCAGTAGTATCATCTTTATGTGTTGGGTAAAATCACCTTTTGACAGTCAATGCAGTGGCAGAGAGCATTGAAAGCTGGTTCATCTGCTCATTCCCCCATTAGTATACTGTATGTACAAGAGGCTATGGATATCCATACCAGTGCTCTGGTACACAATGGCACCACACATGCAGCTACCAGAAAGAGGCATCTTGGCAAGAAACGTATTGGTTTTGTGAGTGGAGTTATTAGAATGAACTGGGAAGTAATGATGCAAAAGAGTGATCATCAAGGTTACCAACGCGAAATACATATACAAGACCTCAAACCTCCGTGGAGCTCCGTGGAAGCTCAACCATCACCACCAATTTCTGGCCCATGCTTCACTAGGATCAAACAAAACGAGGATCGAGAGACCGATCTATAATCTTCATGCATATCCCCTTCTACTAGGCCGTTCTCAGGCCATCAATGTCGAACTAAGGCCCGGTAGATCCCGAGACTATGAGGAATCATTGTTGCGTTTGAGTGAGCGGTTCATGTGAGGCGCAATGGGAGTCCGCTAAAGCCCCGTACTATTAGGAATCATTCCTCATGAAGGTGAGACATGGTGGCTTGTTGAAAAAGCGCACAAAGTTCTGGTTGGCTCCATTCATCCCGCTTGTCTGTTAGCGCATTTTACTGACATAACACATGGATTACTGTAATGGCTGGGCACACGGACAGTAACATGCTGACTCAGGTTTCTGCATAATCGGGGTTTCTGCATACTAATGTAAAGGGCTGGTCCTGGGTTTGTTCAACCTGAAGGGTGCTCTGTATTAGTCTATCTAAAGCTAAGGAGAAAGGAAAGGGAGGCAGCCTGGAGGGCTGCCGAGCTCGCTTTATAACTAGCATCTCGCTTTGCTAGCGAGATGGCAATCACGTGTTTAAGTGGATACGGCATAGCCGTATCCCCCAACCAGGCCTCAGCCTGTGACAACTAAGACCAGGATGCCCTATTAACTTTAAGTTTATATTTTTCTACTAAAATAATATAAGTTTATTAGCTATTTTGAAGTCATTTGTAAAGGCTGTTCTGCTGGTAGGAATAGGATCCTATTAAGATTAGAAAATAAGGATATCACTAGCTATGAGGGGATGCAGGCTACATTGAAGCTCTTGTCTGTTTATTAAGGGGCTCTATCTAGGTATTATATAGCTGTATATAACTGAGGGCGGCCGGAGGCGCCCGATAGAGCTGTGAAAGCTGAATGAGCTGAATAGGCTTATGGCTTCTATTCACAATAGAAGGCCAAGCGAAGCTAAAGTCATCTGATCTACTTGGTTGTGGTCTGTGCAATCCTAAGTGGCTTTTGTGGCTGACCTAGCTGTAAGTGTGACAGTGCGACAAAGGAATAGGCTATTTAAATATATACTTTTAAATCTAATAATATAATAATTATAATAATTACTAGAATTTAAAAGTAATATATAAAAAAGACTTTTTAAAGCTATTTTCAATATAAATAAATTATAATAAAATTATATTCTTGTTATGTGTAACGATCTGGCCGATTTCCTAAGGGATAAACCAATCAGAAGGCGAGGGTTTATGTTGGCAGAATGATCAGAGCGCGTAGCGGTAATTGAGCATAGTATTCACAAATGTTACGTCTGGTAATGTGTCAATCGGGGGATTGATGTAACCAAGTTGTATTGAAAGCTGATCAAGACCGTTCCTTACGGTACGACTTGATCCGTCTATATACTTCTAACTACATCTTGGATCATGGCTGGATCAAGGCATGCAGCTATGATCCTGTCGTGATCCTCTTGTGGATCATTGCTGGATCATGTTATGGAGCGATGATCCGGTATGATCCTTCCTGATTGGCTATTGGGGAACTATAGGGTAAACGACGTTGATTGGTTAGTGCGTTCTGCCCGTTATGACCGCCTTTATTCGTGCATGGGTCATAACATTATGACCTAGCCAAAGGGCAGGCGCACAAGACCTATTTAACAGCTGTTATCCGTGCTTGTAACTGCTAGCATTGCAGTTATTGACTTATCTTTTGGCCTAACTATCAATTGATGTAATAGGATGCACGGATCCTCACACATACACACTCTGATCCTTCTGCTAACATAAACCCTACCTTCTAATTGGTTTATTCCTGTCACAGGCTGAGGCCTGGTTGGAGGATACAGCTGTGCCGTATCCGTTGTGACCACGTAAGCTAAAGGCTTGGTGAGACATAGCTATACTGTATTCAGGTTGATCACATAATTGTCATCTCCCTGCATAGCAAGATGCTAGGTATATAGCTAGCTCGGCAGCCCTCCAGGCTGCCTCCTTTTCCTTTCTCCTTAGCTTTAGATAGACCAATACAGAGCACCCTTCAGGTTGAACAAACCCAGGACCAGCTCTTCACAATTCCTCAGGATATCGGCCAGATCGTTACACCTAGGACCAGCCCTTTACATAAAGTAAGCTAATAGATTACTACTATAATCTAGTAAGCCACTTTGAATATATAGATAGATTAAGTTATACTATAAAAAATAGTCTTAATTAGCTTTTGATATAACTTGTCTGATTTGAGGGTAAAAGATTGTGTATTGTTGTCCTGTTGTCAGGCTCTGTGTTCTTGTCTCCCTTCTGTCGCAACCCTTCAAGCTGCTGATCTAATTATATAGACATGTTCCAGTTCTATCAGAAATGACAATATTATAGAAGGTGTTGCTTCCGATGTAGCTGTTTCACCATGGCCTCGGATACGGCATATCCGTTATCCTTTGCTGCGCCTCCAGCCTGTAACAGTAGCGCCTTTTTGTTGCTGACGTATCTGGCATAACTTGATTATATTAATTACTAATTAATACATTACCAAATCTAATACCTCCTTATAAATAAGCAATTTATTGCTTAGTACTACTATATATACTCTGATCCTTTTACCAACATAAACCCTATCTTCTAATTGGTTTATCCCTTGGGAAATCGGCTAGATCGTTATAGAAATACCATAATAGATTTCCAAGAAAATAAGTTAAACTTAGACAAGAAAAATACTGCCTAGGTTCTTCTTATAATAAGAAGAAAAAAGAAAAAGAGATATATGTGGGTAAATTCCCGGGGTCAGGGATGACGCAGTTAAGGTCACAAATATAGCAGCTGCTGCCGTATGGTCTGTTGCTTCGTATTGATGATTGAGTTGTTCTTGTTCTATCTAACTAAGCTAAAGAGAGCCCCTTTTTGGTGTTAAAGGAAGCAGGTCATGTGATGCCCTTGATCTCGCTTCCTGCCGCCTTCACACTAGGCACCTAGCCGGTGCCTCAGGCCTCGATGACTGTAATCCCTTTGTGATGAATTCAATGTTCCGACAATATAAATGTCACAGGCTGGAGCCTGGTTGGAGATTAGGGCTATGCCTTATCTGGAACCTGGATAGCAACACCTTGATAGCAAGAACCTAAGGTATATAAAGAAGAAGGTAGCCCTCCAGGCTACTCTTCTCTTCTATCCTCCTTAGCTTTAGATAGACCAATACAAGGCACCAGTTCGTGTGAACAACCAACTGTCTAGCCCTTCACAATAAAAATAGAAAAAAAGGGCACTATTATTAGCTAAATAGAAATATAATTAAAATATAATTCAGGCTTATTATACTTTATATTTTATAATATTTTAATTATTCTATTCTAAAGAATATAAAAAATCTAATATACTTCGATCAAGCAACGGTGCTTCTTAGGTCCTGCAAGAAAGAAAAGCTCTTGCTCCATATCGTTATCGCAAAAGCCCTCCTTTGACGAGACCCTTGCATTCGGAAACGTCAGGAAAAAGCGTGCGGATGCCATTCGCAATTCCATGCGTGCCAAGTGCATCCCAATACAGGCTGTATGACAGAAAGTCTGTGAGTCCAAATGTCCCGGTCCAAAGGATGTGTTGAAACTTACTTCGACTACCACCGCCCCATGGAACGAAGGCGTCTTTCATGGCCTGGGTAGGGCTTTCCCACCTCTCAGGTTTCCACTGCAATGGATCCTGAAATATTTCCTCGCTTCTGTGCATACTGTATGCCTGTACGCTGACGATAGATCCGCCGGGGACGAAGTAACCGCCCATATTAGCGCCTCCGGGAGGAACCACGCGCGGCAAGCTAGCAGGAACAGCCGAATACATGCGTAATGTTTCGTCAACGATGTAGTTGAGATAAATCAATTCCTTCAGGTGATTGTAGTTGAAGTCATCAGATAGAGTTGCCAGTTCCTTCAGAAGTTTGGCTTTAACCTCAGGGCGGCTGCATGTCAACCATACAAGATATGTCAGAGTATTGGCCTACATGAATGGTCAGTTTAGTTTCATCTTCTCTCCATCCTAGCAGTATTATCGAGGGTTACAAACAGTGGTATCCGATCCGGCTACAATGTAAGAGCTAGCATTGTTCCGCACCTCTTCAAAGGACATCCCCTCGTCCCCGGCCTTGTACAATTTGGAGAGTAAAGTGGGTTTGGCACTTTCGCCCTCCCGCTCAACAATATCGTAGTGTCTTCGGAGGGACTGTTTCGAATAGTCCTGTATTCGTACATCTTGCTCGGCAATCCTTCTGAAGGCCGGTATGGGCAATTTTACCACCAAGTTACTGAACCATTCGGGGGTAAGCGCTCTGATGCCACCGGAATCCGCGGCGACGCCATTCAGATCATTCAAATATTGGTTCCTCTACGAAGGGGGTTAGAAGACGTTCTCTCTCGGACAGATAATCAGATTCCAGGTAAAGGGCTTACTTTTCCGCTCTCTAGCATGCGAAACGATTCACCAAAGCTTAGTTCGCCAACAACATCAGTGGCCATGCACAAGAACCAATGAAATACATCCTAGGAGAGTGGTAAGTTAGTTTGGTATGGCTCAATCTAACCATCCAAGCATTAACACTCACAGTAACACCACGCTCCTCCTGCTCAGTGGCCATCCGTTGGATGGCCATTCGTACTTTTGAGTCAACCACAGGTCTGTGCACAACCAAACCCGATTCTGAAATACCATTGGATAAGAGTCTTCGATATCGACGATGTACCTCCGGCTCTATCGCATTGAAAACATTGGTGATTCCGGGTGCCACAAGAGTTGTGTAGAAATCTGATTTACGGAAATCGCCCTTGATCGCATACATCGTTTGCATGGCGTTGAGGTCCGATATTGCAGTTTCCGTTGGACTAATGCGCACGATTGGGCCTATAGTGGCAATGTGTTGGTCAATATAGCGCCATGTAGAAACTTCGTCAATGGAGCTTAGCAGTATAAGCAGCATTTAACATACCATATTTACGATGCAAGTCATGCACATATGGCGGTGCTTTGCCCTGTGTCTGCTGGAATATAATAACCGCAGAAGTCCACTTTGAGTACCAGGGGCCTGGGATCTTTGCTAGAGGATTGCTTAAGACTCTGTAAGTCCACTATTGAATGTTAGCTTGTCAGCTGTCAATGGGGCGGGGGCTAATATACTGTTAAGACAACGGCTATAAGTGCTAATCCGACAACATAACGTTGATCTGCAATAAGAAATTCCATCTTTGGTGTCTTCTTCTATGTGAATATGAGTCCACAGTCTATAGTATAGTAAATTCACGGGACTATGAAATGTTTGATTGATTGTGTTGGGAAGACTCTGGTTATATAGAAAATGAGGTGGTTTTAAATGACACGTCTGACTTGTCCTGACCAGTTGTATGGCCGGAATTTTCCCTCACGCATTGATGATAACGGAATATTCCGTAACGCCGCTCACCGACACTTACCCACAATGCTTTATCTTGTCTTTCCTTCTTTTAGTTCCGTGGGTGCCGGACGCTAGCTTTTTAGGAATAGATCGCTTGAGGCGGATCGGTCCGTAATTTAATTCGTTTTAATCCTTGATTTATTAGACTTTTAATTGGGACTACAAGAGATAATGAGTATTTGGTCACTATTAATCGGAAGATATAGAACCGACCTATAGAACGCCTGTTTACATAACACCTGCTAATGAGGGTGCCGCTGAGTAAGCGCAGGTTTACATCGGGCGCTTACCCATAAGGTTCCTAATGTACCGTGGGTTCCTATGGAACGCCTATTTACATAACACCTGCTGACGAAGATGCCGCTGAGTAAGCGCAGGTTTACATTGGGCGCTTAATAAAATCATGGGTACCCATGAGGCTCCTAATTTACCGTAGGTTCCTATGGATCTCAGGGCCCGAGGCTTTATTTTGCGCGGGACCTATTATAACCCAGACCGACCTAGGAGCCGGGTCAAGTGAGAGGGATCCACCCTTCTGAATTAGAAATAGCATGATGGCGAACCTGGATATTAAGCGTTAAAAGTCGTCAATAATGTCCCCATAATTTAACCAATCTTTTTGCAAAGTAACCCAGTTCTGGTAATGTCTCTCAAATCGGCCGTGCTTGTGAAAATCTAAGTGGAGAGGCGACCGCTGGCAGTTGGCACATTTGCAAGGAAGCTTAGTGAGAAACTTGACGGGAGAAAAGCAGTCCGATTGCAGGTCAGCATCGATCGAATACTCTAAAATAAAATCAAAATCTGTCACATTTTAGGTCTATCATATTTCATCTCAACGCCACGAAACGCCGGATAGCAAGAAGCCGGACCTAACAGTAAGAGATCAGTAGCATCATCATCGGCACAGTCATTTCCGAAGATAACAGTCACTAACAGTCACTACTGAATTCATCCATAAAAGCCTGACCTACGGTCAGTTAGATAGAAGAAATCAAGCTCTTCCATGACATTCATTTTTCCCCCTCATCTTGTGATAAAATCAAAAAGAGGAATTTCACGAAATGTAAGGACGCGTATTAATTACGGCCTGACTGAAATTTTTGCACGCATTCCGGAAATCGCACAGGTTCATCAGGCTTCAGCAGCCGTATCAAGTGCAATGCATTCAATGCAGCCCCAAATTAAGAGAAGAGGTGTTGGACATGATATGTGCTGAACAGAACAGCGCGTAGATTAACTTCGAGTGATGGATGGTAAAAGAAAAAGGGAAAAGAAAAAAAAAGTTTGCTTATTCGTCTCCTCGTTACTCATGCATACAATATGCTTGTCATGCAGCTTGTCCTTCTCCAGGATGCGGGGCATTCCGACCTCAATGCCCCCGTCTTTGACCAAGGGTTTCCAGTGGGCTCGTACACGGAGAATCAGGCAAAGTGACCCGGGTGCTATAGTTAAATCTCACAGGGTACGAACTCGGCTCTCTTTGACGTTCAACTAGCTATAGGGTAGGTCCAGCTAGCTTGAACAAATGCTCAATGCAGCCAGCGCTCGGAAAACACGACCTGCAGCTTTTGGGCAGATGGTTGTGATATTTAGTCATCTTTTTTTAATCCTTTCCATAGCATAGAAAATGACGCTCCGTAGTGGCGTTGCATTAATCTTGACATGTCGTGCATGATTTGGGGACGGTAACTTACGCAGCACTTGTTTGCGTTCGCCGCGTCTTGAAGGCCGACAACTATGACTTCCAATCTCGTGCCATCGGCACGTACTTGATGGAAAACAGCCTTCTTGACCATCTCTTCATGGCCTGCCACCCTAGCCATGTTGCTGCCGGAGCCATGTACTTGAGCCTCACAATGACCAGCCCCACTCACCCGCCCAACGACTCCACTGGTCTCAGACTCTCGATTGTCTTGCACTTCTTCTTCCCCTTTCTCCTCTGGTGTTTCTTTTTTTCTTTTTTTTGTCGTCTTCTTATTATGATAATTTTAATTTTCGCTTCATCGAATCATTTGCAGATTTCCCTATCTGTGTGCGACCTGGACCGAAGACGCGGCGGTTCCGCAGTTCAACGTCGCGAGCGCGAAATGTGGATCGTGGGGCGTGGACCTGTTGACCCAGCTGGTGGACGAGTAAATTTCCTTTCGCGAAACAATGTCAGCGGGGACCTAGTGTACAGGGCTTGCGAACTTTCGTACATCTGGCTCTGCTTTATCGCCAGCCTGTAAATGAGGTCACTTGTCAATTTGTCAGGTCGGACGGCGTCAGTCTAGATTGTCCATCTCCAGCGCGACAACTGTCACCATGGGTCAACCCAATCCCAACTCAGGACCTTATATATTTAATTGTATGTTACTTTATGATAAAAATATTAAAAATAAATATATAAGATTTATTTTATTAATAATTATATTTTAATAAATTAAAATTGTATTTATTATAATGAAATTAATAAAATACTAATAATTACTTTAGATTTATAAAATAATCCTAATAAGATTTTCTTTTTTAATTTAGGTTTTAAAATATAATATATTATAGCCTTTTATAGCTAGCCTTATTTCCCCCTTATCCTAGAAAAAGAGGTAATAGCCCCAACCCATTGCACTTGGTGTATTACTAGCTCATGTATGCCTCACGTTGATTGGCTCAACGGCAAAATTGTGCATGTGGCTGCATGCTAAGATAGGCTGAAGAACGGCTGAAACTCTTCCCCGCCCCGAATCATGATAAACAAGATATTCGGATCTGCAGAGCGCCAAATATTATTTAATCGTTACCACTCTGGCCAGTCCAACTTTTGGTGGAGAAACTGTAACCATGTTTTTATTTGGGGGGTTAGTATTAGGCTTTGTGGTAGGTTTCATAGCGTTCGCCGGACACACTGACAAGATACTTTCGCAAACACGGGGCATGGGCTGATGAGAAGTTTTCAGCTGCTACTGATAATTGCTTCAGGCTTGTACAACCTATTCCTGCATCCCTTGTCAAAGGTCCCAGGCCCCAAGATATATGCGATATCGCAGCTTCTGTATCTCTACCACCTCATCAAGGGGGACTGGCATCGGGTCCTGAGAGGGTTTCACGAAGACTTTGGCGCTGTTGTCAGATACAGTCCCAGGGATGTCTCTTTCAATTCTCAAGACGCCTTCAAAAAGATTTATGGCCAGAAGGCAGCTGGGGAGCAGGATTATGAAAAAGATCCCTCATTCTACGTTCCTTCTCATCCCACCGCCACCAACATGATTTCAGCTTCCAATTCAGAACACAAACGGCAACGGCGATTAGTAGCACATGCGTTCTCCACCAAAGCTCTGAGCACTCAAGAGAGTGCGCTGTATTACTATGCTGACTTGTTTGTCAACAAGATTGCCGCGCATGCGAAGAAAGAAGCAGGACTTGTCGACATTGTTCAGTGGTATAATTTTGCAACATTCGACTTGATTGGAGAACTGGCATTCGGGAAATCCTTCGACTGTCTCAAAAGCGGTGGCTATCATCCGTGGGTAGGCCGAATCTTTGACTCCATCAAGCTGTTCCCCTTCAGGCAAGTGTTTATCCGGCTCAACTTGGCGACCGCTGCCAACCTGGTCATCCCAGCCTCCGTAAAAAAAGGTGCACAGGAACATCGGGCGTTTAGCACCGCAACGGCTTTGCAGCGAATTGAGACCACGGATACCGCTAAAGAAGATTTTATGACTTACATCCTTCGCTACAACGACCAAAGGGGGATGTCAACGGACGAGATCACAGAGAATGCAGCCCTTATCGTCCTAGCGGGAAGCGAAACCTCGTCAACGCTTCTGAGCGGCGTGACTTACTATCTCCTTCGTCATCCTACTGTTTATCATAAACTCACCAAAGAAATCCGGACTGCCTTTAATACGGAGCAAGAAATAACCTTGACACGATTGAGCCAGCTTGAATATCTGTTAGCTGTCTTGAACGAAGGCCTTCGTATATGTTCGTCTCCGCCTCTATATATGATGCCTTTTTGCTTTCTTGTCCATAATTCGTACTAACAGTGGTGTCAGATCCTCCAGCACCAGCAAGCCTCCCCCGTCGGATCCCACCTGGTGGGGATGTGATTGGTGGTTATTGGATCCCAGAAAATGTATGTCATAGAACGCTTGTTTTGCACATATCTCTGACTGATTCTCGCATTCTATCCCCTGTAGACTATAGTTTCTGTTTCGCATTGGACAGTATTTAGGTCAGGATCTCACTTTCGCGATCCCGACAGCTTTGTCCCAGAACGATGGTTGGGCGACGCTCGATATGTGGATGACAATAAGGACATGTTTCAACCATTTTTGACAGGCCCCAGGAATTGCGTCGGCCAAAAGTAAGTAGTAGCTATTTATTGCTTTCGAAATTCAAGAACAGACTAATAAAATCATGCAAACAGCCTTGCTCATGCGGAGATGCGATTGATGCTTGCCCGCCTGCTCTGGAAATTCGATTTGGAACTGGAGGGAGACAACGAGGACTGGACAGATCAGAACGTCTACGTTTTATGGGAGAAAGCACCTCTCAAGGTCAGATTGACCGAGGTCTCAAGGGGATAGTCGAGACAAGGTCAATTGGGCCCACCCAAGGTGGTGGTGTTGATCTCAAAATCCACCTCTGAGTGTTATTTAATTGTCTTGACGCCTGTTGGCAACAATGGATATCATGGATGCAGATACATTAGATGACTATATTTTAAGGGATAATGTTTGCTCTCATACCTATGATTCCTGCAACTTATCAATCAAGAGACTTAATCGACTCTACAACCATGAGCTTTTATGGTCATCATCCACTATGCTATTTCCATGAAGTATCTTCAAGCCTCTGCTATCAATAGCATTTATGAGAAATTGATGACTTTGATAGTTGATAAGGATAGAATTTTTCGTATAAAACCAATCAAGACTGCATTGATTATGTTAGATACATCAATCTTGTCCATCAGCCTCGTTATTCGACGGCATACTTGAAGTTGAATAGTGTTTTGCTCTGCCACCATCAACCCCAGAGTCATAATTCTAAATTCTCATTTTCATTATATAACAGCCTAACGGAAAGGAGAAGCACTATTGATCGGATGGTGTCAAGCATCTCTGACCCTCTGTTGATCGACTAGTCGCTGTTCAGGGCTTGATTTTCCGAGGAATGTTGTTGTCTTCGCCAGAGTATGCCGTCACCAGCCAGGGTTCATCAAACGGTTTTGACTTGTCCACAAATGGCAGATCTGTTGAAACTCGAACCCGATTTGTCGGAGACTGGTTTTTCGCACCCGCATGAATTGTGAAGGGGGTGTGGAAAACAACATCTCCGGCTTCGTAATTTCCCTTATCACAAGAAAACTTCTTAGCTACACTTGGACTCGAATAGATGTGAATGGGGATTTGTGACTCACCACTAACCAACAACGAGACCACTTCTCACCGAAGCGACTTGCGTTCTTATCGATCCAGCCACCAACCTGCATATTCTTATTGAAGGCAGACATCCTTTCCTCATCTGAAAGGTCGGCGTTCATCTTTGAAAAGTCATTCTCGTAGTTGACGCCGATATCATGAGCTCTGTCAAGATAAATCAAGCCGCCACCTTCAACTTCAACATCACCGATCGGCACCCATGTGGTGACGCTAGTTGGTGGTCCATGTCTCAGAAAGATTTGATCATAGTGAACTGGGGTGGTCATACCACCAGGAACAGCGCAGCGAAGGATGGAACGTGGTAAGCAGTAAGACTTTTCAAAGCCAACCAACTTACCCACAAACGGTTCCATTAGCTTCCCTATATGGTCCTTAAAATTTCGATACTCGTCACATTGATGCGCTTTGATTGAGTTCTCAACGAATTTGCCTTCGTCAGGGACCCAGTCGCAAGACGAACGGCGCCAGGAAGTAGGAAGCCTCGCCAATCCGCACCAGAAAATATTCCGTCTTTCGCATTTGTTCCTGGCTTGAACATTCCGGTACCTTCATTTACCATGCCCAAAAATTGCTCACAGAAGTCATTCACCATGTCTGTATCGAGAAGCTCTTTGACCTGAGAACTTGTTAGGCAGGATGGTGAAGACACAAATAATCACTTACCCAGAGAACGCCATCCTCCCAATACTTCTTTTGGAGCTCTTCCACTGGCGTGTCAGGGTAGGATGGTGTCAGGTATCTGGTGCTCTCTATCTTCTTGTCGTTGCCATAGAGCACCGGAGGAACTGAAGGGTCTGAGGTCTGGTGATGAAAACCAGCATCCAGATTCAAAGGGCTGTTGTTTGCCGGGGCAGTGGCAGCCATGTTATTGATATGTTACTCAAATTGCTAATATTGGTTGCTTTAGAGACTGAAACGGCGTGAAAACTCTACATGGGCAAGTGAGGGGTTATGAGGAGCCCTTTTATGCTATTTTGATTTCTTAATCAATGCGAAACTAAGATGACATACTTTCATCAGTAATCGAACTTGGTAGCCGGTTACAGAAATGATTCACATGCAATAGCGAATGTCTTCGGTAAAGTATCATGCAATTTCCGTATTAGGAAAATCACCAACTCTCCGGTCCGGTCCATCTGCGGCGTTACCCCATAAGCAAATCCATTTTCATGAGAGAAATCCACGCTAGTCTCCATCTAGATAGGTAGCAAGCTGTTTGGCGATTGCAACAACTCTTGAGCCGAAACGGCCCTCGGCAAGATCTAAATCAAATCCACGATACGACTCTCCACTATGGGCCCAAATTTAGTTTCACTATGTTTGGAAGGCTTTCCCAAGATTCAATGCTGGGTTATAATTCAGGGAGGTGATCGGACCCTCCGGGGTGAACGAGCTCTCCAAGCGCCGTTGGATCGAAAAACAAATTGGACCAAGGCCCGATGAGATCCAAGGAGCTACCGCTAAAATCCAGTGCATGGTCTTCTGTCCGAGCGCTTTCAGCTACATTGGTCCCTCTCCCAAACATTACGCATGCGTTATTGGTTGTAAGTTTGCTCAGTTCATCCAGCACTCTGACGTATCCTTGTCCAACTCGATCTCCCTCCATAGCACCAGGAAATACTGCCTTTGCTTCCTCAGCAGTACGCCGTACTTCACTAGCATCCGGCCACAAATGACAGTACATCAACAATGTACCGATGGCGGCAAACTGCAAGTACATGACCATAGTAAATTCCCTAGAAAACAGGCCTCGACTGGCTAGATTCTTGCACTAACTCACAATTATGTTAGCCGCCTCAATGGCTTTGTCGTGAAAACCTTTAACCCAATCATATTGCTGACTGGTTGTTCCAGACCTCGCCGACCCAAGAGAAAATAAAATAAATGGGCGACAGATGAGCAGAATTGCATGCGCATATGTCAACTTCAGCGTGGATGCTTGTCTCTGTGCAATGATACACAGTGCTGACAGGGGAAGGGCTGTGCAGTCCAAATATGTGGGAAGACTTTCTTTCCAGGAGGTGAGACTACCTTCTAGTTGGATCGCCAAGTCACAAAGACTTTGAATGTTATGATTCCGACCCTCTGGCCCATATACCTTGCGCAAAATCCGTCCTTAAATCTTTGCCAATCGGGCATAATGTACCAGTCCAGCGGCTGAGCAGAACGTATCTTGTGGAGAAGTTTGACATGTTGACGGCGTGATGTCCTCATCATCTGCCAATGCACATTCTTCCCGGTCTATATCTATGTCATGCAGAGCATACGGCCGACCAAATATGCTACTGATAAGCTTGTCATGAATGAATATAGCCCACAGAAGTCGTTTGCGATACTCATATGCCACATAGTTAGTTATTGGCCTGCAAGACCTCCGATGAAGCCCAAGTGCCTGTGCATGACGAACCACAACTCCGAAGAGAGACCATGCTTCGTTCATGCGGGAGTGGTTGAAAAGGTACAGTGAGATGAGCAATTCAGATTGTAGCGAGGCCAAGGTTGTACGGTTGAATTCTTTTTGACGTTGACGCTCAGCCATTTCATAAAATTGAACACTGGTTTGGTTAGCTACTAAGTTAAAGTGAATATCGTCGTAAAGGTAAAGCCTTACCTGGCCAGGTAGCCACACCACACATTCGTAACTGGGGAGTAGTGTGAACCCCAGGCGAGTACCATGTAAATCAGTGCTAATTTGTCCGAGGCAAGCTGGTCGCAGGCACTCGGGTCATACAATTTTTCATAGTCAGCGATTAGGCTAAGTTGGTGCACAAAGCGTGATGCGGCGAGGCCAAAATCAAAGTAGGTACGGATCAGCTGGTCAGCAATTTGCTTCGGGGGCATCACGCCGGGGCCGCCCGATGAAGCCAAGGGGAAGTCGCAAAAGTCAATGGGCATTGACGGTAAACTTGCTAGTTTCTGCTTGGCGAGATTCAAAAAGGCAAACTCAGATGCACCACCATGTATATGACCATACTGGTCTTCTTGTAGTGGAACATCTGGTGCGCCGTCATGTTGCTGAGCGTCATGGATCTCGGTTGACCTTGTTGGCGAGGACCCAGGGCCAATCACAGTGCCTCGATGTAAGTCAGCCGAAATTGCTGTGTGTGCTGGAGAGATTGCGCCATCGTTATCCCTCATTCTACAAACAGAAAAGCGCGCCAGTTGGCGGGAGGAAGCCGCCGTTGGCGAATATTCACACGCTTGACCGTTCTTTTGACATCGGATGCAGGGCTCATGCCCGGAGCACCGAGCTTTCTTCCTGAATGCATTCGTCAACAACAAATATTCACTCTCACTGGGTCAATAGGCTGCGCTCACTCCCGGCAATAATTACAAGCTTTGCGCATTCTGGTAGAGACTGCACTGCCACCCGCCGTATCGTCAATACCCCGGCGCCTCCTCCTCTTCCTGCCATCAACTGCGGGGTACTGGAAGGGCACCATGTGTTCGAAAGGTCCTGTAATTTTTTGTTGTGCCATGATTCCGGCAGTGGGTTCTGCATGAATGGCGAGGTGTTACTCTGACAAATGGCTCCGACAAAATTCCGGAACGATTGTTGAGTTTCCCAACCAGGAAAATGAACTTCTCCGGTCCACCTTTTATTTGAACTAACAGTTCCGAGGCGTGCAAACCTTTCGCCGAGTTGCTTGGTCTAGAATTTGCATTTAATATTCAACAAGAAGCAGTCATAAAACTAAAATTAAAAAAAAGGGATCTAGGGTAGCACGTGACCCGGAGGGAGCTTTTCATCCCCACTATAGGTGCTCCCGTAACTGGTCAATTATGCAGCGGTCCATGGCTTTATCCCCAATTAGGCAATCCACCACAGGAATCTCCGAAACGGTGGTAAGCCGGACGGAATCGAGATAATGTAAGATGCCGAGAGATCAAGTTGTCTTTCTACGTTTCCTTCCGCTTTACCCGCTTCCTGGTTTCCCTTGAATTTTCTGTAATACTGACGGACTTTGCTGCCATGGTCATTGTCAAATGATATCGGGCCACCTGGGGCTTCGAGCCTGCACCTGATTACGAGAACTACAGGTCTTGGTTTCCGAAGCTTAAGCTTCAAGGCTATGGTACGTTAGTAACCCAATAACTCTATCAGTAGATATTGGCTAATATGGTGGGAATGTTGGGTATTGCAGCTGGCATAGAGGTGAACGTTCATATCGTCGACAATCCTGAACTTCTAAAACGTATATGCGACGAGACCGGACTGGAAATAAATGTCATGTCTGTCTACGACATTATTTCAACCTATAAAATGGCTGATAGTTGTCTAGAATTTTCTCTGCATGGCTGAGGTACCAGGGACCACGCCCTCGCTGTAATGTGCAAGATCACCTTGATGCATGCAAGGAGTAATTGAGCCGAGCTGGAGGGTTAAATCCTGCCAAAGTCAACGCACAATCTGGAAGGCATATTTCCTGCATGAAATATTTGATTAATCCTAACCAAACTAAATATTCGCCAGCGACATGTTTACTTATGACCAGTCCATTGAGTTTTTTTAGGGGTACCCTGAAGATTGATGCCGATTTCTCTCATTGGGTCCTTTGTTGCGAGCGATTACTTGAACAAGCTGAGGAGGATATGGAGCTTCTAGAAAGAGTCTTTCTGCACGTGAGTATCTTCTTGACGATGGGTGTATTCGTGAGCCTGACAACCAGCCGTGTCACCAGATCCACCAGATCCACTCTCGAATCGGCACCACACAATCTTCCCAATGCCCTGACTCATCAGATTCCACATATAAATCAGACGTCAAGTATTTTGAAAATATATAGCAAAAGTTGATAAAAGCACAGCTGAGACGGGATGGTCCAGAAGCTGTCATTACCTTTGTTGCGGAATGGGGGCATGTTATTGAAGGCGTTTTATTTGTTTCATTATGCTAACAAACCTCCAGGCCGTTTCAGTACCATCCCCACGGTAGCAAAAGAAACTTTTCCGAAGTTGCCGATACTGAAGGGGATCGGCGTCAACATTTGTTTGAGGCAATTAGTAAACGGTTTCTACAGAATGAATGATTCTATCTGGATTTTTTATTGACCCTTTACAAATAAGGTGTGCTGGCTTGTGAATGTCGTTTGCTTGGGACCACGCAGACTAGCAAACCCTAGCATTCTTAACCAATATCTCGCTCACAACGATTCATCTGGGGCTTTGGAAACTTGCACCTTCGCGGTCGAATAGATTGGGATTTGAAAATACATGACAATAGAAAACCCACTACTGCTTTGTGACCACAGCTATGTGAGGGAGTTTACGCACCTAGGCCAATCAAACATTTACTTATGGATCAATGTGATTGAATTTGCCAATGTTTGCCGAGGAGGCCGGCTTCTTGTGGACTCGAAAAGCTTCAAACGAATGATTAACTCATAAATCATCATAAATATCATTGAGCAAACTAAACAACGTTCTAGAAAGGTCCCAGAATCTGCGACGCTGTGGCACGACACTCAATCATGGCTTTTATATGGCTTATTGAATATGTACCTTGGTCCATCATGTCTGACCTTTACCTGCTATTCAGATCCAGATGCTTCTCGTAAGAAAGATGCTTGGATTGCTTCCTTTCTCTCACGTTCCTCGGCAGTTATCTTGTCTTTAAACACACCATCCATCTGTTCAAGCGTACGGCCGTTGGTCTCCGGAACGAGGAAGTAAACCCAAACCAGGGAGATGGCGCAGAATGTGCAGAAGAACACATATGTCCCAAAACCAATATTCTGAATCATTGGCGGTGTAATCAAACCCTATGAATGGTCAGCTTTTGATCCCTTTTCTGGAATTCTTCGTTCGCGCTCACAATGATGAAATTGTTACCCCAGTTCGACATGGTTCCGAAGGCGCAGCCTTTGGCACGCAATGATGAAGGATAGATTTCAGCAGGCATTGCCCAAGGAATTGGGCCCCAGGTGGCTCCAAATGTCAACATGAAGAAGAGGAGGAATGCCACGCTGGCCCATCCGGCAGCAGTATGTTCCGCCCATTTGCCGCTATACTTTCCAACCAACACGGAAATGATGAAGTGGGATATGAACATGCAAACAGCACCTCCAAGAAGGAGCTTGCGGCGTCCAAATCGATCCATACCCCAGAGCGACCAGATGCAAGCAACAACTTGGCACACGTTCAAGACACCAGACATTGTGAGCTGCATTTCGTAATCCAAGCCCATCGTCGCGAACAGAGTAGGTGAATAGTACTATAAGCATAAGTTAACAAACTTTATCGAAACCGAGAGAAGCCTAAAACTTACAATGAGGGCATTGATTCCGACAAACTGTTGGAAAAACATTAGACCGACCGCTACTTGCGTCCTTTTGTAGATGGGCATCTTCCAGCAATCTGCATAGAGTGCGACCTGAAGCTTGATCGAGTTGAAGACGCCACCACCAGGCTGAGAAAGTTTGGGGTGGTGTTTTTCCGTAACCTCCTTGCGATATGCGACTTCAGCTCGGATTTCACACCATTCCATCATGACCCGTTCATCGGTTGTGGGGAGCTGTCTGATCTTGGCCAATGTCTGCAGGCTTTCTTCGTCTCGGCCCTGCTGGGATAGCCATCTTGGAGAATACGGTAACATGACGACTCCTGCAATGAGCAAGAGTGCAGGCGTCATTTGGATGAGGAACGGAAGTCTCCAGGACCAATGGCTTGCGATATGACGAGTGCCATATGTAATGTAGAATGCAATAACAATGCCGGTAACAATGCTCAGTTCTTGGAGAACAAGCAAGGTACCTCGAATCTCAGGAGGTGCGATTTCAGAAATATACAGCGGGGCTACCATAGCAAGCCTGAAACCAATCATTAGTACTTTATATTCGAATGTTGGTGGAATATTGCACTGACATTCCAACCCCAATACCTCCAATAAATCGAGCAATAGTCAGCATTGCATAGTCAGTGGCTCCTGTTTGGAGCGCCGAACCAACCAAAAAAACCCAGCCAGCTAGGAAAATACTCCATTTGCGTGAAATCTTGTCAGCAATCCAGCCTTGATTCATAGCTCCTATTTCACTTATTAGCTGAAATCACCTCAGCCAGGGCATCAAAGCTTACCAAGAAATGCACCGAGCTCAAGTACGGCCGTCATCAAACCCTTCTTGAATCCAGCGCCCGACGCCTCTTCAGAGACTTCGGGGAACTGCTCAAGAAATTGTGGCATGACGAGGGTGATGGAGACGACACCTTGGTCATATCCGAAGAGAAGACCGCCAAGTGTGGCGAAGAGAGCGCACAGAAATACATATCGGGAGGACAGCAGACCAGCGATTCCGCTCTTTGTGTAGGTCCTGCGTGACTCCCAAACTGGAGCTCCGTTGTCCAGGGTCTCGCTTGTATGAGATCCCCGACGGGGAGCGCCGGAGTTTATGACGACTGACGATTGCTGCTCAAGGTGGGCGACGTTATCGTCAGACGTAGACATCTTTTCTTTCTCCATGTCTGCTTTGTTTAGCAAGGGTGGTTGTATGTTCCGTGAAGTGTTGTCCCTGAATTGGAGTATTGATATAGAATGGGTCGAGGGCGTCAAGGTTTATATAGATGTTGTGGCTCAAGCGAGTATCCTTGTCATGCATGTCTCTAGTCATGAACCGCGTTGCTATCAACAAACTGAGACACCCCAGCATTCTGCGTACCCCCGAGCGTGGTATCGTGATCAAACGGACTGTGGGGCGACACTCAAAGTATTGGTGCATGCATGGTCAGTCTTTTCCATCAGACTGTCATCTTGCGCTCAGCATTTCCGGTAGGGATGTAACCTCAGATGCTTCGGCCCTTGCTCGAACTTGCGGGGGCGGGGAGTCCCTGGGTGGAACCTGGGGTACAGCGACCCTTTCCCCGAGTGATGAGAATGAGGATTAGTGCGATATTGCCACGGGGCTGGATCTGACTAAGAGAGTCCAGACCGAGACCCTTGAATCCGCTTGGCTCCCTGCGTCTAGTGCCACGCAACGTGGCGAACCAACCAGTCTTGACCACAAGGTGACTCCGCAAACCTGCCAGGGATTATCTCCAATCACTCCGTCTGCCCGACAGTTACTTGCACCATCACGGCGCTGTTGCCGCGACATTAATTTCAGATCGTGCCACATGCCGTAGGAAAAACCTTCCCGAAGACAAACCACGTGGATAATGGGCTACATCTCAGCTATCGCCATCCGATACCATCACAAAGGCCGTTAGGAATAGCTAGTCTACAAGAGGTTTGCATACATGCCGCGAACTCTCGTTGTTCATGTGGGTGACCAAGATCAGGTTGATCCAGTCACTCGGAATCCAATCCTGCCACTCTATCCACGCTCCAGGCGGGCTTGTACGAGCACGCGAAATTCACTCGGGGCCCACAACTCACAGCCGTATACGAACGAAAATGTGCGCGATCGACAGATGTCACCGCGATTCCCAAGAGAACTAAAATGGAAAGAGTATGGCCAACTTGAACCGCAGTGTGGATGATGGCAATCATATTTTAGTATGTTACATGAAAGACCATCAATTTTAGACAGAGCGCATTGAATGATTTTCGTTCCGATACTTTTTTTCGTCCTGATCTACGCCGTGTGGCTTGTCACTCATAATTCAAGCATCGGAATTGGGAGTCCGGTGCTAAGTCGTACAAGCCAGGAAACCACCAGAAGTTAGCAATTGACATGTGAAAGCCCTCTGATAACTGTTTTTTTATAGAAACGACTGCGGTTTTGGAAAGAAATTATTTGCAGCCTCGGCTAATGGCAGAAAATGAACAGAGTTGATTCTGGTCAATTGAAAGCTCAAAAAAAAAAGGCTCCACGTGGAGCGCGAGACTAGGAATACTGTTGGTAGAGTTTCACTTATGTCTGGCGTTTATTTGACACCCGCCTATCCTATGAAGTTAAAATCCATCGACTGTGCGATGGTAATTTTTCAACACAACTGTGGTTCTCCAACCTTCAATCCCTCTCCCCAAGTCTTGGTCATGTGGTGGATTCGGCAATATCAGGAGATTCAGTCCTCATCCGGTAAAGGCTGGTCGCTCTCGCTTGACTCGCACGTGGCCCCGAAATTCGGAAATCATCGCTCACCCCGAGTGTGCGGGGTAGCGGCTGGGCCACATGAAACCGGAATTATATGCCTAGCGTATGCATGAAGCCCTGTCAGATCTCGGCAGCTTAGCTTTGCGGACCTGTCTTTTCCGAGCCGCAAATGATATCTAATATTTTGCAAGGTCTACAGCTTCATTTATTATACTGCTTGGTATAGATTGTTACAGCTTCGCCAGTCGTGCAAAGAACTGGATAGTCACATTTCTACAGATTATTGTCGCTGATTATCATGGGAACAAGCGACATGTGCTGCCATCGGGTTGAGTTAGTATATGAAAACTCCTCTGGTCGACATATACTTTGGTATGTTTTATTGGCTTGTGTGCCTTCCTAGCAAATTTTGATTACTTGGTCATTGTTATTCTATTATTGATGAATTCCAAAGAGCTTTCTGGTCATTGAACAATTTCCTCATCTTCAAACTGCGCTGCTAAATGAGTCTTAATCATGTCAAAAGCCTGTCTCACCCTATGGAGTACCAGTAATTCTTTTCGAGCGTGCCAAGGAAGATGTAGGAGTAGGTGAGCACAATTAGTGCGTGCGGCTCGCGCTCACGAATGTTAGAAAGAATTAGATGGTTAATTTGAAACAGCGAAGTAAGCACTGTGCCAGTTTCAGCATATGCTAGCCGGGGGAATAAATTTGGCGGAGTCTTCGAGACCATATAAAGCTGAATAGTGGCATCCAATTTTGCGAATCGACAATTTCAACCCTTGGACGAAATGTGGCTGGTCTTATGGCCTGGCAGCAATTGGCTAAATCCATATAGATTTTCCGATGACCCACGAGCAGGGAGGCCTTGCAGGCGGCAGGCAAAGCAAGAATGCCATGCATGACGAATGGGTGCCGGTCACTTTGTTTAGGATAGGCATTTTTCCAGACCTGCAAAACTTCCCTACGGATGGGGAGCGTGTTGGCACTAACGGTGCAATAGTGATGCATCGGCTCTAAGTTTCTATTGGCGAGCTCTTGCAGCGAAACTGGACAGACTTGGTCCAGAATAGGCACTGGACAGTTGTGGGGTTGATTGGTTAGGGAATTATGAGTGTCTGAATTCTGTGACTTGTGAAGTATTTGATCTTGAGGCTGAGTGCAGATGCTGACAGAATCTGCCAGATGATTGAGCCGCGTAGGTACACAATTCTTCACGTCGCACGCAATCGGAACATATTGGGCGGGCTTCATCACACTGTATCATTGGACTAAATTCAGCCACAGCCATTCAGAGTTCTGGGATGGCCTGATGGTACCGAAGAGCTTGTGCATAGTCCCAATCACGGGAGTACACACCTTGACTCTGCGGCGCTTGCAAGTAATGCAACCATTATGCGACCTGAGTCCCTTGGGTGAGAACATAGTCGGCGACTGGCACACCGCGGATGAGTATCAAATGATGTGTGGGCTGAGAAATGGGATGAGAACGATTCGGTATTTGTTTGAGGATTCGCGGCCCACTTGCGCGTCGGAGGCCAAAGTCGGAAAAACGTTGGGCCTGAACACGAATTCTCGGAAACGACGCGAAGAGTGTGGATTTGCTGCTACAATCAGGGCTCAAGCCCGTCATGGGGTTGTTGGCTGTCGGGAGGGCTGAATAGTCCGTGGGTGCATTGCATCACTATGAACTACCATGTCACATAAAAGCTGGACAAATTTAAGTGATTACTGTGCCCTTCTTGACACTGCGAGAATACAAGTGTCTCCGATAGCAATTGGTTCACGCCCTGGGCCTGAGGGATCAACCCTTCCACCGCGCATCACCTCCCTGATCACATTATTGCCGGCGTTAGTTCTGTAAAAAGCCATTACATTTTGGACTCTGTAATATTTCCCCCTTCACTTTGCTGGACGATGTATGATGCCAAGGCACGCCACCCGGTACTTGGACGGGAGGCGGCGGGGCCCTTGCGTTCGAGGCGTGATTTCGTGTGTGGATCATTGACGCGACCGGGGTGTTAGACTTTGGCCTCTAAACTTCGACGACACGTTCTTTGATGTTAGTAAAATGCACCGCTAACTCGAGGGGTTCCTCTTGCCTCGTATCTGGCCTCTCCAATTGTCCGGATTGCCCAGAAATGGCCACTTCAGCGGCAGCTATGCCGCCCCGTCTTACCTAATCAGCTGGCATGCCGTCAGCATCTAATCTGATTTCGGCTTAGACCATCATGTCTCTAACGCGTCAACGCCGCCCTCCTAATTAAATCCTGATCCACTTCCCTGAAGCATCTTCAGCTCACAATAAACATGTCGGATTTGCTTCAGCCCTACAAGGCCGAGACGGCTTCCCCGTCGCCTGATGCTCAGTTACCAAATTCCAGCGAGGTTAAAATCATGATCACCCCGCCGACGCCGCTGATCGGCCCACCTGAGGTTGAGATTGTGGCTGCGCCTGACCCTATCCGCAGCGATGACGACACACACAAGGAAGCAGTCGTTGTCGACAGGTCTGCCGAAGAAAAACAGGTCTGGGACCCGAGTGAGGCTTCCGAGGCGAAACTTGATCGCTTTGGAGACGAGAAAGAAGTTTACGTCCCCGAGATACAGGTTTCGCAACCTCTGTATGTTGACCCGACTGAGAAAGAGGTCTACGCCGCTGGAACGTGGGGTTGCGACGATGAAAAGGAACTAGTCCCCATCCAAGACCGATTCACCACATCTCAGCACATGGACATGTCCGAGAAGGAGATCTACATCCCCGGCGCGCATGATCCTGAGGAGGATAAAATCAGCACAGTTGAAACAAATCAATCCACAGAAAACGGTGATGGCTCATCGAAGCCGACTTCGATTGTCTACCGCCAACTCAACAACATGAACCAAGCCGTCGACAAGAGGAAAAAGGCACTGGCTACGTTTACCTCCCAATCCAACACACGGATGCGCGAGGGATACACGCGACTTGAGCGAAAGGTGACGGACGGCACCAGCGCTATCGAGCAGGGAGCTACGGACCGATACAAGAGCCTCGAGAAGGGCACCCAGAACAAGTACAAGAGTCTGGAAAAGGGAGTCGCCAATCAGCTGAACCGCATCGAGCAGGGCACCACCACCCGATACGCGAGCATGGAAAAGGGTCTCAACGACCAAGTGAGCCGTGCAGGCAAGGCATGGAACACCAAAGTTGCCGCTTTGAAGCAGGGAGTCAACAATGTCAAGAAGGTTGGTTCGAAACAAAAGGCAGTGACGGCGGAGGAAGCCAAAGCTGGCGTGTAGTAAATTTTGAATTTAATAAAGTTGTTCGTGCTGGATATCTGCTACAACCTGCAACAGAGGCCCTTCTCAGCAGCGGTTATTCTTGTCGATAATTGCAAGCACTGCGATTACTGACTCTTCTTTTAGCTCAACGGCCAATTAATGTAAAACGAGGCAGACATTGTTATAGTTTGGACTCCCTATTTACTGTATTTACCTCCAAAGCCACCTCATTCCTATAAAGTATAGGTAGGAATAGACTTGTGATATTAAAAGAAGTGCTAAGGCATCCATTAGAGTCTTGGCTTCTGCGCTTTGCAGGATTTATTTAGACCCTGGCGGAGATGGAAATTGGACAGTTTCCGCTTATATCACAATCGGGACCGGAAAATGGCAATTTAACTTGATTAGAATAGAAGTTGTGGCAAATCTTTGGCCTTTTCCGAGTGCAAGGCTAGAATTCAAGTTCTACTCGTCGGGGAAGCTTTTTTGTACCGAGTCTTGAAAGTGTTCACAGAGCGAGTAAAAACCAATTTATTAAGAAAGCATAGAGCTGTCTCACTATACTTTACCATTGGTTTTATGCCCCTTGTCGCTGGAATTCCACTATTGACCAAATCGGACATTTCCGGGGTATCTCCTTCAGCCACAGATACAGCTCGAAGTATCTCAACGTATCCGTCTTTGTTTACCTCTCTGACTTTAAGCGAAACTATCCATACATCAGAAGTTGTTACTCCCCCTCCCACATTATTCAGGCCATTCAACGCGTTTAAACGTAATGTCAGGGTCATTAGAAGCCCGAAACTTCTCCATGCTGAACTTGTCCAATGAGCCGAAGACAGGATAATCAGTCCATTGTATATGAGCACAATAAAAATAACTTTAAAAAGTTTTTTTTAGCAAAGAAAGTTATAATTAATATACAATTTAGGCTAAATACATAATATAGATTAAGACCTACGACCCCAAACACAGTGTATCTCAAAAGACTACCAACTGTATCAATCTCTACTTCAATATCCCGTAGCACCTCTTCAAAGCTCTCGGCATCTGAGCTGTCAGATAGGCCTTTTTTGTGTTAGCAATCGAGGATACCAAGAATAAGACCAGACGGGTCTAGAAAAGGAAAAGGAAAAACCAAAATATAGAGGAAAAGAGCAGACGCATCAGCTTACCTTTGGCAACTTGTGCGAAGTGCCCTACTACCTCAAGTAAATTCTGTTTGGCTGTTTCACCCAAACGGCGGTCCGCGTTACTCACCCCGACAGGAATCTCCATGATTTTCTCGGACGCGTCCTGAAGGCCCTCAGACTCCAACCAGCCTCGGACCTCCAGTCCAACGCGTGGGTTCCAGCCTAATCCCGGGAGCATGCTTGCTACCAGTACCTGGAACGTGTTAAGCACGGGATACTTAAGTTTCTGCTCTTTAGTAAGATGCTCAAGGGATCCTTCCATCAACTATACCCAGCCTGTCCCAGGCTTCGCGAGCTGTACAAGGCCCTTGACGGCGCCCCGCCCAACCTCTGGGGTGGTGCCCGCCAGCACTAGCCTCTGGTGCACGAGATCAAATGTGGCCTGCCAAGCCTCTGGCCAGGGCTCAGTGCAAGACTGCACGCTGAAGCTCGGGCAGTCCGTCGATGCCGAATCGGCTGGCGGGAACATGGCCGGCGAAATGTCAGTGCCCACTAGGATCGGCCCCGGGACTAACTTGGCCACCTCGGCAAGCCAGAAACCTGGGGAGAAATAATTCGAGTCAGCATATCTACAGCATTACTGGACAAATAAAGTTCTAGTCCCTGAGAACGCGCGAGCCATGACGCACTATCAAAGGTACCGCTGTCGAGGATTTTCAAGGCTTTCTGCTCGAGATTTATTGGAGCTAGAATCAAGCTACCCATATACGATTTGATGAGGTCATGCTATACATGAAGACGCCTAATTTCGAGCTCGTTGTAGGGCAAAAGGTAGTTAGACTCTACGAGATTTTGCTTAGCCATGCTAGTCGACCACTATTTCTTTCTTGCTTAGGTGTAATGTGTGACCTGAGTGTAAGAATGCTTCCGGGTTCTACTAGCAGTGCAGCATCTTTTATCGCTGGTCCAGTGAGCTTTTAAATGGCTGGAGGATAGTAAAGTGGTTCGGAGACCGAGTAACTTTGCCTTCGCAGATTTCCTGTCGCCATTTGATAAGAGTGCACCACCAACTAGCTCCACCTTAATTGTTAGCTCCAGTATCCGGGATGTGCAAGCACACCCGGTTCGGCAGCCGAGCTCTAGGCCCAGACATACCAAAACCCGGAAACAAAAGGAATACGGCAATAAATAGTCAAAAATATAGAGAACATGAACGTCCGTTTTCAAGAAGGATATCTTTCGAATTAAAACAGCACCTAATATTATCTGCACATCCATATCCTGTCTTACATCACACTAAAACGTGCCTTCATCATCTCGCATCATGGCTTCCGACACCAGTTTCACCTACAACATCTCATTCACCACACCTGTCAATGGCCCAGGTGATGAACCCAAGCTGACAGCGGCGGATTTATGGCTGGGCGTTGCCCACGTCGCACGGACGCCCCAGGAGTTCGCCCCCTACGTCGCCAAATGTGATGTGCTGTGGGAGACGGCAGACGGGGAGAAGCTGGGGCGAGCCGTCACACTCGGTGACGGTGGAGTCCATACGAACAACGGCCAGGTATTGCATCAAAAGGTTTTTGTCGCGGATAAATTGATGGTAAGCGATTGCTTTGCTAGCGCCAATAACTTCGTACCGTCAGACTTCCTGCTAACTTTGCGCGTGATAGGTCAAGGCAACAACCCTGGACACAGGGGCAAAGACGACCTTTCTCGTCTCATACCAACCCAACGCAGTGGTTTCCCCGGACTCTACTGATATTTGCTTCACGGTAATCTACGAGCTAAAGTTGCACGGTGTGACGCCAGGAAGTGAGAAGGCCAAGGAGATTGAGAAAGACTATCCGGAGCTTGCTAGGAAAGCATGTGTAAGCACAGTACAGCAGATAAGAGAATGCAAATTGGACGGAAGGCTAGCTTCATGGAAATAGGTATAGTAATTTTTTTTTTTCAAATAGTAAATATTCGTATTCAGCACCTCTACAGTTAGAATACCTTGATGATCTGCAGAAGTTATTTAGGCTTTGGATTTCGCAGGACGCCGCTGTTCTGATGGCCAATTCGCAAAGTTTCATGAGGTTCAGTTGTCTAATAGGTCAACCGTTAGCCTGACGTTGAACCCACCGGCCCAAAAAGCAGCAAACCTTTGATGAAAACCCAGGGCTGCAGGCATCACATCGTTTCTCACCTGCAAACCGTACTACATAACATTTAGTATAATAATTCTATAATACAGGTTGCTTTAAATTATGTTTTAAAGATTTTTTTTTAAGTTGAAAGAGAGCCAAGGTCAGAAAATTTCCCATGGCTCTTATTTAAATCACTAATCAGCGCGGACACCAGCCGTAGCACCCTATGAAATGGCATCTTATCAATAAGTAGCTTAAAAAATTCTGGCAAGAGATTGAATTTGTCTCACATCTTTTTCTATCTATTTCTCGGGTGCATTGGCACTTCTTTACGCCAATATTCTGCCTCAATGATCTCATATTGCGAGTTGCTCATCATAGCCAAAGTTTGCTGCGCCGCATTGTTGCTGACATTCGGCGACCTGCAAGAGGTTCGGGCTCCGGTGACAGCACACGACCGTTACCGGGGTCCGACAACAATTCGAATAACGATGCTGACCTAAACTAGAGTATGGAACCCTATAGTAGCAAAAGCTCTTAAGTCCTTCCTGGTCCGAGATTTTCGTGTTATTTCAGAGCCGTACAGTCGCAATAGCTTATTTTTGCTGCCTAAGCACAAACCCATTGTCACCAGGTTCAAGGCAAGGCACGGCGATACAAAATGATCATTACGCTTGCCATCGAGCATGCATTAAGGCCTACGGTGCTTTTCTCTGTGGTACCTGCTGCCGCATTCATTTGCTTGCTGCTGTACTACCGCCGTCGTGAACCCAATCTACAATCGCTGGGCATCCCGGTCTTTGACAGTCGGGATGATGACAACGGCATCGTAGCCACGTTGGAGAGGGCTCATCAGCTGCATCCAAACACCCCTTTCGCTCTGGCTGTCCCGGGACAGAAGCTAGTAGTGCTGCCTGTATCTGAAATTGACACGGTCAAGTCTCTACCCGAGACTCAGCTGTCCATCAAGCAGCATCACTACAAACAATTCTTGGGAGAGCACTCATACATGGGCACACAAGCCGACGAGTTTGACAATACCATGCGAAATATCCTAGTCCGCAATACTCCCACTGTTCTACATGCTTTTACGGCCGAAATCGATTACGCGACGCAGGTGACCATTGGCGAGAAGTTGTCTACCTGGACGAAAATCACGCCACGGGCTGCCATGGCCCGGATGGCAACTATACTATCAAGCCGCTCGTTTGTTGGCCTTCCTCTGAGCCGAGATGAACAGTGGATTAAAGCGACGGTGGATTACACCAGCGATGTATCTAAGGCTTGGATGGTACTGCGATTCATCCCGCATTTTGCCCGTCCTTGCATTGCCCCGTTTCTGTCGCAGGTGAGGTCGCTTGAGAGGTCGAAGGATCTAATCACTCAAAAGCTCAATGTTCTTCTTCAAGAAAGAGACAAGAGGCAAGATGGCGGTAGATCGGCTAGTAGCGAAGAGATTGGTGGCGAGCTTCTGGATTGGTTCAGAGCGCAGTACTCACGAAAACCTACCGTGAAGGAGCTGGCCAGAGATCAGTTGCTAGCAACGTTTGCTTCCATCTACAACCTAACCAATGCGCTGACCTACTTGCTTTTTGATCTGGCCGCGCATCCAGAATACATAACGGAGCTGCGGTCCGAACTCCAAGAGGTCCTTGGTGAGGACGGTGTGATCGACAAGATGACCATCATGCAGCTGTGCAAGCTGGACAGCTTCGTCCGCGAGTCGCAACGCCTGAGACCCACATCACTTGGTAAGTAGGAACGATCCCTCCAATAATGGCCCAATTGGTTCGCAGAATAGTGCAATGCAAGAGTAAAGATCATAGCACCGCTCATTGGGATTTTGTGTAAACAAACTATGTGCTAACGCAAAGTCAAAACCTCACAGTGAATATCCCACGCATCGTCACATCTCCTACAGGCTTGAAGCTGACAACTGGTCACACAATCCCGCCGGGCTTGTTGGTCATGGTGCGTGCCCAGCCCATCAACCTGTCGCCCACGCTGTACCCGGAGCCGGAGAAGTTTGACGCATTCCGGTTTGCCAAGATGCGCGAGAAGCCCGGCAGTGAAAAGAAGTTCCAGCACACGTCGACGGGCACCGACAACATCAATTTCGGCCACGGACTCTGGGCATGTCCCGGCCGTTTCTTCGCTAGTGCCCAGATCAAGGTAGTTGCGGCCCATCTAATTCGCCATTTTGACATACGTCTCCTCCCGGGAGAACAGAAACCCACACCTCAGTACGGAGGCCTTGCCATCTTTCCGGATGCGGCGGCTCAGGTTGAGATACGTTCTCGAAAACGTTGAATATCGACCCTCCTAGTAAATTAGTCGGGTCTGGAAATGTTCATTGAGGGCAGCGGGGCACCCGAGGTTGGTTCATGGCAGCGGATCCATTCTGTATAATTTGATCGGATTTCAGTTGTAGAAACGAAGTGAGTGACACGGGAGCCTGGGTGCACGCAAACTCGACGGTGATAGATGATCATTGAAAGTGAATTCAATATACTCAAATTCATCCGGCTTTTTAAAACTCAACCGACCTTTTAATCAATTGTCATATCTTCATGAGGGGGTGGTTAAGGCTGCGAGGTGTCAGGCTAATAACCTGTACTTTAACTCTGAATCAATATTTTCAGGGCAAGTAATCGGTCACACGCGCTCCGTTATATGTAATTAATTATTTCTGCAAATCGTGTTTAAAAATTGGTTCTTAGCTTTATTGAAGCATCATCTCGTCTTATGCAGTACAACGTAACGGCCAACATCTGAATCCGTTTATGTCCAGCACATCACCTTATCTCCATTCAGTACGCTTCGTAGCTGCCAAGATAGCTGCAATTGTTTCATTCTTCACTCGTGACCCAGAGTGGACGCGCGCTCCCTAGCTCTCAGAACTGCCGGCCTAGCAGCCATCCGCCGACTCCATTCTAACGTGTGTGGCCATCTAGAAAGCTCGAGCCCAAACAAAGCTGCACAAGGTTCGTCGGCAAATGGTAGGGTGGCGATGTCGGCAATGGTTGGACGGTCTTTGAGTGCTAAATACATCTGTCCTTCCTGTGAAAGTCTGCCCTCAAGGATGTCATATTGCTTCTCGATATTCGAACGAAGCCTGCATAATTATCAGCTTTGGCCGGCTTCGTCAAAGAGCAAGACTGATGAGATACAGAGCTCCAGACACTATCAATAGAAGGGATCAAAGATGAGGGACATACTTTGCGGTGGTCTTAGGGACCCTCTCCGGATGTAGTTTCTCAAAGTAGAGCCAGTATTTTGCTGTAGGTCCCAGTGCCGCCGTGTGTAGAGTGAGCCAGTTGCCCACCTCAGCTCTCTCGGCGATATTTCTACCACCAAAGAGGCCATCTTTGTCATAAGCATCGACGAGGTATGTCAGGGTGGAAGTGGACTCCCAGACCTGGAGCCTTGCATCCTTCCCAACATGCTTGTCTTCTATGGCTGGTACCATCTTATGCGGGTTGAGTCGCGCGAACCAGGGCTCAGAGACACTTTGGACAACATAGATCTCGTGAGGTATCTCCAGCTCCTCAATTAGAATCAGTGGCTTGATGGTGTTGTGGGTTGACGTTGGCGTTGCTGCAAGCTTCATGTCAATGACATAATCATAAAGACTGAATAATAAATCTTTCTAAAAAAGATATCTGCAGGGGTGTTCTATCTCACCCTTGACAACAAAGAGGACTAGACCTTCAGTGGGGACAGTTTCTGGCCGGTCCATTATGACGCAGTGTTCTCAGTATTTTTCGAGTTGTGTTCAATAGTGTGTGTACCTATGCACTTACAGAATCCTAAGGTGTGTGTCTGGATTGATCTCGAATATTATACAAGTGTTCATGATGCACACATGGCCGCGCCGGGCTCCGAAAACTTGGTGCACCGGGAGCCGAGGCACGCACGTCCCGAAGGGGTGGCTATAGTGGACATTGAGTTTGAGGAGCACCCACGGGGATCCACAAACCATGTGCCCATCCACATCCAACATACCAACCGAGCCAAGATGAGTACTTTATTGCCGGGCATGAATTAGCCCTGGCCTCTTGGCACCGTAGGATCAAGGCGGTGCCCCCTTGCAACCCGCATAACCTTCCTGGTAATTTATATCCTAGTGAGCAAATCGAGGTACTGCTTCAGTTCTGTTAAACCCACAAGCTACATTTAATCTCTCATGAGATCTACGGTCCATCCACATTCCAGGACAGCGGACTAAGGCTTACATGTATTCTTAATGAAAAACATCCGGCGCTGACACGAATGGCCGTTTAAAGGATTTCTCATCACGCAGGCGCGACTTAATCTTCGCCTATCGCTAGCTACATCTAATCTCTCAAAAATCTCAGCTGGGACTTCTATAGTAGCAGCTTCGCTCCTCTTTAGAGGTGAAAGTCTTGATGGAATTCTCGTAGAGAGCAAGATCAGGCTAGCTAATTTTGCCAGCGCCATGATGGGCTCCTCGCCTACCATCGACCAGAGCTAAGCCCCCTGCTGCAGTAGTCTTTATATGGGCATTTCTAGGGACGTTGACTGCACATGGGAGGAAGAATGGGACCTGGATTCTCAATTTAGGCTGGCAGGTATATCTCTCGGCGTGGAGAGCGGTTACTGCGCGATCGAGCCCGGATAGTTTAGGATGATGTCCGCCCTGCCCACACCAACGAGGAATTTAGCCAGGAACGTGAATCATGTTTAAGTAAACATTCGTGTTAATCTGCCCTTCTTAAAGAAAGTTTTAATATTCATTTCATTCTAGTTAAAACAAGATGGAAATATCCGTTGGCACAACCGGGTAATCCACGAACAAGATCGCAAACCTGGCATAGAATCAGGGCTTGGTATCCATTTTCTCTTGAGATTCATTGCCGTCTCCACCCTCTTTAAACCGTCGTACATAGCGGAATGAGGCACAGCAAAAGTGATTCGAAACCATCCAGGCTCAGGAGCGTAGTATCCTTTACCCGCTCCCAGTGAAACACCTGCTGATTCAAACCGATCATTCAGATCAGACTCTTCAGTCCAATCACACACGGTACCACCTAGACGGGCCCAAATATAAACCCCCGCTCTAGGCGGTATGTGCTCTATCCGGTGGAAGTCCAAAAACTCCGTGATAAGCTCGGCAGCATTCTTCAGCTTCCGACGGTTGTGTTGTACATATTCTTCCATAATTTCCTCATTGCAAAGCAAATTCTTGACCGCGATTGAGGTGAGTGTCGATACTCGAGCATGATTTGCGATGGCGGCTGAGAGCCGCAAATCGGAATGAGACTGCGTTACAAGAAACCCCTATGTGAAGATCAGGTTAGTTATTTGAATACAAGTCTATCATGGATATTACCATTCTCAGCCCGCTGCTCCCAAGATCCTTGCTGATGCTATAGATCATGTGTACCCTGCTTGGATTTATACCCAGCTTTTGTAAGTCTATTTGGAGAACTGAATGAAACTCAGGCGATGAACCTGAATGTGTAGCTTGACAAGTCAATTTCTTTGCCCTGAATGTCGACAGAGCATATATCTCATCTGAGATAAAATGAAGGTCGTGTTTTTCGCAGAATTTGAGAAGCCCTTCTATTTGGGATTGAGAATAAATGGTGCCGCGAGGATTATGTGGGTTGCAAAAAAGGATAGCTTTGACTGGATGCTTTGAACTTTGGAGCGCCTTCTCATAATGAGAAACCAGAAGGTCTGTCTGTAATCCTTCACCTGTAGCCACATGAACAGCGTTGAGTTGCGCCCTCAGCACCAATCCTGTGTCAAAGCCCCCTATCGTCTTGTTAACAAAATATCCAGAGTCGAAATTGCTGGGATTAACCAACCCCAGTATGGCGCTTCAACAAGTACACCATCACCCTTGTCACAGACATCATATAACAAGTTTTCAAGAATTGAGCTGCAGCCAGCGCCAACAACCACATGTTGGGGCTCGACAAGAGTGAATGGCTTGAAGAAATGATTGACAAAGGAAGAAATAGATTGCAGCAAGGCAGGTTCGCCACCAAAGCCGCCGGCGTAAGACAAAGTATCTGCGGTCAGGCCTTCGTCAAGATTGTTTTTATAAATTTTGACTAGCATATCGCGCATGAGCCAGTTCTCTGCTGTCATAAGATCAATCCGTGGCTGCGGTGCCCGCACCCGAGAAAGCTGCCGTCCATGCTTGTTCAAAAACCACGATACATTAGCCTGTGCACGATGCGAAATCGCGGCACTGTCGTCAGGGCTGGATATCATTGTCCCAACTGAAGACATTTTGCGAGAAGATGATGCTGCTGTTTTCAATCCTATGGTTTTGGTTGGAGTAGGATATTAAATTCAGACTCTATCCCTTAGATTAGTTTTTTCAAATTGTTGAATAAATAATATATCATGGTTGGTGATGTGGCATCTCGGCCCCCGCCTCGCGCCGGGGGCCGAAAATATCATCTTCCATACGCAATTCTGTCAACACCCTAATTCTAATTGAGGATCTTAGTATCAAGTACCAATATTATGTAGTCGAGAGTGTTTTCCGCCAGTGGTTTACCAAGATCAACCCATATTGAATGATTCCCGCAGTTAAGGATAACCCCTCTGGAGCTCAGCGTCGAGTTCAAGTCTGGGAATTGAGTTGAGTATTGGCTTATTTGATCAATGCTTATGATAAAGATGGGTTATTTGGGGGCAGAGACAGGTCTTTGAGAACTGAGGTCAATAACTTGCTCACTCTGCACACGGCCGGGTTCTGGTTAAGATCCGAAAGATTGTTTAACCATCAAGTGCATCATACCCTGGCAAAGTGAGCAAAAAATCGGTCTATTTATAATATCAGATTCGGTAAGTACTGATTGCAGCTGGACTAAAATGTAATATTTAGAAACAATGCGATATCTTGAAGACCCATCTTGCAATTACAGGCCAAGCGTACTTGACACTAGCTGATCGCCCTACAGTAATAGATATTGCCATTATACCATTTGCCAATGAAGAATGCGCAGAGCTATTTGGCCTGAATATAGACAAATGGCACCAAACCTTAGAATGGAGCAGAAGAATGCGGATCGACCAGGTGTGCAGTGGGCGCGACGAGACATGGTACGCATGGGTCATTAGTGGGTAGTTGACGAATAGTAGCCGAAAGCCACGATGGCCAAACAGCGATCGATTTAATCAAAAAGTAGTTTCGCGATTCCTCTGTATTCTATGGAACTAGTCTCCTTGCGCATATAAATTTCATCAAGATAAAATTGAATCCATATTGTCAGAGACCTTTGTTTTTAAGTAACAAATTTGATGAAGCGAAGTCTTTTTTCTTCAGTAAATGAAAAATGTTTCCACCAGTGGTCAAACCGCATGCCATTCAGTAATTCTATAAGGACAGACTATTCACGATAAAACATATTACCTATAATTTTACCGATTTATTAGAGGTGTTCTTCCCATTCTTGGAAGCTAGGATATCAGTTCGTCAGCAAATGGCATAGTATGACATGATTGATGAAGTAATGGGTGGCTATAGAAGATACATTTGGCCATCTTTGGGTTCAAAAGAAATGGGAACAAAGTTCGGATGCCGGAGAGTTTTTCTTACATGTGAAGCCTTCGGTCCCCGAACTTGTTGGTGACATAGATTCCTTCGGAAGAGTGAGAGGTTAAGCTAACCTTACCATCCTGGTCTGACCCGACCAACCCCCCACTTTTTTGAAGATATGCTAACCTATGCCCTGTAGGTTAGATGGCTTATAGAATATACATTAGTCAAGAAGAAAAGTGGATTAGTTAGTTGGATTAAATTAAAATCTAAAATATTAATAATTATAAAATTTTGGTTCTATTTTATATTCTAAATTATTTTCATATAAATAATATTAATAAAACATTTTATTTAAAATAATACTAAATGAAAAATGATAACATATAATATATTAAATTTAAATTAAATTAAATTGTCTTTCCATTATTAAATAATTATCCTTGTCAATAACCCCTGTAGTCTATAAATCACTGCATCATTTTAAAGTTAAAACGAAAGTTTATTAACAAACCTTATATGTATCTCGACAAGCAGGGATTCACATCCATGCGTAGTAAGATCTGTAGGGTATTTAACTTTCGGGTCGTCGGGGTGGCGTTATGTTGTCGGACCGAGTGAGTTTCATCATACAAAAAGTATCGCAGCCGGCGGCGACGGAACTTCACCGTTCGATGTGACGCGACCAGCCATGCACAATCAGATAAATCCAATTCATCTTAACACGTAATTCTTCAACTGACATATTCAATGATGTTTCTTGTGGAATTATTCTGGTGATATGTTTTGGGGCGTTGTCCCGCGCGAGGATGGCGCTGTGATGAAATATGACAGCCCACATACTATCATATCAGAATTCGTCTATTTCACCTTTGGGCCAATAGCTTTGGAGGGAAACCTTTTTACAGCGATCACCAAAGTAACTGAATTTCTCTCAGTGCCGAAATTTGATAATATATATTAGATAAATATACTCGGTCTTGAATTGTTTCAAGACCTTAGCTTGATAACCTTGTCTGGGTAAAACTTAGCAAAAACAACAATATCCTGATGAATAGCACTTCTCGCGGAACAAATAAAATGGCTGACCAAGTTGATATTGTAATTTTCTCCGTATTAGTCTAGAAATTTGAGAACTCTTGTACAATTTAATGAGGCAGGAAACAATTTGACAACAGGACACCCCAGATTAGCGGCTCAATGAACTGGCCCGCTCGCCTAGCAAGCGGATGATTCTGTCGGTGGCCGAAGCTGCGATATTCTAGCACAGTGATGATCCAATTAATCAAAATACTGAGGAAAATCGCTGATGGAATCTGTATATTTATGGCAACCCAATCCCTCACCTTGATCCCAAATGCACACTTATCAAACACCGAACCGATCAAAAAACTACTTTGCAAATATGGCTACCGCGTTGGAAAAGCTCAGCAATATCAAAGCGACCTTGCGTCTCATTGACGTGCAAATTCGTGAGGTTGCTGCTGCGCTCAAATCGGAAGATTTGGGTCCGGTCTTAGAGGAGGCGCTCCACAACCCTGAAAACCTTCCAGACGCCGAAGTAGCTGCTGTGGCGCGAAGTGTCATTGACTCAATGGATTCTCTGCAACTGCTGTTGGTCCCGAGTGTGCTGCTACTTGCTGATGGCTTTTTTGGTACGCTGATGCCGAATGCACATTTTACGTTCGGAATGTGGGCTAATGTTACCAGGTTACCTTAACAGCAAAGCCTTGTCTGCTGTGGTTGTGGAGTACAAGGTTCCGGACATTCTGAAGGAAGAGGGGCCGCTGACTGTTGTGGATCTGTCCAAGTTGGTCAAAGCACAGCCAGATCGCCTTGAGCAACTGATGGATACCCTGGTTAACAATGGCATATTCCAGTACGACTCAGTTTCCAGGCGTTTTTCGAATAACCGCTGTTCTTTGCTGCTTTGCCGTGACCATTGGACGCAGTGGCATCTCTGGGCGGATCAATATCCCAACCGCTTTTTCCCTCTGAGCAGTTCGATTCCTGCGGCAATCCGCGAGGGGGAGACCCGTCATGCGGCCCAGATTGCGTACAACACGGAGCTCTCCATCTTTGAGTACCTATCGGAATGTGGAGAGATTGAGAGCTTCCATCGTACGCTTGGGGCCGGTGCCAAGGCCATGGCGGGTGGTGCCGCAATTGACTATCCCTGGGGCGAGCTCGGACATGCGGAAATTGTGGATCTTGGTGGTGCTTCAGGAGACTTCTTGGTCAGCATCTTGAGGGCGCATCCGTTGCTTCAGGGTTCGGTGGTGGATCTTCAACCCGCTATTGACATTGCCACCCAAAAGATACGGAGCCCGGATGGTCCATTTTCTGACGTGTCTCGTCGCATTAACAAACTATACGCCGGCGACTTTTTCGGAGACATTCTGCCTGCGTCTGTGTACGTCATGAAGTGGTGTCTCCACAATTGGATGGACCACGATGTGATTCGCATTCTGAGAAATGCGAGGGAAAAGTTAATCGAATCACCTAAATCTCGCTTTATTGTTATGGAGTCTGTCAAGACACCGGGGCGAAGTGGTCGTCTTGCACGATATGGAGATTTGGTTATGATGGTAACAACCAACGGCAAAGAGAGATGCCAGGATGACTGGGAAAGGCTGGCGATGAGCTCGGGATGGCATCTGAATAAGGTTTATCACATCCGAGATTCATGGGTTTCTGCAATTGAGCTGGTCCCACAGTAAGCTCGCAGACTATACGACTCAAAGAGAGTCAACGCCCAAAGCCTATCTATCCCCATTTCAACACGCTCTATTTGTTTGCCGGACGGCTCATGTACGGGTTGATTGAAGTAGTTTGAATTGATATCTCTCAGTGCTCTAACCCTATGCTCTAAACCATTACTATAGAGAGTCCATCTTGATTCGTACAGACATCAATGTGTTTCGCGTTTCCATGAACGCAGATTCTGCCATGCCCCGCCCTTGACCATCAGCAGACAAGCATCGAACATCAAGAACGTCCCGAATCCTTTTCCACAGCCGGAGTGAGGAGTCAACCTCCCTGAGGATCAAATTTCTGAAGAGCACATTCTGTAGATTGTCATCAATCTGGAAACCACCAAAGCTGAAGGATGCACGCTGATGGAAGGACGCCACGGAGGATGGGTCGCCAGTCCCCGGAATTGCTTGCTCCTTGGGTAATTGCTGACACAGACCCCTGTACAATTCAGCAATTGACCTCATGATGACTATGCATAGAAGCAGGCCCATTGATGTGTCGTTAGCTGTCTCCAACGTGCCAATGATTTCAGTCAAGACAGAAACCACTGCCTTGTTCGTTGCCATTATTTGGTCAGGCTGAGAGTTTTCAGAAAATTGGATCCTCCAGATCGTCTCCATCAAACCCAAACATCTCAATAGAGATTTGTGTTCTTGACGCTGTGAGTGCAAAGCCGAGGCATGATCGAGTGCAGCCTCAGATGACCTACTCGTACGCGTTGAGTTTGCAGTGGATGAGTACGGGTTAAAGCCCGTCATGTCAAAGTCCGTTCTTTGTTCGCCAAGCGAAGCCGTCGATCCTGTATGCAAGGGTGTGTGCAATCGACCGCATATATGCTCCAGAGGGTTTCCAAATAGCGAGTCTGTCTCACCAGGCATAGGCAATGTCCAGTTGCTTGAGAAGGCAGGCAATGGTATTGAAGGATCCAAGCAAGTCACAGCATCAGAGTGCATGAAGTTTTCGGGTGTAGAATCAGCCCCACGGGCAGGATCTGTCGTTGTATACTGCTGAGGAGGAGGAGATTGATTTGTTGAGATGCTGGCTGCTCCTGAAATGGAGCTTCCAATATCGGGTTGCTCGTCCTGGGGTTCTTCATGTCCCCCCTCTTCACATTCCAGTTCAGTCTCAACGTCCGACGTTCGCTGTCTTCGTCGACATCCAACTACCTTTCCTACCATAGAAATACTGTACGAACAAGAAAGGTTATTTTGCAAACATCTTGAACAAGATGGTTTATCACTTGAGCACTTGACCTATAAAATATCAGTATTGATACTTGTACATATTGTATGAACCCGTATTGACCTTAGCACTGTTACACAAATCGCACGCCAAGCGAAGCTTGTATGGCTTTTGTGATAAGCGAGATCTGGAGGACGAGAACAGAGTAAAGGTTAGCTAGCTGTAGCCCATGATTACTAATAATAGTGATATACCTGGACATCCTACGATTGGGCATTCTGGTTATTTTATTTAGGCCTAACCGGTAGAGTATTGCGAAATGAACAAGATAAAAGGCGTCAGACCAAGGGTTCGCTTATTTATAGGATAGCAGCGGTTTATAGCCGCTTTGTATGCAGAAAGAAGCCACCAATGGCCGGGCTAGCCGCAGCACACACCACTGTCGCCGATGCACCTGGGTATCGTTGTTAAACGTTAGCTCGGGACGGGCCGGACAAGATAGCAAAGTATTGATACTTAACTTTCCGCGGAGGACATATAGGGAACAGCGTATTATTACAATTAGTGCATTTTACTTTTCACGGATTTCGCGGTACTTCCGCGAGATATCCCCACCAGTCGATACATGGGAGCTGCATCATCCCTTTACCGGGACCAGGGATGTTGCATGAAAAAAGTCTATTATTCTCTGTTACATTCGCATCCAGTCCGGGGTTTTAACAGGACCCTAACCTCCGCGACAATAACCCGATCCATAAAGCAAGCCTCGGCTGTTATGACCCCGTCCAAGACCAATCAGTTATGACCCATGTCAGAACGATTGGTGGTCAAACCCGGCAGGATCACGTACCCACTTACCCTAGACCATGATCACATCAGCCAACGGAGACGATCACGATGTGATCATCAAGATTACTAGTGATTAGGGATGCGATTACTCCGATCAAGTAATTACCATAGTATGAATACCCTAATTACTGTAGGTAGAGTAGGAGATAAATGGATTAAATGATATCATAGGAAATGGTTTTAATCCCTTTTTAATATAATTTAGTCATAGCAATCTTTTAATTAATATACCATTAGATGTAAAGCAACTAAGATCAGGGCATTTGAGCAAAAAGGATAAACTAAGGATACACAAAAGAGGATTGATATTATTATCTTTAGGCCCATTCCATAGCTATGCTGATATGAGGATCTTACGCTGGTGCCTGTGAAAATGTTTGCAGACTATGGCTGGCCAAACGATTTTAAAGTCACGCTAGCAAAAAAAGGGAGAGTGAATGGGGAATTTGCCATGAGTTCTCGCTTCAGAGCCTCGAGGTGATTTGGCTACCTTTGTACCTAGTAACAACCCGGGCACCATCAGAAACTGATGGCGATATTCCATCCTTGGGAAGTTCCCGTATCGCAGAAAGTCATTATCTGCCGTCTCCGCGACCCCAAAAAGGTGCGTAAATCCAATTGTGATGGGACCACATGGACCTGTATCCACCTACGATTAAGTCCTCGATCCACTTCTCACAGTGGCCATCTGCGCTCACGTTCGCCTTCATATACTTTACCAACTGCCGCAGGATCGGTCTCCACAAAGACAAGAAGAAGAAGGCCCGCAGCCGCGGAAAAGGCGACCCGGAGACCACAAAGCATTCTAGTTGCTGGAGATATTCTTGGTAGTCTTGTGGAAGATTGTGTTCCGCCGCCCCTGCAGTGAGAAGGCCCTGTTTGGTAGCCGCTTTAGTAAGCACTTAATTCTGATCGCTTAGGAAATTTCCAGCCTGTGTGCCAGCTGTTCAGAATGGGCACTTACGAGGTAACGCGCACTTGGCGCAGCGTTTGGCCGGAATGGATATTTGGCTTCCAGTGTTGAGACGACAACTCTCTGTCCAGAGGACTGGCCTGTGCCATCCCCGGTGAGAAATTCGGCTTGGACCTCGATTTCTCGATACGCAACTCCCCCTCCTTCACTAATCACGAGCCGGATGTAGTCCTCGCGGGATATCAGGTAGGCTACGCCGTGCACAGGTGGCAACTCGACGGAGCGGTTCCTACTTAGAACTGTATTTTCAGGAACATGAGAACGGTCTGCGATGCTGGCAAAGGACGGTTCGGAGTATGGGAAGCCAAATATGTCAAAAGTAAGCACGTGAGTCGGGATTCGGGCCACCGCCGACTTTTGGGGCGTGATGGATCGGTTTGACATAACAGATGCCCTCATGTTGGAACCATATGCAAAGTACCAGACTGCCTCGTCCTGGGGCAGGAGTCGTGCGTCCGCTCTATCGCTTTCCATGTTCGAAGCTGTTGAAAAGGTGTTGGGACAAATGACTAAGTATCGGCCGGACACACCAGGCGCCCGGAATTTGTAGGGAAGTTCAGCATGGTGCTCACTGGAGTTACGGACTGATGATTGGTTGGCTAAGATTGCTGTTATTTTCTTAAAGACGAAGGAGGCACCGGGTGCCGAGCGAGTCTACGGGGCCCGAAAGCATAAGTAGCAACAAGGTTTGTTGAAGCTGGTGGGTGGCTGAACAACTGACGCAGCCACAACACCAAGATGAGCTCCACTGACCCATAAAACACGCATCGATAGCTCTCTTTTTCATAGAAAGTCAAGGCTCTTTCAATTCTCAATTCAACAGTCAGATGTGATCAATCCAAAAGTGTGACAAGGCTTATTTTATGGTTGTGGTGTTGCCAAGGTAGTTAAAATAATATCTTTAATTATGTTTTAATAGTCTGTGTTTGATCCCAAGCTCTATCAATGTTTAACTGTTGAGGCTGGTGAGGTGGCTGAATGATTAGCGCAGCGCCACCTCGGAAGCGAGCTTCAACAAGCTATAAAGGCCCCTATTGACCGCTCCTTTATTCATAGAAATTAAGGCTCTTTCAACTCTCTATTCTACAGCTCGATGTGACCGATCCAAGCAGTGCAACATTAACGAATACACAAATTATTAATTTCTTCTTTACCGATATTTATTTTTACAAGAGTTTAATTAAATAAATAAATTAAACATGAAATGAATTTAAAAATGTATTGATTTTTATAAAAACTAAATCTTATTATTTGCATGTAGAAATTGATTTAGTTAATATTTAATCATCAAACTACAACTCTTGCAGTCCACTCAGTGCATAAGTTAAAGAGACAGTTCAGTACTGTCTTCCCATACTGCAAGACTGTTGAGATGGTCGAATAATACTTCCTTAATTTGGGCGAGGATCGGGCGTGAAACCCGGAGGCTGTTGTACTCGATCCGGAGTGTCCAGTCCTCTTCCGAGTGTTCCGTCCATTCAAACATCAAGAGGAACTTGGAGCCGGATGCATGCACCGGGGTGGCTGATACGGCGCAGTTAGGAATGTCGAGATGCTCTTGAGGCCCTTGGTCTAAATGGAACGTAACCATAACTTCAAAAATAGGATGGCGATCGGTGTCTGGATTGACGCCTAATATGCGAAGCAACTCTGGGAATGGGACTACATGGGCTAGCGCTGCCAAGCTGGCCTCGCGTACCTGGCCAAGGAACGCAGCATATGACGTCTTCTGCTGGATCTTCCCAATGCGAATCGGAAGTCGGTCCAGAAGTAAGCCCATGGCCCGTTGGCTTGAGGCGGAGAATCGGCATGAGCAGGGAGCCCCGAGCACCAGGTCATCAAGCCCCGTGGTGCCGCGGAGGGTTAGTGCAACTGCCGCGAGAGCAAGCTGATGCTTGGTAATACTTCGGCTCCGTGTCATGTGCCCGAGACTCTTGGCAAGGGCTGGAGGGACCTGGATAATCTCGGATTGCCCTTCGTACCGAGAAACAGCAGAGGGCTTACCCAGAGAGACCTGATGCTGAGCACCTCGCAAATAGTCCAACCAAAACTGGCTGTCTTCAGAGCTGATTGGTTGTCCCCACCTCTGCAGGGAAATGTAGTCATGGAGGCTACTCGACGGCTGAGCTGTGGTCATCTTGTACGCAGCCGATACGTGCTGGAAGAAATTCTGCAGAGTGGTCAAGTCCGCTATCATATGGCTGACCACGAGAACGAGCTTATCATCCCAGAGATGAAGGCGAATCAACTCTTCGTCACAAACTTTGAAGTTGTGATTGATCTCCTGGTTCAGATCGACTACTGGTCGCTCTCTAACTCGAGGTGGGGTGCTTCGCAAGGTCCTGTGAGGTCTGCCACAAATCTCGACATAGTTGCACCTGAAAATTTCGTGCTTAGCTAGGACATTGTTAAGCGCAGAGACGAAATCCTCTCTTGAGAAGTCCCCATGAAGGTTCAGCACTAGAGAGATGTTGAAGGTGCTCGTGGCAGAAGCCATTCTATACTCAGACCACTGGTATTCCTCCACGGGGGACAAGGCGTCTGGAGCCAGTCGGCGCGTCTTCGGCAAGTTTCCGTTGACTCTGGATAACTGTCGCGTCTGGACTAATTCGACGAGATCTCGCAGCGCGTCGGCCTGTAGAACGTCTCTGAGGGATATGCGGATTCCGAAGCGGCTCGAGAGCCGGGCAGACAGCAACATTTGTAGGATCGAATGTCCTCCGAGCCTCGTGAAGCAGTCTGAGGCGTTGAAGGGACTCTGATCCTGGATCTTGAGCAGGCTCTTCCACTCTTGTGCAATAATTTCAGCCACGCTCCCTTCGACAACCGGTCCCGAGATGGGACCCTCGCGTATGGTGGCGCTGTTGAGCATCTTTTGCAGTGCGACCATGTCGATCTTCTTGTTCTGCGTCAAGGGAAAGGTATCCGTCGCCACGAATCTCTGAGGAACCCAGGATGGAGGCAGTCTGTCCAACAACTCCTGCTTTATCCTCTTGGTGTTGATGCCTGCCGGCTTTACCACAGCGACAAGGGTGTCGTTCATGGCAAGAACGCTGACGAGGACAACCTGCGGGTCCACAGCATAAATCTGCTGCTCCACACTGGGCAGCTCCACGCGGAAGCCGCGGATCTTGACTTGGCGGTCGAGCCGACCGACATAAAAGACCTGCCCGTCGCGAGTCCAGCGGCAGAAATCCCCGGTTCGGTACATCATCTCCCCGGGATACCACGGGTCAGAGACGTAGCGGAGCTTCGTTAGCTCCCCAGCATTGAGATAGCCCCGAGTGACCTGCACGCCGGCAAGATACAGCTCACCGAGGGCCCCGACAGGTTGGTGGCGCCGATTCTTGTCAAGAATGTACATTCGGGCGGTTCGTATGGGGCGACCTATGGTGATGGGCTGTCCGGGAACCAGCTTCGTAAAGGATACACAAATGGAACCCTAGCAGGTTGACGTTAGTTGGATCTCGTTTGCGTTGAATGCTGCCCTGCTGGTAGTTACATACCTCCGCTGGGCCGTAGGCATTGTAGAATTCCCTTCCCGGGGCCCAGCGCTGGACTAACCCCGGGGTAACGGGCTCTCCTGTCGCGTACATCTGATTGAGTGCAGTCAGAACAACAAAGTTACTATGCGACGGGAAGGATTCCATAAAGGAGGCTTACCGTTTGGAGAGAAGGGTAATCAACCGGATCAAGAGCTGCCATCAACGAAGGGGTCAACGTTGCAGAGTCTACGGTTTTCAAGTGCTCGTAGGGGTCACTGGGGTTTCGGAGGACCAGCGTGGCACCGTGAAGTAGCGCCGAGAAGATTTCATTGGCACAATAGTCAAATGCGGGAGACATCATTTGTGCAATGCGGTTACCTTGGCGGCTAAACATAGTGGCCTCTGGATTTGACTGTAACGCTAGAAGGCCACGGTGGCTGATGGGCACGCCCTTGGGTGCCCCTGTGGTGCCTGACGTGAAAACAATCAGCGCGTCCGAGGTTGGTTCGGCCCCAAAGCACAAGCTCTCAACAAGAACAGGGTCTTGGATGGCCTCTTCCACGACAAGTGTTGGGAGCTCGGCGAGCGGGTTGTTCCCGCAGACGTCTTGTGCGCTGGGGAACAGTACTCCGACGGCTTTTGCAGCGGTACATACCGCCGTTCTTCTCGCAAGCGGGTATTGAGGATCCAGAGGACAGTACGGGCTCCCGGCCTTGAGGATGCCAAGGATACCAACAATCCAATTCAAGGAGCCGTCAGCATGGATCGCAACCGGCTTTCCTGGTGAGAACAATGCACGAATCCTGAGAGCGACTCGGTTGGCCAGCAACCCCAGTTGGCGGTAAGTAAGTGAGTCCCCTACGCATTCGACGGCGGGCAAGTCCGCATGCTGTCTGCAGGAGTTGTCAAAGGCCTCCTGGAGCGTTCGAGGAAGGCTCAGTGGCGCTGAAGGAGGGTTCCAGTGGCGCATTATAAGTGTCTCCTGCGCGTCTGGTAATGTCGGAGGGATGCTCGACGCCCTACCTTGAGATTTTACCATTACTTGCAGAACTCTCTCAAAGTAGCCTGCCATGTCCCGGGCGTGAGACCTCTCATAGATTGACTGATCATACACCAGGCGGAAGATTCCGTCCTCATCTACCAAGAGGTTCAAGGGAAAAGCGGTGTTCTCGAACGACTCGACGCCAAGCCGCGGAACCGTCACGGGGTACGTCGGGTAGTCAAACTGCAAGGCCACCACGCTCGAGGGTCGATGGCTCATCTGCTGTGGAGTGCTCCATGCGAAGGTGGCGATTTCGGCGAGACCTTTGAGCGTTTGGCGCAGTACGTCCTTCATTGTGGCCTCCGGGTTGAATCGCACCACTAGGGGTAGCGCGTTGATCAGAGGGCCGATGGCCGCTTGGGAAACCAGCGGCGAGTCTCGGCCAGATACAACCGCACCTACGGTCACCGTGTCTCGGTCTGTGTATTTGGAAATCATCATGGCCCAGGCGGTGTAGATGACAGTTGCGACGGTGACCTGGCTCTCAGAAGCAAGTTTGCGAAGATCAGGAGTAGCAACTGTCCCGGAAAAGCGAATCTCACCGGCCACGTCGGAACGGTCAGCTTGAGGCCGCGGGAGCCCCAGAGTCTCGATGACCGGGACGTCATTCAGGTACGCCGACCAGAACTCTCTGGCCGCTGCGTCGTGCTTCTCCTGCATCTCAACTAGTCGCCGTGCCACAAGCATGAAGGAATCTGCCTTTTCCTGTATAATCACCTTGGCAGCCACGGCTTCTACCTTGGAAAGGATTGCGGCCATCGCATACCCGTCGACAAGAGCATGGTGAACTGTCCATATGACGGCCAGCTCTGCGCAATGCTCGCTCTCCTCCTGGGGCAAGAATCGAAGAATATCCAGTCGAGTTCCGAGACTGACGCAGAGAGAAGCACTCTGTACCGCCTGCCTATAATCTGAATGCCTCGAGAAGGTGTATCGCATGGGCAGCGTCAGCGGGCTGTCTCCAATCAGTTGTGCACCTGTCGACTCCCCTTTCAGGCTGAAGTTGGTCCTGAAAATCGGCTCGGTTATCCAGACGTTGTGCCAGGCCTCTTCTATCGTTTCTGCATGCTCAATTGCATAGCGGATGCAGATCTGATTCGTGTTTTTGCCATCTACCGCCAAAGTAGGCCCCGCCAGCTCGAGTTGCAGAGGCGTCATAGGGGCGCACGCAGGAGCAGGAGTATCACTACCGCCATTGTTTGATATCCCGGCGATGCTTTCTGGTTGTTCAGCCTTAGCTTGCTCCTGGGTGCTTCCCGTATCGTCTCCCAATTTTGCATCATTCACCGGCGAAATGCCAGCATCCACACTTAGGCCCCTGCATATGTCCTCAAGACTTTGCGCTTTGTAGACCGACTGGACGGAAATGTGGTAGCCCCGAGCTTGGCAGAGCGATACAAACATGAGAACATCTAGGGAAGAGGCCCCATAAGAAAATATGTTCGAAGAGGGCTCTATGACGACGTTGTTTCCCAGGCCGAGCGACCGCCTAGCACAATCCCTCACCGCGAGCCAGGCCTCGTTTCCCGGCACAACCACGGAGGGAGTCGTCTCCTCCATCACTATTGAATCCTCTTTGTCTTCCAGCATCTTGAGCACGCCTTTCGGGTCTACTTTGCCGTTTGCCGTCATCGGAAGGGCGGGGACGGCCAAGATCCGGTCCGGTATCATGAAGCTGGATAGTGTTTTGAGCATCAGCCGACGTAGGCTGTCTGTGTCGACCGACTCTGGGCAGACCAAGGCAATAATCCTCTTTCGGAACTGTGCAACGTGAATGATTTGTATGCCAAACCCCATCGAGGTCATTGGAGCCTCAATATCAGCGTCGAGATTAACGAGGAAGCCGCGGTTTTTGACGACTCTGTCTCTTCGCCCACGGAACTCGATGACTAGATTGCCGCGGCCGTCTTTCGTCCACATGCCATAATCGCCAGTTCTATACATTCTCTGCCCGTTCCTATAGATGAAGGACTTGTTCGTCTTTTCCTCGTCTCTGAAGTAGCCGTCTGTAACTCCTGGTCCGCTGACGACAATCTCGCCCTCCTGGCCACACTCTCGGAGCTCTTTCATATCGGAATCGAGAAGGTGTACCGGGGCGTTTGGCATGGCCTTTCCGATGATCGCGTTGCTTACATGTCGGTTGTCGCCTGAGGGTTCTATTACATGCATCAGGGAGGCACATGTGGTCTCCGTAGGCCCGTACGCGTTCAAAATTCTCCGCTTGCCGGTGCACCAGGCATGGATCAGCTCTTGCGGTATAATCTCGCCGCCAAGCAATACTGTGTGAACTGCGGGGTACTGGGAGTCTTTGGGGTTCGGTACTGGTAGTGTTGCCAGAATGGATGGGGTGCAGGCTATTATCGAGCACGACTCAGCCTTGATTGTCAAATCAAGTTTGCAAGCGGGTACGACGGTCCCGCCGCCGTTAATAATAGACATGAGCATTCCAGTGCACGCTAGAAAAGAAAATGATGTTAGAGAATTGAGCAACCAGCAATGTGTGTTGGGGGGCCAAGTGTTTAGGCTCGGAACTCACCGTCAAAAGCTACTGATAGGATGTGCAGGACTCGGTCCCCAGGGGCAACATCCATATTGAAAGGGGATGTAATGGCGTAGTTGACAATGGCGCCGTGGGGGATCATCACACCCTTCGGCTTACCGGTAGAACCACTCGTAAAAATGATGCATGCAAGACTGGATGTCCTAAGAACCGGCTGTTCAAAGCTCTCGTCTGCAGATTCGAGGTCGTTGATATCGTCAAAATGGACGACATGATAGCCTTCATGTTTAAACTCGCCCGCTGTTGTGTTCACGATCACACTGCCTTCCACGATGGTTAAGACAGTCCGGATTCTCTCTTCAGACCACGTATCTCTATCCATGGGTACATAGGATGCACCGACGATCAAGATGCCCATCAAAGCCACAATATTCCGAGTGCCATGAGTTGTGAGCAGAGGTACTCGGTCTCCCTGAGTCACTCCAACCTCGTGAAGCTTGCGCGCGAACCCGACCGAGAGGCGTTGAAGTTCAGAGTATGTGATGACCCCTTCTGCATGGTCGATGGCGACGTGATTGCCATGGCAATCTGATGAATTGCGAAGCACTTCACACAACGTTTTTGGTCGAGGGTACATTTTGCTTCTCTTTCTATCAAAGGTCGTAGATATTTGGTCGTTAGGTAGAATATTCGCAATATGACGCAAGGTTGACGTGATATAGTGATCGGAGTATAATAGATGAGACCTTAGGCACAGGTTATTGCCTTATCTACTGTTCTGCTTTATGCTCTGCATTGGTATTCAATATTAACTTGATAGGAATACATCCCGATATATAAGGCTTTAATGTATTCCGATCACCTCGCCACACGCGAAACGGCGGATTTCCTTCAGCGTTTGATCAAGTTGTAATAATCTCTATCCCTTTGACTGCGTTAGACCCACATAGATATGTCAAGTACTTCTGTTAGTATGTAGATTTGGTGAAATTCTATGTACCATTTTTGAACGACTGCGATATGACTGGTCAATACCTATGGATGTACGGAAGTGGAGGGCTAACGCAGTCAAAGGCATAGGCTTGATAGTGCTATTCCCGGGACTTAAAATCCTCGGCATCCGGAGCTCAACATGATCGGTGGCCGGCACGCGATGCCGGCCACCGGAACGAGATCGAAGCCAGTCTCAAGATGGCGGGGCCCTGTTACATTATCGTAGAGGGCCTCTTGGTTTCCAATTCTACTATAGAATACGTAGGAAACCTGAAAAAAAAAAAACTTCAAAGATATCAAATTCACCAGGTGCCGATTCGCTATGGAGACTGACGGGGTCAACACAGGGTTACTGGGACCGCTGCTCTTGCTGCTGCCGGCCTCGTTCCTTTACGCATTGTGCGTGAGTAATGTGTCAGCATCAATTCTATCTTTTTTCGTCAACGTGCGTAATCTTCAGGAAATTAGTCAGGCAAGAGTAGAAAGCCAGCTGACATATCAAGCAGTTCATCCTGCGTAATTTGACCCCACGATCTACGTTTCAGAAAGGTGGCGGGCCAGTACCCGTTCTCGACTTCGAGTGGCCCAATGGCCAGGGGACGCAAAAGTTCTTCGACGGCCGCGCCTCTTCAATACGATGGCGGCAAGAGAAGGGATTTGTATACCAACTATGGGCAGGCTATAAGCCAGAAGTGTAAGTCCGTTGTTTTCGGAAAAGGGCCGTCAGTGGGTATGTGAGGCTTGATGCTAACCTCCATTGTTCACAGAGTGCTTACTCGTCCCGAGGACTTACGAGACTTTTATCATGACTCAGACAAGCATCTAAAGGCACCCAATAACAACAGCGGCTGGCTCATTGGCGAGGTGTTGGGCTCTTGTCTGGGTCTGGTGAGCGGCAGCCGTTGGACCAACATGCGTATTCCTTGGGAACATCCATTCTCGCTCCCATCGGCCAAGTCACATGTCGCTCTCATTAGTTCATCAGCTCGCAATTTCGTCCAGAATCTCGCGGACCAGGCCAGCGATGGCTCCATGCTTGAAATCCAGGTGACCCAGTCGCTAAAGATGTATCCGTTCTTCCTGGTCGCAACTATCCTATTTGGCGAGCTTTCCGAAGCCCAGAAAGAAGTACTGTCCAACCTCGCTCCACTACGAGAAGAGCTATGGAAGGAAGGTATCAACGGAGGACAAAATAGGACTATCCTAGCCAAGTACTTCCGAACTAGAGGCTACCGCCTGCTCACGGAGTTCAAGACCAGATGGCGCGATTTCATCGAGAATGCTTACGAGGAATCCATCGCCCACTCTAAGAATGGGGCCATTGAGCAACTTTTGAAGCCAGCAAAAGAAGGGAGATATTTGACCGTGGAGGAGGTTTGTCATCAATCACTCTCGCTCCAAGCCTCTTGTGAGGAAACATGTTACTAATGGTGAACACTTCAAGTGCATGCAAACATTGGACGAGACTCTTTATGCCAACCTTGATGTCACAACGAGCTCTGTCGCCTGGAGCCATGTACTTTTGGCCCAGCACGAAGCCTTGCAGGACGAACTGAGGACGGAAATCCGGGCTCACAAGCAGTTGTCCGAGGAGGAGTGGGAGAAGTATCTCAACAGATCTGACACGCTACTCTCCCATAGCGTCCTAGAGGCTTCCCGGCTGCGGCCAATTCTGGGTAGCTCACCCTTAATGCCTCAATTTTCTGTTGTGCTGGCCTGTAATACTTAGCTGACTATATCTCGCCTCTTAGCCTTCTCCAATCCTGAATCCGCGCCGAATGATAAATTAGTCGGGGGCATTGTTATTCCACGAAACGTAAGTTTGCCCTCGTGCCCCATTATTTCATATTGAATCCCTGGGTTTTGACGCTGATACCATTCCTACCAAAGACGGATGTTATCGTCGACACGCATGCCATTAATGTTGCCCATCCATTTTGGACCAACGGGACCGAGTTCAATCCGCACCGGTTTGCTGGTCTGCAACCCCGAGAAGTAAGTTTTACTTGCTAACCATCTCCTTCGAAGTCTCTTAGCTAATCTTATGGGCGGCAGTATCGCTATCACCTGTGGAGATTCGGATTTGGGCCTCGGAAATGCTTGGGCCAGCATGTTGCGGATAGGATGATACGAGCGCTGCTAGCTGAAATGATCAGCCGATATCGTATCTCTATTAGCGAGTCCCCGGGTAACAAAGACTTTCAGATCCAGGACCAAAGTTGGATACCTTTGCCGGAAGTTATGGTAACGTGTGTTCCTGTGTAAGCCGTGGAACCAAGGCTGGAAGACTGAGGGAGATTACACGCCGATGGAAATCGGAAATCACTTTTTAGAGAGTGGTATTAGAAGGCAGTAGCAAACTCTTAGCAGGGGCAATGAAATCAGTTGAAGATGTTCAGAAATATAATAAATGAGCTGACACCCAATGCTTTCCTGTGGGTCTTAGATCAAAGAACATCCAAAATGCATTACCTACCTACTGAAGGCAGTCTAGTAAGCAGCGCACCAAGAGTTTAAATTTAGGTCTTATTTAATACGAAGAGATGTACGGAAATCTGGTTGTATATATTACATTCTAGGAAAGAATGATAGTTTGAGCATTTAATATTTTATTTTAAATCTTTGTATTGAATTAACTAAAATTCTTGTTCATTCGATTTTTACTATTTTAATAGTAAACTAAATTTAAGTAAACTAATTGTATCTATACTACTACCACGACTATGTCACAAGCCGCTATTATTTGGGTATGAGTGACTGTTGAGGCTTTCTTTTTCTGCCTAGGCTGGTGTAGGGAAACATTGACACACTCCTTGATAAAATCAAGCATGAGTCGCAAATGCAGAGTCACCGCCCGCCACCCCGTCGCGGCGGCGCCGGTTCACGCTTTCACCAGCTGTATCATTATCGCTAGAGCCTTCCACCGTGCTGGAACCGACGGTTTTTGATGAATTATCTGCAGATGGCGTCTTCTCACTCACCGACGGCACATCTTCATTGGGTGGTGCCTCGGGACGAACCTTCTCCCATTTCAGAAACAAAGTCGCGATGACGCTCGCGGCCATCATAGCGGTAGCTACAGCAAAAGCTCCCTTGAGGGCCTTTCCGTATGCGTCAAGGACATCAGGTAGCTCTGCGGCTGTAAAACCTCTTCTCAAATCCGATGCACCAACAGAGAGAATACGTGACCGTGAAATTTGCGGGGCAATCTCAGAAATGCGCTTCACTAGGAGGTTGTTGAACACCGATTGTGCAGCAGACACCGAGAAGGAGCCGCTGAGGAGCTGGAAAAGGAGCGTCATGGCAGAGGTAGAGCCGACGTCTGCCATATCAACGATGGCCGTGTTAGCCATCATTGGAATCTGAGACACAAAGCCCGTCGTCCCACTAGCGAGAAACTGGTATCCGATCCATTTGGCGGTCGAGGTGTTGATGTCGAAGGTGCAGACCAAACCCCCGCCTACGGCGCTGAGGGCAGCGACAGGCACCAGAAATGGAATCCACCGATTTGTCGCACTGAGAAGAGCCCCAGAGACCATGGCGGTGAGGCCTCCGATCAGAAAGGGGAGGTTGTGCACGGCTGACTTGAGAGGGCTATCGCCTCGCAGCGATTGAAAGTAGATGGGGATGTAATATACGAGGATGAACTGGCCTCCCGAATTTAGGAAGACGAAGAACATATTCACGAGGATACGCCGCTTTCTCATTATTCGAGGGACAATGGACGCCCTCTCGCCCATCAATGCCTCATTGACCCCGCAGGCAATAGTGAGGAGGCCAAAGCCAACCAAGGTGCCGATGACGGTGCTATTAGACCACGACTTCTTCAGTCCGCCCCATTGCAAGGCCAACAGATAGCACACGGATGAACATAGGATCAAGCCACTGCCTACCGGGTCCAGCTGCAACAACTTCTCTTTCCATGGGGCTGCCACAGGCTTGGCGTGTTCTGGATTGCGGAAGAAGAGAATCAGGAGACCCAGCGCAAGTCCCCCGATAGGGACGTTTATCCAGAAGCACCAACGCCACGTGACACCTTCAGCAAAGGCACCACCCGCGATGGGACCTAGAGCACAGGCCAACGCGTAGGTAGCGCCCACGCAACCGATGAATGCGGGACGAAGCTCATCTATGACTGTGTAGTTTATGATAATGAAGGACCCGGAGGTCACACCGGCGGCACCAAAGCCGAGGACGGCGCGGCCAACGATAAGAGTTGTGCTGTTCTGCGCGACAGCGCAAACGATACTGCCGACCTGAAAGACGGCGATGCTGAGGGCATAGCTCCATTTCAGGTTGAAGTATTTGAAAACCTTGCCCCATGAAGTTTGGAATGCGGCAAAGGTCAGGAAGGTCGCCGATCCGTACCAGCCTATATCGGCCAGCGCATTGAACTCTTCAGTGATCTTGGGTATCGCAGCTGCAAGGATAGTTGTGTCGAGATTCGCGGTGAGCATGCCCATGAACAAGATGCAAAGGACGATAGTGAGCCTCGCATTGCTGATGCCGATGCCTATCTGGCGCATGTTTGCCGCTGTGTTATCGAATTAGCTCACTTGTAGCCGGGTAAGTTGGTTTATGGCGAGGAAAATCCAGGGTCCAAGTTGAGGCTATTACGTTCTATATAGTTTCGTCGTCATTTAGCATTAGATGCCGTCCAGCCCGCTACTTGTCCGCATGGTCGGTGAAGTCTTGCCCCGGAGTCCCAGTCCACTCTGTTTTGTGGGCCAATAGACGAGTGAGACGCTATTCGACGGACCGATCTGCCTTACAACGGGCCGCTGCTTGAGTTGACCCGCATTAGTGGACCCCGTCCAGGTTTCAAATAACATTGTTGAGAGAAATACCTCCACCATCTTGCCAACACCCCAGCTTCCTTTTAGTTATTGTCATATGAAATAATAACACGAAACTTAAAATAATCTATTTTAATAATGCATATTATTATATAATATCGTGATCATGTGTCGTCTATGTGCAGTTCAAATTGTTCACTCAAATCTCGCTTAGCTTCTTGCCAAGCATTGTTCGGTGGCCGAGTGGTAGAAATGCGTACTGAAAAGTCATCTCGGGGTCCGAGACCCCAGAATCGCTTTCCTACATTATGCAGTACATTAAATCCTTTGTTTAAATACTAGGTGGAACTATCCGTCCATGCTTCGAGTTTGCTCTGTGTTGCTCCACCGGACAATCTTCAACATGGAACAGCTGCCAAGAATTAATCAGAGAGAGCACGCCATACGCATCCTGGCACAAGTTCCCTTAATTGGTGGGCCACAAACCCCTATTGTGAAGATTTGTACTAAGTCTTTCTTATCTTTAGATGGCCACAATGACTGGCCATGGAATCTTAGAGAGTGGTTTGGGAAAAGTCTTGGTCGTCCGTTCCTTGATCTTCATTCTCTTCCCATAGGTCAAACAGACCTCAGCCGGCTTCAAGCTGGTGCTGTTGGGGGGCAGTTTTGGAGTGCCTATGTCCCTTGGTGAGTACAAATTCGATGCACAGGATGGATAGTTGGTGGATTTCTAAATAACTCAATAGTCAGTCATCAGATACAGAAAGCCTTGCTCCGCTATTACAGACCTTGCAACAGATTGATTTAATTTACCAAATGGTTGACCAAGAACCTAAAATATTTGGGTTTGCGTCTAATTCAACTGATATCTGGAAAATATTCAGAAGTGGACGGGTTGCCTGCCTCATTGGGGTCGAAGGACTACACCAAATTGGCAACAGCTTTAGCGTTTTGAGGACTTACAGAAGATTGGGTGTCAGATATGTCACTCTGACTCATAATTGCAATAATACTTTCGCGGACTCTGCTGTGAGAATCTCTTTCTTTTTGTTGACTCTAATTTCCCATTTTTGACCAATAATTTCCGCGCATAGACGTCATCAAGCCCCTTGCACGGAGGCCTTTCGGATGAAGGACGGCTTGCAGTCCAAGAAATGAACCGTGTCGGACTGTCAGTTTACCATGAGTTCACAGAATGATTTCATTCTCGCTAACATTGCGCAGCATGATAGATCTTTCTCACACCAGCGAACAAGTGCAAGAGCAAGTCATCGATATGAGTGTTGCTCCAGTGATCTTTTCTCATTCATCTTGGTTCGTATCACCAGGGTTGCTTTCTTGACCAGTAGCGTGCTAACATAAACTTCTTCGCCATACACAGTTTTACCCTAACGGCTCATCCACGAAATGTTTCAGACAAAATATTGGACATGCTGAAAGAAAACAGCGGCATCATTATGATATGCTTCCTAGATGCCCATGTGAAGCCGCAGGATAAACAGGTGGCAACAATTTCAGATGTTGTAAACCACATCGTCTATGTTGGAGAGCGCATAGGCTATGACCATGTTGGTATTGGATCCGATTTTGATGGTATGTTGCGTGGACCTGAGGGCTTAGACGAAGTATCCCATTATCCTCGACTTGTGGAAATGCTTCTTGACAAAGGGATTAGCGAAGAAGACGTTAAAGGTATCATCGGATTAAACATTTTAAGAGTTATGGACGAAGTCGATGCCGTGTCGGTGAGCTTACAAGTCCATGAACCAAACGGCATGGCGTTGGATAGCATAGAGAGCACCTGGACAACACAAATTAAAGAGATGCTTATAACAGAAGGGGAAAGAAGAAGGAAAAAGGAATTAGATAACACTACTATATGAGCTTTAAATTAAACTTACTTGGACTTTATATGTCACCCTCAGAGATAGTCTCAGTAGTCTCAACAAAAGACCGTTACGGAAGTCAGATGCTTGGAATAGACGACATCGAAATATCAGCAGTCGGGAGATGGCCTCTGCCACGATTAGCCCCAAAATGCCATACTAAACGATACATAACGCCAGGTCATCAATCTGACAAGTACGGTGTCCAGTAGGGCCAACCCGTCAGAGATCCCTACTGGGTCTCTGCCGAGGGACCATATCACTCAGCCGCCCTCAACGGCGACCGAAATCTCGCTGAAACGCCAGCTACAAGAGCCACGAATAGGTCTTTTTCATAGTTGGACAAATCCAGAGCTTCTACAGGCGTCCGGAATCATGGGTAGTGATATAAATGTAATTTAAATTAATGCATATTCTTAAACAACGGTTATTTAAGCAGTGATTTTTAATACTGAATGAATAATATTAAATTCATATTAACATTTATGAAGGGTTCTTGATTAAAATTATGTATTTACTTACTTGTACCTTTTAGGCAATACAAACCTAACTACTGAAGCAATTCTTAAAAGTGGGCCACCCATCTTTCACGTCATTGGTCATACCATACAGTAGGTCTCGGTGACCGACGCAGCACACGGGCCGTCCGGTTTGTTTTCATACCACTTCGGGCCGCAGAACTCACTTACACCGCTATGAGTCCCTCGTGTCGCACTGCACCACATCTTTGTACAGATTTAGGGATCTACTGTCTACTCTTATTATCAACTGGTCTAAAACAGGACCCTCTTGAATAAAGCCTGGCACTAGCCATGATGTTTATGCGATTCTACCTCTGCACTCTCTCCCACGTTTTCTTATTTTGTCAGGCCACAGCTTGCCTTGCATCACCCGTTCCTCCGCTTGTTATCCAATCGTGCGAAACCAACGCAGCAATGCCTTTCCTCGACGTGCTCATTATCGGCGGCGGCCCGGGCGGCCTCGCCGTCGCGACTGGTCTCGCGCGTCAGCTCTACACAGCTGTCGTATTCGATTCAGGCATCTACCGCAATGCCCGAACCAGTCACATGCACAATGTTCCAACCTGGGACCACCGGAACCCCGTCGACTTTCGGGCCAAGGCGCGCTCTGACCTTCTGGCGCGATACGATACCATCCAGTTCGAGGAAACGGAGATTGAGTCTGTTCGCCGCACGGATGACGGTCGCTTCGAAGCCCGGGACGCCAAAGGCAATGCTTGGACCGGCAAGAAGCTCGTCCTGGCCTCTGGCGTGCGAGATATCTACCCAGATATCCCCGGCTACGACGACGTTTGGGGCCGTGGCGTGTAAGTGCAAAAAGTGCCCTTCCAAAGGACATCGCAGTGAGAGAGCCCGACTGACGGTGAATGCCAAGATACCATTGCCTGTTTTGCGACGGATTTGAAGACCGAGGTTCTGCATCAGCTGGCGTGCTAGCTATTGGGGACATTGCCAAGGTCCCTCCTGCGCTCCATCTGGCGCGCATGGCTAAGCGTCTTGCGAAGAAAGTCACCATCTATACCAATAGTAATTCTGAGCTCTCGGGCCAAATAGTTACCTCATTGGGCAAGGATCCCGTCATCACGGTTGACAACCGCCCTGTGACTCGGCTTGAAAAGCTCTCTCAGGACTCCTCTGAAACTATCGTGCATCTGGAAGACGGAACATCCGTCTCGCAAGGCTTTGTCGTAAGTACAATTTCCATTCTCCCTTCTTCAATTTCATCCTCTTCGCAAGGTCTAATCTCTTCTGTAGGTCCATAAGCCGAAGAACAAAGTCAATGGGGCGTTCGTGGAACAGCTCCACTTGGAGATGACTGAGACAGGCGTCATCAAGACTAATCAGCCGTTTTATGAGACTTCTGTTCAGGGCGTGTTTGCAGTCGGTGATTGTGCTAGCCCGATGCCCGCCGTCAGTAGTGCACTCTCTATGGGTGCGTTTGCGGCTGGTGGGCTTGTGGCCCAGCTTGGAGCTGAGCCTGCTGATCAATCTGAATAACTATGACACGATTATAACAATGTGAATTTATAAGTAGATAAGCTATCATACATTCTTTTAAATAAAAAGAAAAGGGATTTTATCCAAAAAATACATATAAGCTCACAATATAATAATATACCTTTATAATTTCTTTATAATAAATTTAATAAAATAGTAGAAATATAATATTTCTATTATAATTACTTTATAGCTAGAGCAATCAAGCTTTAGGGTAAATAGATCTCGTGATTCTGTCGGCATTAATTACCGTCGTTCTAGCATGGACCATGACAATAACTCTAATTAAATGCCATCTTTGTGGCCTGGTTTCTGAATCACCCCGTTGAGCCTACAGTTTTTCTTTTCCTATTTGGAAGTAAATCAAAATAGGGTCAAGGCGGGATGCCGAAGGAATCAGTTATAATGTCGTCGGACCAATAATGTTGATTGGTCTATTGATGCCGGGAACTCTCAAAAGTGTCGACATATTGTAATGACGAAGCTACATAAATATATTTTTATCAGACCATAATAAATATTTTTTCCATATTTTCTTTCATTGTGGTTGATATCTTCTGACGATTAGAACCACGCATCTGGATTGATGTTTTGCAAGATGCAAGACCACCTCGGCTACCCTATAATGCTAAGAGTTGCTGTCTCTAGACAACCAATACATTTGGGGCAACCCTGACTTAGACCTCAAAGGATTCAACTTCAGTGAGAAATCAAACATTTACTATTTCGCAATCTCACGTTGCAAGTATAGGTGCTGGAGTCTCTGGTCTTCGTTGTACATATGTGCTTCAACGCGCATATGAAGCAATTGAAAGATGGTTCAAGACCATGTTGATTGGCTTGTTATTCACTCAAAAACCCGCAAATTTGAAGTCAAGGAGACCTGCGACTGGCTTGTTTCACAAAGGCAGCGTCCCATTGCACTATCCTCCCCAAGCTTGCCGGCCTTCAGTCGGAGTATTTGCTGGACAGCGTGGCAATCCTACCTACGCAAAAGGAAGGTCATATTGATTCATGCCCTTGTTTGACCCCAACTGTTTCCGAATTCCGCATCATAGCGGATGTGACGCTTATTAGCAGCCAGCGAATTACATATCTCCTGGACGGATTCAAGACGGGCTGGCTGGATGCGGCATCCACACCAACTTCCAAGTAGAGTTAGGCAGTGGAGATAAGAATGTTGCTGCCATCAGGGAAGGGATTCCTAAAGATGCATTGGGGTTTGCCGACGAGCATCGTGCGCTATTTAATGTTATCGCCACTGTTACAGGCGCTTATGGGAGCGAAGTGGTCATGGCTGAGAGGATGGGCAACATATATGCGAATAATCTGTAAAAAATATTTGCTCTTGCATATAGAGCCTGACAGCAGTACTCATTTGAATTTGCATGTACTTTAGATTTAATAGTTACTAGCTTCAAGAATATCCAATATTTCGCGAGCCATTTCTTGACTCCTACGTTGTGACATAGGGTAGTATTTTCGGTCAGTTGGTCGGGAAGGTTTTCCCGCCCACATCGGGAACGGGCCACAGCGGGGCGGCAGAACGAATACATCCTGGTTGATGCCGACAGGTGCGAGATCTGGTTGATCGTACGAGATCTCTCGCCGTCAGCTCATACCGCCAGCTTGGGCGTGTGTATCCGACCGCATGGATTCGGCACATGGCATTCGCAAGCCGATTCATCCATGGGCTTCGCTGCGATTCCGAGCGCACCAATCTTTGAATATATTCCGCCAGGACCGCACAGACGATGCCGACCTCAGCCCGCTCGGCGAAATGGATAACAGTTGGCGTCGGGGAAAATGATAACCGGAAATGATTTTCACGCCCACCTCATGTCCCTTGATTCATTGGAGTTCAGGAATCGAAACCCACTCTCATGCACCCCAGACTTCGCGCGCGGGAGCCAGGGTCACTAGCATACCCCACAATATCGACATCTTATCAAGTCTTCCCGCGTCCCGGCTCCAGATTCACCCTCTCATGTCCTGCTTGGTTCCTCCATCCTCTGCTGTTTCAATTTCGCACGCCAAAATTGCTTTTTCACAATGGGGAATCCAAACACCAAGCTGAGCGGCTTCGTGCTGCAGTGCATGGTCACCTTTGCCTGCGCCTCAGGCTTTTTTCTCTTTGGTTACGACCAAGGAGTTTTCTCTGGCGTAATTGTCTCATCATACTTTTTGGAAACGTTTAATAACCCCAATGCCGGGCTTTTGGGCACCATCAATGCCATTTACGATATTGGTGGTGCTGTTGGGGCCATCTTCTGTCTCTTTTTTGGTCACGCCTTGGGCCGCAAGAAGACGATCGCGCTGGGCTGCATTATTGCCGGGATTGGCGCTATTTTGCAAGGAACAGCCAAGACTGTCGCACATTTGATCGTCGGACGTACGTTATGATCCTTCTGATGAAGAGCAATAGGCAAGACACTAACCTCGGATTTCAGGTATTGTTGGAGGAGTCGGTGTTGGGCAGCTCACTTCCACCATCGGTATCTACCAAGCTGAAACATCCAAGGGTACGTACTGGCCTTTTTCGTACAACTGCAGCGTCTAACATTGCAAAGCAAAAAGTCGTGGCATGGTTATGTGTCTTGAGTTGAGCCTTGGCGCCACAGGCCTTATGCTCGCGCAATGGACCAACTATGGCTTCAGCAAGAACAATGCTGCCATGGCCTACCAATTCCCAATTCTCCTGCAATTGGTCTTCATTGTTTGGACCTTACTACTCCTTCCTTTTCTCCCGGAGTCTCCTCGGTGGCTCGTTGCGACAGGAAAGGTTGAAAAAGCAATGGACTCGCTGGTTCGCCTTGGGCCGAAGGGTACAACCTCTGATAGCCCAGAGATACGGGTATCGATCCACAAGATGGAAGAGATTGCCCGCCTTGAGAATATTAGCGGCATCCTCTGGGTCAAGAGTCTTGTGAGTATCCACCAGACTGTCTAAAACTTTGCTAACAAATTATTGCCATGACAGTTCAAAGGGGGCCCGACGCAAAATGGAAAGCGTGTGCTCATGTCTTGCTTGATCAACATATTCCAGCAATTGAGCGGTGTAAGAGGCTAGATCCCATTCTCGAGTCCATTATCTGACAGATTTCCAGATCAATTCCATCACATACTACGTCCCAACATTGCTGATCAAATTTATCGGCGTGGGGCGATCGGATGCTCTTTGGATTGCAGGGCTGACCTCGATCATCTCGGCTATTTTCTCTTTGGTTGTACGTACTTTGAACCCCCAGGTCAACGATACATGCATTCTGATTGCCGCTAGCCCGTCATCGCGATTGATAAAATTGGTCGCAAACCATTTCTAATCGTGGGAGCTATCGCTCAAGCCATATGTTTCTTTGTTGTTGCGGGAGTATTTGCGCATATTCCTCCAGAGGAATCCCCTCTGGCACGCACATATGGTATCACGATTGTCAGCTTTATATATGCCTTCTTTGCAATTTTTAGCTCCTGCTGGCTTGGTCCATCCTGGATGTACGGCCCGGAGATCCTCCCGATGAAGGGTAGATCAAATGGCATGGGCTTATCTGTCGGTGAGTACACACTGAGGGGCGTACTCGTGAGGGTAAAACTAATTGCTCATCAGTATGCTACTGGTTATTCAACTTTTTAATCGGTATGGTCTTTGTCACCTTTTTGCCTTCTTAGTTGTGGATTCAAACTGACCGATCATAGTCGAAATAACTCCTCCTGCATTGGAGAATATTTCTTGGAAATATTACATAATTCTCGGCATCTTCAACTTCTGTTTTGCCCCAATCTTGTGGCTCTTTTTCGTCGAGACAAAAGGGAAGAGCTTGGAAGACTTGGGTTTGTTTTCGGTTCTTCCCAAACAAAGTTTAAAGCTAATCATTTCGCAGATATTTACTTCGCAAGAATTTATCATGGCAATACTGGCGGAGATATTGCTGGCGTTGATGATCTACAGTATGCTATTGATGCCAAAAGCGTTGGCGAGGCAGACCACATCGAGATGGAGCAGCCCAATAGGGTCTAATCCAAGCGAGAATGGTGTAGAGAGTTAAAACGCGTAAGTTAGGCAAGGTCGGAACATAGAATTCTTTTCCATAATCGTTCGAAGACAATTTCACGTATTGTTGATACGCTTCTTGTTTTTGCTGTTATCCGAGATGAATCTAGCCGTCAGCCCATTTCCTAATGGCCATGGTTCGAAACCGGCACCCTTGTATCAACTACAGTTACCTCCATGGGAAGAATAACAATACATCGTACATCCAGTGCTGATTTGTCGTTTCCATAGGCATGAATATCTTGAGGATCTTTGTGATAAACCGTGTGCATAGCGTTATGCAGGTCTTCTTGTCCCCGCTCGAGTTGTGGTTTCTTTCCATACACCCTAGCGAATTTGTCCGCAATGTCATGGATTGGCTTTCAGTCTAGGAGGCAAATAGGAAATGTATGGTCCGCAGGCCGTTAATCAAATATGTTAGACTGATCGGCGGAAGTCTCGGCATCCCGCGGAATCCCGATCAGTCAAGATTCGTGAGCCATGTCCCACTGCGGGCATACATAAACTCCGAGCTCCACTCAGGATCGGGGCTTGGCGTTCCCCGAGTACAGGGATTGCAGTCTTGGCATCAGTCAGTCGCTGGGATGCTGTAAAGCTCGCAAAGTCTCGATTAAAGGCTGAAGTTGGCAAAAGAATCTTTCTTATCTCTTTGGCTATGGTAAGCCTGCAATTAGGTCATGGGCAGGGGTTTGTGTCAATATAGGTAGGGACATCAATGCTAATCAATGCTCTAGCCGTCTTGGCAAGAATCACTTTGGGTAGTGAGGGGTTACTTTTGTCTCCGATTCACAAGAGCAAATTTTGGTTTGCAAGAGGACATTAAGGTAGTTATTCTTTTGGTCAAGTATTGTTTAAATCCAATTGTATACCTCCTTGGTAGTCTGGTTTCTGGATCACCCGGCTGAGCCTCCAGTTTGTTCTTTTAATTAGAAGTAAATAGTTAAGGCTCGATGGTTTCTTGGGTTTCGCTCGCCCTAAATAGTTACGACTTATTTTCGAGATGGTCGTATTTGATGTGATCAAAGGTAATCTGAGCTTAAGAGTTTGCCATGTGGCGTCGTTTTCCATTATGCCAATTGAGCAAATCTATCTCTCGTGGCAGGCGAATGTCACAAAGGTTTCTCAACCCGTAAAATTCCCATTTGCACCAATTGTGTCTTTCGGACAGGCTTTCTTTCTCATCCATGCTGATACACATGCGATGAGGCCTTCGGTCTGATTCGAGTAGATTACAAGAGGTATCACACAAATGACTCGGCGTCATCGGACCGCTAAATATATGACGCGATGAAGACTAGTAAACGGCTGTGGTCTAGTGGTATCTATGGCATTAGTGCCCATTGTGATAAGTGATGAAGCGTGTATGGATTACGATTTATTTTCCCTGTGTTTGTTCTGTCAATTCTTGCGACAGGCCTTGGTCTACCTAACCTACAGCATGACATAAAGATGCGGTATTATTCGTGGCTAGATATCACGTTTAGATGTCGCAGAAAAAATGCCTGAAGAAACCTCATCCTAAAATCTAATTGAACCCATGTCATCAAGAATTTTATCAAGCTAGATTCTTCATTTTCATTTCATCCTTTCCTGGGCCAGGTCCACCTAAATCGATATGGCGTTATCGACATACATCTCGACTGAATTCAGCCATATCCTTGTTTCACGTCATCGTCTTAAGTGTAGCTGAGTCGGCTCCCAGGAATAATATCTGCAGTAGGCGTTCCTTCTGAGACGGGGCCCTGACGGTGTCAGCGGCTGTTAGTTCTGCTTGGTTACGGGAGACGAATGGCGCCCCCTGCAGCCAGCATTTGTTCGGCATTGACATTGTCCGAAAGCTGAAAAGCTCGATCTTGCTTGATCATAGGCAAGTCTTTTGAAGCAAAGAACGAAGCCACAATCGCGTGACCCGAGACCCCGCAAACAAACAAAGAAGCTTCAACAATTTGTAATCAACTCCACCAAGTGTCTTTAGACTTTCGTCAAGTAGAGGCAAAGGGCTCACGCTAACTCAAGAAATGTGGGGCCTGCGATATGAACAGATTTTTCAAGAGGATTATGACAAATCTACTTGTTAGACCTTGGGATCAATTGAACCGGAACCGAGCCACCGGGGACTCCGGAAATACCGTTAGATAGGCGAGTGGAGAATCTCCTTTACTGAGTCTCAGGTGATCGTTTTGCACATATATAGACCTAAAGGACAACAGCAAGTTGTGGCCAAGACATGCCATCAACCACAACTCTTTCATGTTCACTCACAGAATGACGAAACTCTTCATTCCGGTAAAAGTCGGGACCATGTCCCTTGCCCAGCGCATTGCCATGGCCCCGATGACTCGTCTTCGAGCAAGCGAGTCCCACGTCCCGCTGCCTTCTGTAAAAGAGTACTACAAGCAGCGTGCCTCTAGCCCCGGTTCTCTTATTGTCACAGAAGGCACGGTCATCAGCCCCCGGCATGGCGGGTACGCCAACGTTCCGGGCATTTACAACCAGTCTCAAATCGACGCTTGGCAACAAGTTACGGATGCTGTTCACGCCAAAGGATCATACATCTTCCTGCAGCTCTGGGCCCTTGGTCGCGCCGCGAATCCAGGTACTCTGCAGCAGGATGGACACCAACTCGTTTCCAGCAGCGATGTACCCATGAAGAGTGCCTTCAGCGACGAGATGCACCACCCTACTCCGTTAAGTGAAGACGGAATTCAAGACGCAATTTCCGACTATGTGATAGCAGCTAAGAATGCCATTGATGCTGGTTTCGACGGAGTGGAAATCCATGGCGCCAATGGATATCTCGTGGACCAGTTCATCCAAGACGTCTCAAACACCCGAACCGACAAGTGGGGTGGAAGCCATGAAAACAGGTCGCGTTTTGCGGTTGAGATCGCTCGCGCTGTTGTCGACGCGATTGGAAGCGAGCGCACGGCAATCCGACTAAGCCCCTGGAGCAAGTACCAGGGCATGCGGATGGTCGACCCGGTTCCACAGTTCTCAGACCTCGTGCGCAGACTCGCCGACTTGAAACTGGCTTATCTCCATGTCTGCGAATCTGACGCACGACAAGGCGGCGAGAACCTCAACTTCATTTTCGACGCCTATGGTGGTGCTAGTCCGATCCTCGTTGCCGGCGGCTACGATGCCTCCTCGGCTGAGAGGGCCGTGAACGTTGATTACGCAAACGACGATGTCGTGGTAGCTTTCGGCCGTCCCTTCATCTCTAACCCTGACTTGATCACTAAAATCAAGAATGGTATCGAGTTCAAGCCATTTGACCACAAGACTATGTATGCACAGAGTGATGAAGGTTACATTGATTACCCGTCGACTACACAAGGTTGAGAATAAATGAGAACCTTTAGATGTCACTTATGTTTTGGAGGGGAAACGAACCCAACCAAGGACAGCAGGGTACCTAAGGAACCAAGTACCTCGACAGCTGGAGGGAAGAATATAAGATCTCCCAGTAGGTCAGGTAAACTGCAAACACATCTATACAAAAAAGAGTCAAGTTATTAGAAAGTAATATAGAAGAATAGACTTAAAAGTGGCCAAAAGTATTGTTGAAACTGATGCGGAAGAAAATGATCATGAAGTCCTCTCCAAGTCTCTAGCAATGGACTTTTTCCCTAGCTAATAACCTTTCAACCCAGTAAGACCTCTATCATACTCACAAGTGGTCTCAATAGGCCTCATCAGACGCCTGTTACGTAGGTTAGATGCCCGGAATAGCCGGCACCCGGAGGCCGGAGGTCGCTTTCAATGGCAGCCTCCGACAGCTAACAAAAACAGCGGCCATGAGGAACCTAGATAGATCTCTTCCATAGTTACAAAATAAAGAGCTCCAATGTAACTAGTGGCCACCGGAGGTAGTGACAAGCTCCTTTCTCAATCAGGTGCTTGAAATCCCCATCACAGTGTGTACCTGTCGTATAAATGGTGTCGTATGCACTGCCCACCTGCAGGCAAACAATTGGAATTTTTCTGTAACGCAATTAATAAGTGAGCTGATCAGATAACTAGATTGATCAAAATTCCCTCAACATACCATCTTCATTTCTGGGACGATTAATCCCCAATCACTCAGCATATCACAGTCCAACAGAGAGTCTAGGATTCTTCTTGCGCTTCGGGCCCATCGTGACGACCGAAAATCAAGTCTCCTGCGCACTGCAAAAGCCTATTGATTTAACCGTAGTACCCTGATAAGTAGAATGAGTGAGAGTGAGATAATTAGAAGGGCACTAAAAGAGACGTGTGGAAGATAGCGAGAGAAGGAGAGTCCCAAGTTCTTCTCGGGTCACGGTCGTTTGTTAGTGAGTGCAGATTTTTCCGAAGAACTCGCTATCCTTGGATAGGTCGACCAATTTGGTGAAGTCTTTTCCTATTTCAGGGTTGACCGCCGCATTCGGTAAGGGGACATATCTTATCCAATATCGCAGCATTACCTTCCGGCGGTAGAAAATATGATCCGATGCTTTGCGTCGGCTACACGTGCGAACCAGGCGTGCATCACCATGATAAAACGTCCCGTTATATGGGACCAGATCTCCGTAAATAGATTCCATTCCCAGTAGATAGTGCGATGCTGTACGCGGGAGCAGGAGCTCCGGAGAGTAGCTTGTGGTCGCCCTGAGATTGAGTCTCTCATAATCCTTAGGAGCGGTGGTGGACCACCACGCCTCGAATGTCTGTTTCGGTTTTTGCCATGCGATTTTTCGCAGATATGCCGCAACTGGCTCACTTTGTTCAAGATCGTGGAGTAATAATGCTGCTTTTACAAGTTTATCGACCTGTTCGTTGCCAGGAATGTCAGTGTGTCGTGGCACCCGACATACGTGTGTGGTCCTGTGCGATGCCACTAGAGCCTGGAACCCGAGCAAGACGTCTCGAGAGGAGTCAAATAGTGTGCCTCGCAGGCACATTGCGGCCGCGAAGTTTTATAGGCAGATGGCAATGGCCTGTTTTCCTGATAGTCGCAATTTCAGGGCGACCTTCAGGCCTTCTATTGCTCCTCTGGCTTTGCATCAAGGACCTCAGCCGGTCCGAGGCAGCCTGATCTGTCGAAGATGGAGAGTTGTCCTGATGAATGATGAAGCTGTAGCTGGCAACTTCTCCCTGGAGCCGTCCGAGTATACGACCACGGTGAGGGGGTCGAGTAACTTGACCCAGTAGAGGAAAAGCTCATCTGTTTTCTCCTTCGACGCTGTCTTCGGCGGCGGCATCTGTTCTCGTTGAAAGCATTGTTGGATGAGCTTGGGACGGGCGCACGGCTTAGGTTAAAGTGGCATCAACTGAGGATTATAGGCGAGAAGAGGAATAGGAGGCATCTAGGTTCGTGTCCCAGTATGCATGTTATTCCTGAAGGGTGGTGGTAGGCGTAGGTCTAACCCCGCTCCGCTGAAGTTGCAGTTGGGCCGCAAGAATCATAGCCATTGGCCAAACGTTGGTTGTTGGTCGCAGACGCTATCATCTTTGCCTTCGATGTGGCGGTGGCTTCTACTTTTACCCCGCAATAGCTCAGACCAATCCTTCCAACAGATACTGCGGACACTTTTCGCTGTCATCACACATTTCTTTGCCAGCAAGGTGGCCTCAAACCCGAAGAGGATATTACATGTAGCCCTGAGTATTCCAAACCAAATCCCCTCCCTTTGACTCGTGAGCCTTTTTTCTTCCAGCTACGATGGTATGCAACTTTTCCGCACACACGAGCGAGGAATCGCCATGCAGATTGTTGCTTATGCCGATTGAAATCCGGCATACGATATATACCCATGCACTGCCAGCTGGAGTACATGTCTTCATAAAGAATGACGACGTCTGCTTATCTCCATGCATCAAAACCACTTCAAGTCTCATTGATGGCGGTGAATGCAGGCCTCTGGGCCTATATGATGAAGCTCTCGAGCACCTGTGGGCCCGCCGTTTAGGATCATCCTGGGGTCCTCACTGGAAATGCGAGGAGTTGGCCATGGCTTCGAATGATGCATTCCCCAAGAGCTTTGCCATTATTCCAACATGCAAAGCACTGTAAGAAACGATGTATAGAATGCCAGTCTCATTTCTAATTTCGCGAGTTTAGTTTCTACGATGTTCGTGCGTTCATGGCCGACCATGTGAGCTTCAGTGTCACCGATCTACATGTGCTTGACCGATTGTTCCTGGAAGCGAATTCCGATGATGGTTCCCAGGAGAAACCACGTTTATCACTTTCTTCTAGCTTCTTGTCATCTCTACTGCTTGAGACTAAGTGCTTGGAAATTTCTGTGAGGTTCCCTTGGGAAGTATGCAAAAATTTGGATAATCTGCATCTTGAACGGCAGCTGAGTGCACCCTTCTTGATCGAGGACCCATACTGGGCTTCGCAGCATTCTTCGTGGGTTCGGCTGCCAGAAAATCTCGTGCTGCTAAAGCATCTCAAAAAGGTCACAATGTGGATAGATCATGGGGAGATATGCCCGTGGTCCGCCGTCAATGAGCGGGCTCTTTTCGCTTCCTTCTCGCAGTTTGATCACCTAACAATCGACCTGCCTGAACATGACTCGCTCTTCCACGACATGGATTGGCATTTTCTACCGGGTAGTTTGCCTTCAAAATTCATGGTTCAGCGAAGGCCCCGACAACTGTACTATGGTATACGTCGCCTACAAGGCCTGAAGAAGGTGCAGGCCCAGTGGGTCCCGGAATTGGGGAGATTCACCGTACGGTCAGCACTGGATTATCCCGTTACCATTCGTCTTCAAAATGATTTTCCTAGCCCAAGTATAGATGAGACTAGGGAGTTGATACGTATGGAGCGAGTAGGCTGGAAACGCGGTTATAATGTTCGTGTTCATGTGGAAAGGAAGAAGCTTCTGGAGCCAGCGGAGCCAATTGAATTTTGATTGAAGATTAGACATTATTTACGTGCCTATAGGTTTCAATTAGACAGTGGCTTCGAGGTCATAGGAACAGGACGTGTCGCTGCAGTTCATGCTGTGATGTGCTTCGATGAGCGCAAGGACGTGGAGAGAAAAGACCCTGCGCCGACCCCATTCACGTTCCTCCACGAAAAGGATTACGACGGCTGACAAGAATTTGGAAGGTTGCACACAATTCCACGGCTCATTCTAGCGATTAGTGCACACGCGTAGACAAGCACATAACGTAACAATCCTTCTCAGATCCTGCCAAGAAAACAATGATTCAAATAACCACGTATCATGCATATCGAGCATTTCGAGAACGGTTTTCTTCGGTATTCTACAGTTCCTGGATTCTAAGTTTCAGAATGGACTCTATCCAATACCAACATACCCCGGTGCTGCCTTGGGGACCCTCAGCCACCGAAAAGCAGAAGAAAAAAAACAGTGCACCGAAGCAAGCCTTTGGAAGACTTAGGTGCACTTGACAAAGCCTTTCTTTCCCTTTTCAGCGCTCTTATCGTTAACCTCAACCTCAGGATGCGTCATAACGCCGCAGTAAGTGGGGGAACCACCCTTATTGGCGAAGACGACGCGCAGCGCAGTGGCATGCTTTTGGTCCTTGACCTTTACATCCTTCCCCCACTCCCAACTAGCACCTTTCCAGTAGACGGGATACTCGACGAGGTTGGCATTGAGAGCATCACAATTGTGGACATTCCACTTGATCTTATCACCGTTTCCATAATGGTGCGGGTAGCCGCTACCGCCTTCCTTAAGCCCGGCCTTCTTCATCTGAGCCTTGGCCACAGACTCATCAACCTTGTAGATCCTGGCTTTTCCAGTGCTCAAGACCTTGGTGTGGCAGGTGAGGATCTGAATACGGTAAATATTAGTTTTGCCAAGAAAGAGAAATGTCTGGGAATGTCATCTTACGCCAGAGCGAGCCTCGAGCTCGTTTAGGATATCGGTCTCGATAGAGCTGACATTCGCAGCGGGAGCAGCAAAAACAGGGGCCCCAGCAAGGGCGAGAAGAGCGACAGTGCTGAAGGACTTCATTGTGATGGTGGCAATGTGAATAAGCTGAGAACAGGGTCTGTTGTGATGATGAAATGAAATATGTTGATGTGGATTATAGCAATACATGTGGTGAAAGAGGCCTTCTTATACCTCACTCTCCGTCTATGAAGTTGAATACGCTGTTGGTTCTGGCCGTATCCCCATGACAGTCCTCAAAACATTTCTTCAAGCTCGTAACAGATTTTCCATCCTTCCGGTGTGCCGCTATCCACCATTACTCTCTATGAAGCTCTTTCCATGATACGACTGGCTGGATTCTTTGGGCTGTGTTCACAATTTCGATCCTTATAACGTGCCACTATCCACACTTGCATTTCTCAGAGCTCCTTTCAGGATCATCGACGGTCTCGACCATCTTGGCCGGCACCGATTTCCGGATACGAGAGGGCTTGATGCAAGTGCTTCATGTAAGTCACTCGGCTGTGTTCCGATACTCTTCTGTGAACAACTGCCGAAATGCCAAAGCCACATTGGACAAATGTGGTCCAGGCTACCGGAGCAGGTTGTTGGTCCTTCTTAGCAGGGGTTTCTGTTAGATTGGTTGGCTAATTTTGGCACGGGTTGCGAATGACATGCAGCTTATCGGGGCTGTGTATCAGCGGGGCTTGGGCTTGTTTCAGCTGAAAGCACAACACCAGCCAACACAAAAAGTTGGAATTTTCCGTGCAATATATTTTCTCATTTCGCATCATAGCTCCCTCGTACTCCATCTCCTCAAACATCCACACAATCAATCCAACATTGGCAGTCATGGCTGTGTACTTTGAGAACCTCGACCCTTTTGCTGACCCTCTCGAAGAACTCGAAGAAGGCGTTGGCTTATACGAGCATGTCTACAACCCTCATTTCCATGGCCTCGTTAATGGAACGCAGAGTCCAGCTGCTGTCGCTGTTGAGTTTGATACTTGGGTTTCCTCTGAGACTATTAGACTGTTTGACGAACTTCAGAATCGCAACCCACCCTTTGCGCTATCGCCCGATGAAAAGGCCCAAGGCGAATCGCTTTGGAATATCGGACCAAATTCATCATGGCTTGCTGGCATGATCGTGGGGACTATTGCAACAATCTGCACTGCCTATTCACCCCAACATCACATCCAAGATCATCTTGTCCAACTACTAAAGGAGCTGAAGGCGCTGTCACACGAGGTTCCCACTATCGTTGATGCGGACCCTGACAACACCGAGAGTGAACAGCTTGTCTTTGACCAGACTGAAAAGCTGTGGCGCTTTGGTGATGACCCTAGTTATCTCTCCCACCAATTTGCGTACAAGGCTAACGGTGGGCAATACAATCAACCCAGTAAAATAGAAACAAGTATATTGCATGCTAACACATCTGCAGAGTTGGGGCACACATACTCAGACGTTGAGACGCCAGGAAGCGAAGTGCAGATTCGTTGGCGTAACTTTCAGGCCTTCCTCGCCCGTATCTCGGCCGCTGATCTGATTGACTGCAGTGGGGTGTGCAGTCTGATCACCATTCTGCCAAGCTCCAATGACTATCCTGACCTAGAGACGCGCAAGCTCGGCGGTCCACGGAGAATCGAGGGCGACTTGATAGCCGGATCATACTGGCTCTCCGGGAACGAAGGAAGCTGGTTGTATGAGAAATGCCGTAAGCACGGTGAAGCCGATGATGGTTGGAGTTTAAAGCGTTGGAGTGAGTTGAAGGATCAGCTGGTGTTTATCAAAGGGGATGATCGCTTTTCTGAGAAGTGTCGGCAGTTGGCTGAGGACTTGCACAAGAAGATGATTGCCCAAGAGGAACAGTAGTGATTAGATTGAGAGGTAGCCTGAGACCACGGCGAATTATTTTCACATTGATGTTTTTATTAGTGGATGCCTCGGCAGTTGTGATCGAAAGTAAAGCCAAATTGCATTCACGATGCCGAAAAAATCACAATTGTTCATAAAATCAGTCACAAAGATGAATTCAAAGGCTCCAAACCCGTGCTAAGTAATGAGATGGTAATTGGGCCCAGGGTCGATTATTGCATGTTTCAGATCGTTCGAGTATCTCGTAAACCCGACGAGGCCATCCCAGAAAAAGCCAGCAAATAGACTCGGAGTCTTCATACATGACCACTGTGGACAATGAGGAGGCTACATTGGCACAACTAAATGGAGAGCACTACGATAGGTATAGATGCAATCGCTTGGTCATTGATAAAATCAGAAAGTCTCTTCTATTTGTCACTCCAAACTTGTTATCTATCACCCTTAGTTTTCTAAATTCTAATTATGGTTCTTCACGGCCTGATCGAGAAAGTTGAGGATGCTTCTCAACTCAGTAACCACAGGCGAATCTGTGCACTCTTCAATGTCAGTTTCTGGCGCGACCTCCATGACATCAAATCCGTGGTCCTTTCCAGCCACAATTTCCAAATGCGCCTCGATTCCATTCTCGCGAATCTTTTTGAAAGCACGCTTGCTCTGCTCGACACTTACACACGAATCTTGCTCTCCATGTAGTAGTGCTGTCGGTGGGAAACCTTTAGTCAAGGCAAAGTCCAGAGGGAAAAATCGCTGGCACTCCAGGGGAACGCTGGCGATACCTTGCTTGGATATTTTAGAGGCCAGGCCATGGGATCCAGCTATAATGTCTGGATAAATTGCGGCCTCGTGAAGGGCAGCTATCCATTGCATTCGTTTATCCGCGGGGTCCTCGGGGAATTCGTATTCATGAATGGCGTCCTTATGCTTTGCAGCTTGCAGCTCTTCAACAATTTGACCAAGGCCTTCTAGTGGCGGGGCTCCCATGATAGTTGTACCCGGGCTAGTATATTCGGGTCCTGCGAGGTCATTCATGCCATATATGGATAATACTGCTATCGGACGGATCATTTTGAGCTGAGCCGTAGCTGCTAATGCTAAAAAGCCTCCGGCACTCGAACCCGCCACTATAATGCGCGTTGTGAGATTCTTGGCAACCCATTCGATTGCAGCCACGGCATCGTTGACAATGTCGTGGCCAGTGGCCTCGGGCAGCAGGCGGTAAGCCGGTGCGACATAGGTCCATCCGCGGCGAGAGCAAGCATTAATTAACCAAGCCGGTGGGAAACTTTGTTTTTCGCCAACAACCTACACCGCATCAGTATGCTTCTTAATTTATCGTGACACTGGGTAATTTGCAAGCCAAACCTTACCAAAAAACCTCCATGGAAATGCACTAAGGCGACATTGTCTATTTGCACATTGGAGGGTGGTGCGGTAATGTCCAGGCTCAAGTCCTTACCACCAACAACGGTGAAGGGCACCGTTCGTAACGTCATTGTTGTGTCTAGATTTTGATATAGAAGTTCTGGAAATAGCTTTGCGAACAAGTAGGGAATCAGTCACGTCTAAATCAATCTACCTGTCCAACATGCACATCATATGATCTCACCGGAACTTCAGGGCAAATGAGAGATTGTTCCTGAAAAAACCATTTGAATTCCAGATCGTCGCACTAATGCTGCAAATCAGTGTTTGGGTAAGCGCGCACAGATATCGGGATGCCCTCCGATTTGTTCTGTCGTAACGGTTAAATCACGGACCCTTGCTGATCTCCCCTCGGACTGACGTTGCCTCTGTCCGAGAGTCCGAAAATTCGTCACCACCATGTCATAAAAAGTTTATATGGCTCGGATATTTAGCGTATATTTATGCAATTGATCCTGATCCCTGGATGCGTTAAAATATTCCGACCTCACGAAACCAACCCCAGCTACTAAACTTGCGATACCTTCAGATTGAAAGTACACTTTGTCAACTTCTCAAATCAACTACACAGTTCATCATGCCATCACTCTCCGTTTCAAATCGGCTGCTGACAGCAGCCTCTTCGTCTCCATACCTAGACTACTCCATCTCCATTCTAGTACTAGCAATAGCAAGCATTCTATTCCTTAGCTTGTCGACTTACCGGATTTTCTTTCACCCACTTTCTGGAGTGCCCGGTCCTTTTATATGCAAGGTTACTGGGTTATGGCGCACCTTCAAGTATTTCAACATGACTTGGCATGATGATGCCATCAAACTTCATCGAGCCTACGGTCCAGTGGTACGGATTGCACCGGATGAAGTCTCTGTTGTTGACGCTGCAGCCGTGAAGAAGCTGTATGGCCATGGCACCAAAGCGAAAAAGACAGCATGGTACAGGACATGGGACCTTGCTGCTCCCGCCGGTGTCTTTTTCAGCGAGGTGGACACTTCTCTACATTCCCAGCTTCGGAGGCGGGTTTCGGGAGCATATTCCATGTCCTCTCTTCTAAAATATGAACCTTTTGTTCAGGATTGTTTAGATCTTTGCTTTCGAAAATTCCGCAAGCACGCCGACGCTGGCCACATTGTTGACATGTCCGAATGGACGCACATGCTGGCATTTGACATTGTTGGGGAACTAACTTTTGGACAGAGGCTTGGCCAGATGGAGACGGAAACAGACTTGGACGATGTTCGAAAGACGAATACCTCGGACATATATTGGGCTGGAAACATGGGTCATCTCTGGCTGCAATCTTGGTGGAACAACAACATCTACCTAGACACGGTCCGGGGCTGGTTCGGTTCGGGGTCAGCTGCTGTGAAATTCCAGAGCTGGACCTTTGAGAAAGTCATGAAAAGAAAGGAAGGACTTGATGGAGCCAGTCGTGAAGACTTGCTGAGCAATTTTTGGAATATGAAGCCTTTGCCAGGTAAAGAGAAGCTTGAGGATATTGAAGTCCTCGTTGAGTCGGCCAACGTCATGTGCGTATCTCCATTTCTTCTGTGCCATTGGCGAAGAGCTGACCCAGATATAGCGGAGCTGGAGCTGATACCACGTCCATTGGCATGCGAAGCTGTCTTTACTATATACTCCTCAACCCGCATGTTTACCAAAGGTTGCAAAAGGATATTGATGAGTATTATTCCTCAGCCAACCTCCAGCAGCCCATCAGCTTCTTGCAGACGCAGGAAATCCCATATCTAAAGGCTGTTGTCTCGGAGGCTACGCGTCTTTTACCGTCCATCGTGTACCAACTTTTGAGGCATGTCCCTGAAGATGGCCTTGAAGTCAACGGCCACTTCTTGCCACCGGGTACTGCCGTGGGAATGAGTCCCCTCAGTGCGAATAGGGATAAGAATGTATGGGGCGAAGATGCAGATTCCTTCCGTCCAGAAAGGTGGCTTGAGAGCTCAGAAAAAACGTCATACTTGGAGTCGCACAACATGACGTATGGTGGCCACGGGCCGAGAGCGTGTATCGGTCGGAATCTCGCACTAGTAAGTGTTCAATCTCATACAGACATACAATTGCTTACCAGGAATAGCTGGAAATGAACAAGTTTGTGGCCCAGATGATGCGCAATTTTGACATGGAGATTGTGGACCAAACGAATCCTTGGAAGGTGCGGACTTATTGGTTCATGGACCAACTGGAGTTTAACCTAAGACTCAGACCCAGAATTCACTAAAGTGTCGGTAGTAGTCAAAGGCACATTGAACTTTTGGTGTGTGCAAATGGGTATAACCAACTTCATATTTGTAGTAGATGATGGGATGGGATGTCTATCATACCTTTTTTATATTCAAGTTTTAACCAACCCTCTTGTAGAACCCTGATTGTATGCCACCTTTGTGACCTAGTTACTGGATTACCCAGTTGAGCCTACAGCTTATTCTTTTATTCAGAAGTAAACAATAGAACGTTTTGTAACGAGGTAAGGATACATAAAAACCCTCGGAATTCACAAATTCTATGGGCTTCCCAGTCACGGTAGTGACAGTTAACCTTTCAGCCCTAAAGAAGCAGCACCATATGGAGATTTTCTTTAAAGGCTCAATACCAAAGCATTAATATCTTAAGGTATAAAGAAAAAAACACAATGTCCTGAATCAATTCATGTGTTGCTGAAGAAAGGCGTAGACTGGCCTTCTCCTTAACTTATCCCGAGAATCAAGTTCCTGCCAGTTTAAGTCATGCAATCCTGTATCCCTGTTTATTTGAACCCGCATCCCAAAGTTTAACGCCTATCACTCCAATTTTCGCTTAATTCTCTCTGGCTCGCAAGATGTCTCTCATCTGGGCTAGAGCCTCGGTAACCGTCGCTTGTCTGACCTGTTCGCGATCGCCAGGGAAGTGGAAGGGCCCCAGCGCCCACGTCTTGTCGGGTGAGGCGATTCCAATAAAGACTGTGCCGACTGGTTTGCCATCTTGAGTATCCGGGCCTGCGACACCCGTGGTGCCGATACCCCATGTGGCTGGGCCATCGACGGTGGTGATGCTGCGGGCACCAGAGGCCATTTGCTCAGCAACGTCGCCGTGGATGACTCCGTGCTCGGCGATGAGGTCTGCGTCCACGTTCAGGAGCTGCTGCTTGAGGGGCGTCGCGTAGGACACGACGCCGCCGCGGAATACTGAGCTTGCACCGCCAACGGATGTGATTGCTGCCATGACGCCTCCGCCAGTCAAGGACTCTGCGACGCCGATGGTCTCGCCCGCCTGCTTTAACAACACAATGACATCGCTAGCTATGTCGCAGAGGGTCTCGGTGGTTCGTTTTGTGTATTTTAGCGTGGATGCCATGGTTGTTGATGGGAAGCAAGTGGTGAGAGAGTATTGACTTCTTGCTTCTGCGCCGGCTGGGAGAGGAGTGTCTGTCATTCAAGATGCAGAGAAATAATTCGGCTGTCATATTTGTCTTGTCCTCAGGTTTAAATAGTCCCTTCCGATGAGAGTTTGTTTGTGCGAATGCAAATTTTCCACCATGGTCGGCTGACCGTCGCTGCCTGGCAGCCTCACTCCACCATGATCATTATGCGGCTTACAGGTAGGCTTTTTGGCAAGCACCAAAGAAGTCCTACGACGAAACCGTGCGGCTGCAAAGTCATTGAGGCAGATAGCAAGGCAAATTTTCGAAGCAAAAAATGGTTCGCAAACGATGACATGGCTGGCTCGGCGGTGACTCACGCATCACCTCTGTGGCCTTAGCGCAAGCACGAGCGACTTTAGCAAACGCCTTCACTGTTAGTCACAAGCAGCCACAGTTCGGCAGGGTTGCCAGTTTCTTTACCTCTAAATAAAGGAACAAGCTGTAGGCTCAACCGGGTGATCCAGGAATCAGGCCACAAAGGTGGCATACAATCAGGGTTATACAAGAGGGTTAGTTTTGCTACTTTGTAGTCTTACCTTTGCTTACTTTGGGATGTCACCTCTGTGAGACCTCGCAGATTTCGCCCACGCTAGAATGCATGTTGGTTGTCGCATGCGTGCTTACAGTTGAATCGTGGCGCAGCTAAGCTTACCAACAACAAACTGTTCCCTAACATTTTCGATTGAGGGTTGAATGCCGTCGGTTTGGCCTTGGCGGTGCAGCCACCTGCTTTTTTTCCCGTGGGCCTCTTCTCATTTCCAAGTTAGATAGCACCAGTAAAGAAGACACGCGGTCGCGCACACCAACACTTGTCTTGCAAACTAGCCTAATCGATATATCAATCGTCCAACAACCCCGCCGCCGACCATTTCGTCAAATCCCTCTGCAATCTTGTCGAAATCTCGCATCTGGTAAATGGGCTTAATACCATGTGCACTTGCTATTTCCAAGCAGTCCCTCAATTCCTCTCTGTCCCCTTGGTTCGTCGCTGCGGAAAAGTCGTTCATTAGCGACAATTTGAACAAGTCAAGAAAAAGGCCACTCACAAATAAACCGAATGCCCGTGCAGACCAGACGCAAAATATCCAGTGGGTATGGCTTCGATGATACGCCAACAGCAACAACCTGGCCACGATTGCTGGTGATGTCGATGGCGAGATCATAGGCTGCATTAGCGCCCGAAATGACCACAGTTGAGAAGGCGCGCAGAGATGGAAGGTCTTTGATCTCATTCGAATTAAAGACTTCATCTGCACCACACTTTTTTGCCAGCTCCAGCTTGTCATCAGTAATGTCAACTATCAGATCCAGTTTGTCAGAAACCACCCACTTGTCATTTGCAAACTTCATCATTGACTTACAAGCCCTCACAAAAAATCCCATAGCCTTGGCATACTGGACTGCCAAGTGGCCCACTCCTCCAACGCCAATAATGTTGACGGCGGTGCCTCCCGGCTGTGCCTTGCTGACTTTGTGGATTGCACCGTAGGCAGTCACACCTGCGCAGAGAAGAGGTGCAGCTTCCTCATCCGTAAGGCCCTTAGGGATCTTGACAGTCGACAAGGGATCAGCCAAGCAATACTCGGAAAATCCGCCATAGGGTCCCTCAAAGCCAACTTGCTTCTTGGAGTCGCAGAACCGATGGCCTCCAGACAAACAATCCGCACAATCCTCTGCTCGGAGTTAGCAAGACATCCGACCAAGCCAAGGGCTGACGCACGGCATGTGTTTGAAGATGGCGCAAAGCCCACCCGGTCGCCAACCTTGAAGCCACGAACCCCACTTCCCAGCTCTTCAATTATTCCCACAGCTAGCGGTCAAACGGTCAGCGACTTGCGCTCCTACAATAAAAAGTAGAGAGAAATAAATGGTTAGGCATCTGCTCACGTTCGTGACCCACGCAAAACGGCACTTTGGTAGGCACCGCGCCTTTGAGGGCAGCAACGTCGCTCATGCATAGCGAGGAGGCAGTGATCTTGATCAAGATGTCACACGGGCCGGGGGTTGGCACCGGCACTTCCAATATTTCCACTGGTTTGTGGTGCTAGCGACCAGTCAGATGTGGCGACATAGACGAGCGGATAGTTCGTACCTCAACCACAGTGGCTGCCCGCATAGTTCTTGTATGGCCATTCATTCTCCTATGGGTTTAATGGTCAAGGGAAAATATAAATTAGTTTTGAGTATAGAATTTGAATGTGATAGGTGGGCGAGTATAAAAGGTTCCTACGCGTGGAGCCGCAGTAAATGATCCGACAAGAACCCTTGGCTTACTTGGCACAAAGAAACTACCAGTCAAGTGGCAGTTTCATAGGAATCGGGTTCGTAATAAATAAATAGTATACAGTACGGTTAGTGGTGCTGTTCGGAATTCAACATCCATTTGCATCGGTTATTCCCGGCAATTTCTTGGCGGGCAATATGCACCACAGCTGTCAGCATGTAGCCATTGACGACAGGACTCACCACACCCGACTCAACGAGCGTACTCCTTTACCAAACTTGTTCGGGAGCTTGTTGTCCATTCATTTATTTTTACATTCCTGTCAGCTTTTATCCCCCATTTGCACACATTTGAGCAACCAAACATGTATTAACTCGGACGGTGGTTGGTCAACATAGTAAGGGAAAATCTTTTCCGTACACAGATTAAACTTTTGTCCACAGGGGGTTTCAACAACCAAAATCCACTCTATCTGTTTTTGAATGGCTGAGCAATACATAATAATAAAAGCTGGCATCCTAAATTAATCTCCAAGAGAGTGATAATGAAATCTCTCAAACCACCATATTTGGATCGGGAGGTCATCCTTCATTTCTTAATACTGTTTAGCTATATCAACCAGCCAATCTGAAACCATCCCGTTGATCCCAGCCATTCTATTACATTATTCTATGAATGATTGGTCCAGCATGGTTATATAATCATGCATTATCTTACCGCCTCGACCAAACTTCCAGCATCTGGGCGTGTTACCATCGCGGACTGCAAATGGCCACCATGTCGAAGTGCAAATAATTTTCCCCGAAGAAATTAGTTACCAAATCAAACAATGACAGAATCCTTCTTCCAGCCGACAACTCGTCAGCAACATGACTTTTGAATTGGGTCAGGTTTCTCCCCAGCAGTTTATAGATCAATGTCTATACAGGCATAACCATTATTTTACTCATTTGTTCAGTTTATGCAGACTTGATAAAGGATCAGCCGGATATCTCTGATACTTCAGGCACCGTTTCAGCTGCAACATGTGAAAATAGCAAGCCAGTTTAGAAGATTGGCAGTCAGATTGCGTGAATATGATGAAGGAGACCGGGCACCGCTAAACAAGACGAAGCTCCATGATTAAAACATAGGTTGATTCCAAACTCATTAAGAAGATTTTTTCTCCCCCGCATCAAGCCCTTTGGGTCTCTCCACCTTGCAGATCACCTTGTCTCGCCCTGTGATGCATCCAGAGGTCATTGTGATTCAACAAAACCGATAGCGCCCTTTAAGCTTCAGACTGTGGATTCCAGACACGACACTTGCCAATTGGATATGAATAAAAACTTGCGGTGAATTGCTTTTTTTGAGGCCTGCGTCGTTGGCGTATCTCCAGGATCCCATTCCTGCGTTGGGCCATGTCAGGCGGCGTCCTGAACTTGGCCCATTTTGGAAAGCTTTCGGCGAATTCTGCATACAGATGCAACACAACTGGATAAGATCCCCCCAAATTCGCAGGCAATTACTAATAGCCCGCAGTGGTCACTTGTGACTAAAAATCAAATCAATGCGCACGTTAATAAGCGAGTTCTTTCGGAAGTGGTAATTAGAGTTTTTTCATGGGACTCGTTTGGAATAAGCCGTGTGCCTCCTGCAAAGGAGTTGGCCATCGCCCACTCCCGCGAACCATGACTAGCAGCTGAGTTAGATGCAGGAACTATAAGAATTCGGTGTTTCCAGTAGTTTGTCCACCAGCAGATCATTCTCCTTTCACTCCTCAAGTATTCAAAAGACAACATTTTGGTTCAAGAATCCACAATGGCTAGCCGTGTTGAGGTGCAGCATAACCAGGCGTTGACCCCGAGCAATGAATTTGAATTATCCCCAATGGCAGATTTCAGCAGCATTCCCGAAGGACACCAAGAGTTCTCGTTGCCGCCTGCGGACCGGGGAAAAGAGGCTTGGCTGTTTTTGACGGCAAGCTTCTTTCTAGAGGCGCTTGTCTGGGGTAATACCGATGCCGGCTCTTGGCAAGCCATGACGCTAACCTCTCGCTAGGTTTCCCTTATGCATTTGGAGTGTTTCAAGACTATTATCGAACACACGAACCCTTTGCCGGGTCGTCGGGAATAGCCACGATTGGTACTTGCGCCATGGTTAGTCAAGTTTGCATATGCCCCAATGAAACGACATTCGCTCACCAATACTAGGGCATCATGTATTTTAGCTTTCCGCTGGTCATTGCGCTTCTGCGATTCTTTCCCGGAGCATTCAGATGGGCCCCCGCCATAGGCCTGTTCGTCATGTCGCTCTCTTTGATATTTTCCTCCTTCTCGCAAGCAGTATCGCACCTCATCCTGACCCAAGGCATACTGTACGGCATCGCTGGGTCATTCTCCTACTGTCCATGCATAATCTGGCTTGAGCAATGGTTTGTGCAGCGCCGCGGGCTTGCCTTTGGTATCATGTGGTCAGGGACAGGAATAGGCGGCTTCGTCATCCCCCTCGTGCTCCAGTCTCTCCTCGACACCCATGGCTTCAGAACGACCTTGAGGGTGTGGGCGATTGCTCTGTTTCTGCTCGCAATCCCAGTCCTCTACTTGATCAAGCCGAGAATGCCCCTGCATCAGCAGACTACAGCCCGCACCAGCTTACGCAGCCTCAAATTCGTATACAACCGCACATTCGTGCTGTACCAAATAGCCAACATCACCGAATCCTTTGGCTACTTCTTGCCCGCCATCTACCTCCCGACTTTTGCGCGGCTGACGCTCAACGCCAGGCCGTTTCTTGCCGCTCTGACCGTTATCCTCATCAACGTCTCAACCGCGGTGGGGATAATGGTCATCGGGCATTTGACGGACCAGTGGCACGTCACAACCTGCATCTTGATCTCGACAGTGGGCGCCGTCCTGGGAACCTTTTTTCTCTGGGGATTTGCGACCAACCTGGCCACGCTGTATGCCTTCTGTATCATCTACGGGCTGTTTGCCGGATCGTACGTGGGCACGTGGCCTGGCATAACGCGACAGCTCACCTCGGCGAGCGAATCCCTTGGCAGCGGCCACGCCTTCGATCCCATCATGGTCTTGGCCTTTTTGACGGCCGGGCGAGGAATCGGCAACATCATCTCGGGCCCGTTGAGCGAGGCGCTCCTCAAGGCGGCGCCGGTAGGCGCACGTGGGTCGAGAACATGGGGCGGTGAATACGGAGCTGTCATCATCTTTACGGGCTCCACGGCGTTGCTGGGTGGAGCCAGTTATTTGTGGAAAAGGCTAGGATGGCTCCGCTGAGATGCCGTTAAGGCGTAAACTGCTAAACTAATTGGATAGTATGGTCGAGAGAATATTTTTGAGATTTTACTTGAAACCTCTGGATATAGTAAGCTTTTTAGTCTCGGGAGTGCCTGTCAGCAAGGTTACGGAGATGGCCGGAATCTGATAGAGGCAAGGAAGATGCTGACATTCATCCCGTAATGGTATCGATTTTTATTGCGCGGCCCACATTCATACACACGCATCTAGGGAAACACAATTAAACTAGATTAACTTTTAATCACCCACGTTCATTTACTAATTCTATTCCTGTCATTTCTATTTTCTATTTCTTCTAGGATCAATTGCCCTTAGACAAGATGGCAATTGAAGAATTTGTTCCTTTGTTTAGGGTAGCAAACCGTGAAAAGCGAAATGGTCATAGCGCCGTAATTGTCGTAAGTGGGGGAAACGAAAAGTGGTGCAAGGACTCTGCAGCTTGACGCTCAGATCGCTTTCCACGCAGACTGGTGGCGGCGTCAGACATCTCGTACATTTAATGTACGCACTCTATTTGAAACGCCTAGTCATGTGACTATTTTTGATGTCGCAATGTTGTGCGAATCCTTCTGTGGTTTGTGTTTATTTTTTTCTTTTTTGGGGTGGTTGGGGTGTTTGGTTGAGTGTCACTCTGGTGCAGGATACGCTCATTAAGCAGGCATCGGCATCATTCCCAGCTATTAATGGCAGTATATGTGCATAATTGAATGCATAGCTGGGCATTATTCTCGAAAGAGAATAAAATAATTCCCTCATGTGATTTTTGAGAGGCAGCGTCCGTGAGGCACGTCCCATGCATGTGTCCAGTGCATTGTGCAGTGGACCATGGAACCTGGGGGAGCGGACCACACGCTAATCAACTCAATTCACTAGTCAAACGGAATTTGGCCTAGGACCTGTCTGAGGGTTGCACCTTTTCCCTACACCAAATACGCTGATTCGCCCTGTGGGATTGTGAGGATTCATCGCCCACGGATCGCGGCTGGGGTAAGGCTTGCTTAGCTGGCTTTTTTGACATGGACGAAAAGATGTGATTCGCAGCTGTAGTGCAAGGTTGCACCATAAAAATTAACTGGGGTCTTTGAGCATGTTGCTTGCAAGAAAGGCCGAGGCGGTGGTCTGAGAAGCTGGGTTGTTGCCTCGAGCTCAGCTGTCAGTGGCATCTGAACAAGGCTACCCGGCGGTGACAAGAAATGAATAAAAAGGAGAAACGTCTCGAATAACTTGGAGAATCGAGTTGAGGCTTACTGTGTTCATATTCTCCTGGCCTGGAGAGGAATCTGATGACGAGGCCCTGAGGTTGAATCCAGGCGTGATTTGGCAGAGGCAGCGCACGCACAGTGAGTGTTTGGAAGGCGGATTAGCGGCCAAATTCTTCAGCTCGATCGGGTTGGCTGAAGTTATTAGCCCCCCTCCAACTCCCGTGGTTGTTTCAATGGATTCTCGGTGTTTGTGATTAGCCCGAATGAATGCATTTTTATTCATCCAAGTGCGTTATTGCTGGGAGGCCAAAGCAGTTATGCTGGGTGTTTATGCTGCTTGGCTTTGCTAATTATGTCGTGTAACCTCTCCCACCCCCTTGATGGGAGCCGCTCAGAACGCAACGCAAGGCGTGCTCAGTCTCGATTGGCGGTCCATGTGCGCAGAAAAAGCAAAGACCGAAATTAGCCCTACTGCGCTTCCCTGTCAAAAGGTGCGACTCGCAGCGCCGAAGCGGCTAAAACCACGGCGGGCGCCACCTGGGGCTTCGTCCAGCTGATAAGTGCGGCGGGTGCCCGCGTGTCGGGGGTTTATTAAGGGCAAATGACGGCGGCGCACGGCAGCGGCAAGGTGGAAAACGGGCACTGGCGTCCAGAGGTCCCAGCTTCTTTAGCGCCGAGAACAGAGACCAGAAGACGTTGAGGGCATCCGCACGGACGGCGACAGGGCCCGGAACATCGTCACAGCTTCCAGTCTGTCGTCTCTCTATTTCTGCCGCAGTTGCCTCCACGTTCCACGCTGGCTCAGGCCCGTTCCTCGCTCCTCGGCCCTATCTCTTCCCCCCGGTCAGGTACCCGTCGTACAAAAGTCATTTTGGGCCCCAATCTGTCGTTGCATTGTCCTTGAGCCTGTTCCTGTTCCTGTTTCTGTTCCTGGCCCTGTCCCACTTTCTTCCCACGTTCGTTTCTCAACACCACCTTTGATTCTCCGACTGTATCTGTATTGGGGGCCGTGCAAGACGCGTTTGCTCACGTTTCTTCCATGCTTTCTTTTGCCCATTCCATCCCTTCTTCCAACTAATTTCATCTCTCCTGGCCGCCTCGGGTAGGATCGCCCTGGCTTGCACCCTGTAGCTGGTCTCACACTCTCGTTTTCCATCTGGTTTCTAACCCACACACACCATCGCTTACATCTTTATTTTTCCATTACCGCAACCACGAAATTACGACGCCATGTCACACGCCGATAACCACGATGAAAGGGGCCTCTGGTGCTCACTATTCTCATCTTGTTTTCCGCCTCTCTCTTCGAATAAAAAATCAGACGAAAAACCTCCTGTACCTCGACATGAACCCGTTCGCGCTCACAAGGAACCAAAAGCGAAATCATGGCAGCATGATAGACTAATGGACGAAAAGGATATGATGCAAAGGAGCAGCACCGGGGCTACTCAAAGAACGGTTATTTACGATGAGCCCCCATATCACCCAAAGCCTGCACCGGTACCAGAAAAGCCCCCAGTCCAGCGAGAGACGACGAGGAGGATCGTAATCCAGCACGAGCCACCAAAATGGCCTCCAGTAGAGGAGAAGCCAAAAAAAGTTATGCTTCAGCAAGAGACGCCAAAAAAGGCAATGAAGCGATCCAAATCCGCTGGTGCTAAATCGACCGCGCAGAGACCAGTTATATCTGGCCCCACACACTTCCGCCATGTAGGCACCGGCTCTCCCTACACTCAACCGGCCTTTGTGAAAGCCGTCGATATTCCTCCGATATTCCGGGAACGCCGACCCTCGTGCCCGCAACTGCACCTCAACCTCTCCTCCCCGGATCTTCATCTGAGTCTGAAGGAGAAGAGGAAGGGCCTGAGATGCGAGTCTCTGCCCCCGCCGCCCAGGATGTGGGGACAGCCTCAGCGAGACTCGGTTGGGAGCAGCCTCCCTTCGCCTACTTCCTCGGTGCACTCGGGGATGGGCCACAGGAGATGGATGTCGACGTCGAGCTTGCTGGATTTAAATAAGCCATACAATGGGTGCATCCCCCCCGAGTACGAGCGGAGCTTCTCGTCTATGTCATTCCACTTCCCCCGAAAGCCTGCCACCGAGAACGGCATGGACTCGCAGTCCAACCTCGCGGAAGACGACGCCCCCGAGCCCGTGCAGCCCAGTACCCGTAGACGCCCCCGAGCCTTCACAGCACCCAAGATGGAGCCGCCCAGCGCCGAGGTTGCCACCATGATCAGGATTGGCCAGCTCCAGAAGCCCAGCATCAGCAACATCAACCGGCGCAGCCTCTGCGTCGACACCCAGATCGAGTGCCCGCGCACGCCCGCGTCCAAGTCCTTTGCTCGCAAGCACATGCAACATGACGAGTTTGACATGGCATCCCTCCAGCCTCCTCCCTACGTGTCCCACGGACGAAGCGGATCCAGAATCCCGCTCCCGCCTCCGCTGCCGCCCACGCTCCGCCAGCAGCCCAAGAAGAGAAAGTCTCTGTCCCAGGTGTCCCACTGGCTCTTCTCCGAAACCCACGACGGCCCCGTGGACTCGTCCACCAACCTGCCTCCCTCGCTCACCGTCAAGGATATCCTCCACGAGTATGCCACGCTGGCCAGCCTGCACGGCCGGCGCCACAGCTACGGCTCCATCAACACGGCCACCACCGGAAACACGGACGACCACCGCGGCAGCCTCTCGTCCTGGTCGCTGAACAGCTCCGCCGTCACCCTCGGAAACGAGTACTATGTTCCTCGCACCTGGGCTGCTCGCCGCAACCGCATGTCTTCTCCGCTCGCGACTGTTGGGGTTGCAGTCTGAAAGTAGAAGCGGGTGCGCCTTTTATTTATATTCAATATCTGCCCAAGTACAAAGTTTGGCAAACACACTCTCTGTGCACACAATGATTTTATCGTATATAGTTTATGTCAGATACCCCAAACATGTAAAAATTGACAAAATATGTAAAGTTTTACTGTTTTCCTATTGCAAAATGCCTGTACAGCCGGATAATCCCTTATAACTAGACAGTGATAATCCTTACCAACTTTACTTTAACGCCACAAGCTTGTCTTCTATTTTTGATGATACAATTGTTTTCCGAGCGCTCAACCGCATTAAATCTCTCGATTTACCTTTTTCTCCCCTTTGCTTTTGACCTTCTCTGGTTCCTTTTCACAGGACCAGTCTTTGCGTGAATGACATAGGTATCTTGGTCATCTTCTGTCAACCTGAATGGCATTTCAATCGTGTAACTGATAAGGAGGACCTTGACTTTGACGAGGGACTGTCTCTTCTTGAGATTGTCAAAGAGGGTTAAAAATGCAGATAGCCAATCAAAATCTTGGTTGAGCACTTCCAAGTCAATAATAATATACACCTTGCCGTTGAAATTCGAGAGAATAGACTCGAGCACTTGAAGCCATTGCTGCTCTGTCAGGGCGTCGTTGAAATGCATGTGGTTGAGTGACATTGATCTTTCAGTCTGCAGGCACTCTTGCAGCTGTATCCCCTGCTTGATGAGATATTTCAGAATGCCAACGCTGGAGGTATGGTTCAGGGATGCTTCTTCGTGAGCCATCTTCATTGCGAACAATGCTGGAATTTCGGAATCTCTCAACTGCCCGAGCATGTCTGTGCAATATGCTCGTAGACCCTGGCGAGAACTAAAAGTACCCTTAATGATTGATATGTCTGAATTTTCCGAGATATCCCAGCTTCTTAGTCTTGGCGAATGCAGGAAGCGATTTGATAAAACTGGGGCGCGTTGTGCGAATTGTCGCCGCCGGCTGATTTGTAACTGCTCCAATATCTTGTCAGGGTGTTCCATGTCAGTATTCGAGATGGACTGCATGATTTGAGCGAATTGCATGGAAGAGAGATAATTATTTGTATTGACCATTGCAGTTGATTGTACTGAGAGAATCAGTGACCACTAGAAGCATCCATAGATATGTCAACTTACAGCTCATCTGGGTGCTTATTTCTGCCAATCTCTTTTCGAAAAAACTTAATTTTATATCCAGGGAAGAACTATCATTGATGACTATCCCGATATTGTCGATTTTCCCGTGGATTTCTCTCAGCTCGAGTTGGTGACTTGCTTCTGCTACCAAGCGCACTGTTGTACTGGACTCGGCTATGGATCCAAGTATGTCATCGTACCTAAGCTCGACAGGTTGTGTAATGCTATGTATTACATGCTTAAAGGTACCTTCTTGGTACCATTTGTGTGCTCGCGTTAGAAATCGCAGAATATGTATGTTGAGTTCCACAATTGCTGTCTTCATCCGCTCTGTCGGGTATAAAAAGGAGGACAGTTCGACTTGTGGCAGTGTATCGGCAATTCGAGACAGAGCCTTTGCCAATTTACTTGTAGCTTTCTCATGGTTGATCACAGCCTGAGATATAGTCAATAAGCAAGTCCTCAAAACCTGTTCATAATAGTGAATTTTCTTTACCACAAAAAGAAATTTCATTGCACCCCAAACAAGTGATACATATTCTGGATGCTGTTGTACCATGACATCTACAATAAAGCCGTAGAATTGTATTCTCTGTGAAAGGCTTTGGAGATTCTTCCTAATTTTGGGATATTTCTGCTGAGACTCATATTTTGCCAAGGATGCTGTGATGGCATCTTGAACATCCTTGAGGCTGTTGGACGAGTTGACCAAATTGAGTTTGATGGAATCCTTGCTTAGAGAGGCAAATTTTCCTTTTGCTTCTTGAAAGGCGTCGTCAAATAAACTTTGTCGCTGTTAGTAAATGTGCTCTTCGCTAAGAGAGCGGGGGCTCACCTAAGCCCAAGAGTAGATAACGGTAGATACCAATTATTGACTACGCTATTGCGACTGCGATCCAACTGCATTTTAGATTCAGATCGATTCGTATCGGCTATCGGCGGCGTTGGGAGCAATGATTAAAAGAAGAAAGAAGCCCTCAATGTGGAGCTTCATAGCAACCGATGCGAACAACGCCATGGCGATTGAAGCCTCAACCGTGGGCGGGCTGGGCCAGAATATCCCTCACGTATCAATTGATACAACCTCATCCCATAATCGCCTTTCGGAGAAGCAAAGCTGGCTCCCAACCAGACCGTTATCATAAGCGCCTTCTCATGCAGTGAGAAAATAGTTCCTCCAGCTGAGCACGACAGACGGGGCATATCAGCCAATACATTTTTAATCCCTGCCATCCCCTAGCCGCTTTTGTATATCACGCGGTCCATCCAAAAGCAAGCCTTGAGGTTGCGCAACCCGATCTGTCTTGTAATTGGGAATTGGCAACCTTAGGCCTCCAGGTCGGAGCATGACGAGTCCACTCTCACCGAGCAGCACGCGGATCTCGGACTCCTTCTGATCAAATTCAAACGACTGGATTCTGGAAATGTCTGATTCTTCATGGCTGCCAGGCCCATTCATTTGATCAGAACAGATTCGCCGCCAATTCGGGTTCCTAGCGATGATGATTTTCAGTCTCATCTGACGCAAATCTTCTCTACCCAGGCAACATTGAGTTCGGACTTCAGAGCTCGCCTCAACGAATCGATCAGATCTTTATTTTTCGCCAGAATCTACGGCCCGTGTAATCTCATTATCGAGGATTCCACTGTGAGTCGCGAGGAACGCAGAAAGGCATATTTTGACCAAGTGGACAAGACACTTGATGAGCTGACGAAGGATTGCCAATACCTAACTCGCTCGTGCGCACTATCGTATCCACACCAGCGTAGTAACCAGCTGGCTACAGAAGTATTTGGATATATACAAAGCCAGGCCACATTCCAACAGGAGTATTTTGCAGATCATTTCGAACACGGGATTGAGTACTGGCCACAAGAAGGCACATATTCGGTAACTTCTGGAAAAGAGGCTGGTCGGGACTCGGCCTCAGAATCTAGCTCTTTTTTTAACCCCTCTGAGATTGAAGTACGCCCCTACAGCATTGAGAGCGACAATAGCCAAGGCAGTGTAATAGAGAGAGGTAACAGTGAGAGTGGCGGCAGCGAGAACAGCGACGCGGATGACGCTGATTCTGGCGGAGAAAACGCCGAGGGCACCCAAGACTACACTGGACGTTTTGAGCAAATTTGGAATCATCTTACCATCTCGAAAGACAGAACTTCTGCTGCCAACGCCGCACAAGAGCTTCTTTTTATTTTACGAGCATCGACTTTGGAATTTGAAGAGGATCGGCCTAAGGATAGCGAGGCCAGAACAAGAGTTGTAGAGAACTTACCTGCCAGTGGGTTCCAGATCAGGTACAGCAGGCGGGGCCAAGACTCTGGAGAAAACCATCTTCAAATCTCCAAAAACGTTCAACTTCACCGGATCGAACCAAAATCAAGGCTTGTTTCTAGCTACCCCTGTCGTGCTCCTGCATCCAAGATCCCAATTATTGCAACTATAGGTTCTAGCTCGAATCGGACGGCCGAGAGCAGCTTAGACCCCGAGCCGGACGCCACCTGCAGCTCTGCAGAGAGCCAGCAAAATATGGCCGGTGACGACCTTTACCATCAACTGCGGCAACAAATTGCCTCGCTCGAGGATGAAAATAAATCATTGAAGCACTCAGCGTCGGGGCCTGAAAAATGGCAACTTCTTCACTTCATTCAAAACGACCAGCGTCAACCAGCGGCCGCATACATCGATGAACCTTCCTGGATAATGGACCCCAAGGTCGGCCCAGTGCTGACCGCATATCTTCCCGTCACTGATATAAAGGGCTTTTTGCGACAAAGGAATGGCCTTGCATTTGTTGTCAGCCGATATTATTCGCCCTATGGGCAGAGGGACGACGTTATTCGTGCTTCAAGAGCACAGGAAACACTCCCGACGGCTCAGTGGTTCAGGGAGTCACTGTCTTTCAATTCGGAAGAAATGATGGATGCTGCGCAGGCGTTCTTCGACCAGATGCCAAATTTCAAGGAAGACTTCCCTGAATTTGATGTACGCGAGCATATTCAGGCACCTTACCTCTTCTGGTATCACTATCGGATGAAGGAGGAGCCCAGATTCACTGAGTTGACCTCGGATCAACAAGCGTTGATAGAGGTGCTCACGAACTGGATTGAAGAGCACTATAAAGAGAGATATGACCTCGTTGAATCGCAAATGAGCAGGGGAGTTGTCTCACAAGAGACGATGCATTTTCTCTTCAAACCAGGAGATGTTGCAGTGTGGGAAACGAAAGAAGGAATAAACGCCACAGTTTCAAAGTCATGGCTATGGCAAAACGATAACCCGACTCTGCGTCGCAAGCCGCGAGAACGAGAGTGGAACGACGAATCAGGTGCCAAGTTGTCAAAATATGCAATGCAGTGGAGGATGGACACATGGTCATACAAATACGATGGGCGACTCTTGAAAAGTCCTGAAGAACTGACGATTGAATTCAACACAAATTGGATGGACGAAGAAGTGGAAATTCGTTCTCTGAACGTCTTTCCATTGCGCTTTGCACCTGAAGACGTCAAGACAGTCCTTGAGAAGAGAGGAAGAACATTTTGGAAATGCCGATATCGAAATGTCATCTCTTATGAGGACAAGACGGGTATTTATTCAGTAAGAGCTTCCGTTCGGCTCCACCCATTTTTAAAAATTGGCTAATTTGATGTGAAATAGAATGGAGAGAGATTTGTAGTAGACTTTCAGACCTACCAACAGCTCCATTCCGATTCCGTCAACTTTAGGAAGGTGTATTCAAATCTTCACAATGACGATTGTGAACTTATGAGTACTGAAATGATGGAATCGACTGATCCACCTCCAAGCCCGGACATATACGTCCTTCCAAGTACCATTCCAGGCTACGACCTAAGGAGCAAAAAATGGGGTGAGTGATTTGGTCTAAGTAAAGGTTTAGTCAGCAGTGAAGCTAACACTTATCAGTGGACCTTCATGTGGACCTCATACAGGATGTCATTTGGAATAAGAAGTCGTTTGACCATCTTGTGGTCGATGAAGAAACAAAAGAACTGGTCCAGGCTCTAGTTCGGCATCAAATTGCAGCTGAGAAGAGTACAGATATTATTGACCGAAAGGGCAACGGGCTAATCATGTTGCTTCATGGTGGACCGGGCACTGGAAAGACCTTTACCGCCGAGAGCGTCGCTGAGCTTGCGGAAAAGCCTCTATTTCGGGTAACATGCGGCGACATCAGCACAGACCCAGAAAAGGCCGAGAAGTATCTCAACTCTGTCTTGCATCTGGGCAAGACTTGGGGTTGTGTTGTACTCATTGATGAGGCAGAGGTATTCCTAGAGCAGAGAAGCCTTGACAATCTTGAGCGAAATGCACTCGTTTCAGTCTTTCTGCGAGTATTGGAATATTATGAAGGCATCCTGATACTTACTTCAAACCGAGTGGGCACTTTTGACGAGGCTTTCAAGTCTAGAATTCTGCTGTCATTGCATTACGAGAACCTCACACAGGGACAGCGAAAGAAGATTTGGAGAAACTTTCTACGTCGGCTCAAGGAGATGGAAAACGAGACAAAACCGGCGTTGAACGGGGCCACTGCGCAGCCCAGTCATAGCAAGGCTCCGGAGGAAGAGGTTTCTGAGATTGATTTTGAAGACGTGGAATGCTACCTGGACGAGCTTTCTCAGTTCGATCTGAACGGTCGGCAAATCCGAAATGCGATCACCTCTGCGCGGCAACTTGCCATGTTTAGAAAACAGGCTATGGCTTACAGACACCTCAAGCACGTCATTACTGTTTCTAGTAAATTCGACAATTATCTGAAGAGGGTGCAGGAGGGACAGACGGCTGATCAGATCGCCAGAAGCGATGGTGTGCGATAAGAGTATGATCATGGGGTTTTCAATCGCATTGTCAGTGGTTGTTGCTATTTTACTGATAGCTCTTGTCCAATAATAGTTTCTCAAAATACATACAATAGAGATACTTTTTATTTGAGACCGCTAAACAAAAGAGATTAATCAATCTGATCTGTGCTCTTCAATACTGCGCGAAATCAGGGGTATTGATAAACTGCGCCACCGATTATTCGGCCATTTCCTCGCTGGGAAATCCAAGACCATGTAAAGTAAATATCAACTGCGATGCTTATTACCCAAGTGTGAGAAGAATCCTATTCCTCGATTCGCTTCTTTGGGAGATACCGGGCAGAGTTTGTTTAAATCCCATGCCTCTCTTAAACATCACTTCCAAAAGCAGAGCCGCCCGCTTGTTCATCTATCCCTATACTGTCATCAAGTCCACAAACCCTGAAAACGTTCTGGGGTGTTATGTCTGCGGGAAGACCAGGCAGGCCATCAGTTTTAAGCTTTTGCATCCCCGCTCTCATAGCCACCAAAGCGGGACCTAGGGTGGCAAAGGGATAGATGATCATCTTGAAGCCAAGCTCTTTGGCCTCTTTAGATGAAATTGATGGCGTTGCTCCATGTTCAACCATATTTAACAGAAGTGGCCAAGGAGCCAGGTCTGCGATGGCCTGTCTGGCCATGTCGCGAGACGTGATGCCCTCCAGAAACCCAACATCAGCGCCCGCTTCTTTAGCATCTCTCAGCCGCGCAATAGCCTCGTCGTATCCATTCTTCTGCAGCGCGTCTGTACGAGCGATGATGACAATATCGCTGCCGATGCGATGGCGTGCCTGCACCGCTGCTCGAACTCGGGTGATGTAGGTTTCTCTGTCCACTAGAATCTTACCACCCAAGTGACCGCAGCGCTTGGTCTGAACCTGATCCTCGATGTGAAAGCCTGCCAATCCTGATCTAGCATACTGCTCCGTCGTGCGAGCTACCATGATTGGTCCGCCGTAGCCGGTATCCGCGTCCGCAATGACAGGGACCGTAGGCACAAGATTGGCAATCATCTCGCCATTGGCGCGCATATCGTTGAGCGTGCACACGCCCAAATCAGCTTGCCCATGAACCGAAGCTGCAGTCCCGGCGCCCGTCTAGTGGAAAAGGTTAGCCGCCACACCAAAGCTCCAGCCTGATTCTTACTAACCATGTACAAGCAGTCGAAGCCGGCCTCCAGGGCAACTCTAGCGGACAAGCCATCATAGACACCGGGTGCCACTACAAAGGACTCTGGGTCCGCTATAGTGCGTCGCAAAGTGGTTGCCGCTGATACTGGCCCCATAATCGCAGTGAAGAAGGATTTGTTGTGCTAGTGGACGTGCGCTGGTCCAGATACTGGGGACCCGGATGCATTTTATACAAGACAGGGTCTAGTTCCTTGGCAACCAGAGGTAGTTTATCTCCAACATGTCATCAATGCGACGTCGTATAGTCCGATTTCGGCCACGTTCAGGCAGAGACTAAAGATATTTTCATGGATCAACATCAATGGGCTGATACTGTAAATTCACCCAGCATTTAAATATTGACACCAGATTCTGATGCTAACTATAGAGAGGATTGTGCTAATGGCGCCTGCTGCAAGGGCGCCTACGCGAGGGGTAAACTATACTCCACGAATGGCACCCGTGGCCTTGACCGTGGACTTCGTCAGTGCAAGGGCAAGTAGGGAGATTGCTGCCATCTCTGATGCAGGTATGGGACCAGCCTTATCCTTGTCAATCAGGGTACACAGCGGAAATATTGAGTCAGGAGATACTTAGTGTAGCGCTGTGGTTCAAGATGCAAACCACGCATCCGCAAAAGGCTAAATCATGGAGCACCCCAACTTCGGGTTCAAGTTAGTCTATTGAAGGTCATAATAAGCGCCATGGCAGCTGAAAAAGTGCCAAGTTGTCATTATGCCGCCGTCAGAGGCGTTTGCCATTCTGACCATCAGAATCACCTTGGAAACCAACGTTCGTTCAGTATACAAGCGGCATGTTATCAATTCAACAAAGTCAAATATTTGAAGTTTATTTAAAATCAAGAGCTGATATCTTTCCCTTCGTTCAGTCGATTATCGTCATCAGATCGATCTGACCAGCGACTTATCCGACGAAGAACTCCGTATCTGGTAGTGTATAATTCGGTGCTACTTCATACTCCTTATCAGTAAACGAAGCCCTAAGTTTATAGCGCGCTCTTTGGTATGAAAATCATTCACTTTCTTTCATGATTGTGAGTCAGTTTAGTGAGTGCGGTTCACCATCAATTTTGCATCACTCAGTAGTGAGCCATTGTCGAATGAACCCCATGCCACCGCAATGTTCAAGCTTAACCCAGAAAGTCAAGGGAGCACAGCTGTAACATCGTGAACCGTGACGTAGGGGAGCGGTGAGGATTGAATTATTAGCGGCGGTGCCTCCGTCAACCGATTTTCATGACAGCATCACATCAACCTCACATTAGAGTCCAGCTCATCCCCCTTTTTTCCTTGAACTCCGCATCTTACTCCATTTTCTTTTTCATCATGAATTTTGAGCCATCGTTCTGGTCATCTAGCCAGCCCGTCAACCTGTACAGTCACAGTTGATACTCTGCTCACTGTGAAGCGCTCATGGGAAACGCGATGCCAAATTATGCCACCCAGATTTCGCCAGAAACATTCTTGAAATCCGATATAACGAAGAAATTGTTTTCGAGGCTCACATCAAGTCGTCAGAAAATGCGTTTCACTGCCTCAGCGCGTCCGGGTATTCTGCCATCCTGGCTTATGTCATTGTAACCAGGATAAGAGACGACCATTTTTTTTAATTTTTTAATTTTTAAAAAAGGAGTTTGTAGAAAGAGGAATACTTTCGAGACTAAAAGTCAACAAGATCTTTATACTGTGACCCGCCTTAATCAACATTGTGCATGAAGCCAATTGGCTTGATTTTTGACAAAACGGCTCTTGTTGCCGCTTCCTTCTTGTGCTTTAGAGTAAGCAAGTCGAAGTTGACTCAGCCAATAACGCATTAGGACGCGCGAAACAGCTCCCAAGGCATGAAGTCTTGAGTATTTTTATGTATTTAAAATACGACTGCCGAGAGGTTGAATTAGACTGATAGTTTTCTTATATACGCCCATGATAACTCGTACATAGTTATGTTGATGCGCAATTTCTGTCAAATTTCGAGAAAATGCAATTCTACCAGCCACGCACACACATTTTGCGCAAGAGGAAGCCACAGTGAAGGCAAAAACAGATCTGTCATCTGGCTTCAAATAATGTATAAAGTATTGCTTTTTCGAGTATCCATGGATATCGAACTGAGTGATGGAGCCTTATTAATCGGTTGTAAGGAATGCTCGTCATAACTCTGATCAGGAGGGAGATGCAAAATTTAGCGCAATGACCCTTCGCTGGGGAAATTGTAGTCAAGGAGCGACTACTCAATATCATGACGGAAGGGACTTGTCAGATTCAATCTACGACCAAAGGGTTGCCCTTTCATACTACTAACCCAGACAACTCTAGGGTAGGCTAGCCATTTTGCACATTGGCCAAAACTCACCGACATGGTCATGGAGAGAAGGAAGCGTTGCTTATCAAACGCTTCCATGCGAGCAAGTCTTGAAAGTACAAATTCAATAGCATCGGACACAAGGTTATTTTGATGTAGTATGGGGACTTGTTTTAATGTTGAATTCCCTTCCCATCCGTAATTTCTTTGGTAAAAATAATACCATTACTTCGTTGGATTGTTTTTAACCTGAACCATAGTATGGGATCTAGTATCTCCAACGCACAGCACCCAGAATAGGGTTGATTTAGAGATGTCTTACGCTAGTAGGCTTTGAGCCATTGGTGGTCATGCAATTTGGGCTCCGGGATGAATGAGGTGGTCCGATTTTTGTCACGGCGAATTATTTACCCACAAGCTGGGTGAAACAAGCAGCCAACTCGTGGCCAGAATTTATTACTAAGCCATACACATCCGATGTCGGATTTCACGCCCAATTTCCATATAAACCCAGGTACATTAAATCCTCGTCACAATAACAGCCCAGCGTATACCCGATATACATTTCCAACCAAGTTGAAGATCTTGGGGCTACACTGGAAACTATTTTGGTGGGTAATTTTTTAAGGGTATATTAGGTGATTAGACTAAATGTAACTGGCTTTGAGTAGTTTTATTTAAAGACTTTGTAGGTTTTTTGTACATTGTGATGTGAGTCAACTGGAAATGGTGTTGATTTCCGGTCTCGGAGCCTGTCCAGCCACACTGCAACCATCCACAAGTGGCTGCGGTTGGGGCGTTGTCGTCGCCCACCCTAGTTTGTTGTGTTCAGGAGGGGAAGATGCTCCTGTGATCAAATTCTGCAGTGCGGAGATCTATGTCAAATGATGCCAAAGAGAGGGTGCCCATTAAACAGTACAGTTACGTTATACTCTGCGAAATCCGACCAAGAATCATAATGTGTGTCTTCAATCACAGCGTGGTTGACCCATCGGGGCAAATGGCGGTGTTGATATGGTTCTCGCATCAGATCGGAGACGGACTATACGATTTGACCAAGACAGGTAGGTAACATAAGGCTATGCTTGTATTGTAGTGGTTGCCATCCTTTATGTCATTAACCGGGATTGAACTGATTTGGGGTGGGGACAGGCATTGGAAACCCAACAGCCGGCATCCCGAGAAGCGCCGAAGCATGTGCCAGAACGATGGCACCTATACCGACCAGTATTGCCTCGGCCCCACATCTAAAGTTCTTGAGGAACGTTTCAAGCGAGCTTCTTTCCCAAATCCAAGCGAATATACGAGCGGAGGACATAGGAGAAGAGGATGGGGAAGATCAGAACACGGCCGAAGGCAATTCCACTCCCGAGACTGTAACACAGTTTGGGCCCAAACGGCGGACAGTCTTGCTTTGGACATGCTGTTATTGTGGACATACAGGCATGTCAGTGGGAAATGCGTGTTGCCTAAACTGCAGCCACATGCGTTGCGCCCACTGTCTCGTTGAGCGGGTGAGAGTCAGGGCGGTGCCCTTCTCTTCATCGGTGGGAGCGGCTTGTCACGGGGAGCGTGCTTGGGAAGGGATTTGTGAATTACTTTTCGGTTAGAGTAATGGCCAGTTCTTTGTCATCTGGGAGTCATGTGTCAGCTCAACCACGCCGCAGAACCGTTGTTGCCTTGTTGCCTTGCCAGTTGTCCCGACCTTCCCCCCCTTCAATAACCACTGCGCCACTACTGGATGCGATAATGACCAAAAAGGTGATAGCGCATGGATGTGAGACGATGGAATTTTGGGTTGCGGGCCTCACGCCTTCGGCTGGCTCAATCCTATCAGATATCGTGGTGTGGTAGGGTTGCGAACAGCCCGACCGGGTCCGGAGAAGGCAATTCATCTCCTGACCTTGAGCATCTCTCAAATGCCTCACAAAGTGTTATTTGGCGACCTGCAGTGATACTTGTGTGTCAGAGCATTCCGTGATTATTGGTCGATCTGGTGATGCTTGCTGTAACCGACAGTAGGCTTAGCCATCCCAAGGCCAGGACAGAAGCTAAAGTCTACAGCGAGAGTATACCTGTCCTCTACGTTCGCCTGGTAAGCATGACTGGTACCGCCTTGTCCATGCCCAGGTTTTCCGACCAGAAGTACTATTGCGTTAACCGCCCTACACATTGGGCATCAACCAAAAGTGCATGTCTGCATGTTATATGTATTGTTGTCTCCGCCTGATTGTTCAGGGTTGAAAGAGAAAACTGGAGCTGTCAGACAATCTAGGGTGAGATTTGGCAAAATATGGTTTAGTCATGGACTCTTTCAAAGTATCGAAATCAGGTTCGAATGGGTACAATTGGGACCAACGCGACTACTCCATATCAGCAATTAATACAGTGTCGGTCGATTTGTGGGGCCAGGAGTTGGACGGGACCATTCTAGATTATTTCCAGCGCATTCCCGAAGGATCTCCGCGACTTCATTACCAGTTCAAGGAGCTTCAGGCACTCTGCCCCTCCGGAACCTTATGGGATCTATACAAGGGCAATTCAAACATACCCCCTTTCACCGTCGCGTGGCTCGACGATAGATCACAGGCAGGGAACCTCCGAAAAGAGGCCGGTTGGCTATCCGGTGCTTCCCTGTACAACGCCTTGAAGATCAAAGTGGGTGACAAAATCAGCATTTGCTACTTATTGAGATGCTGACTAATAGCTAGCGCCTGCGAGAAAACGATGATGACCAAAATCAACCACCAAGCGCACATAGGCGGCTCATGTAACACTATCCGTCTACCAAAATACCAAAACTGACTGATTCAAAACTAGATATCTGCCAAATCCGGATTGGTCTGGCCTGTCCCCCATTATCCTGACTGCTTCCAGGCTGGATTCAGCTGTCTTGAGCCAGTTTCTTTGGAGATACATGACCGCTGAGTGCTTAATCCAAGCCTCGTTTTCAGTAAGTCGTCAGATTAAAACTTAGAGACAATCTATCTGACAAATCCGCACTAGGAAGATGAACGAAACTTCAGTTTGGAGTTCCATCTTCCCTTCTATGTATGGAAGGATATCGGTCCTCGCAGAATGGATAGTCGAAAAAAGGCAGATGGCTCACTCCTAAGAAAGTCAATTCCGCTTGCATTCTTAACTAACCCACAAAGCCACCACACTGAAACTAGTATGGAGGATTTCTTATATGAAAACCAGTGGTCTGTCGTAGTAACTGGCTTCAATAACACTATATGGACTTCATATGGCTTCACTGATACATTCTTCTACGACGAGGACGATAAATACGACAGGTCAAGCTTCAACTATCATGATAGATTGCAGAACGGTGATGATAAAATGTCCTTTGACCCTATAAATGGCATGGATGCAAGTCTGCCTATAATGGATCCAAGGGAATATTTTGCAACAGCTCTTCGCAAATGCACCACTTACGTTACTGAGGAATGGACCAACATCATTTTCAGACTAGAATTAAAGCTGCATGATTATGTGAGTATTCATCTATGGTAATTTTTCGACCCTCTCTTTCTTCGAGCTGCGCGGCACGAGGCTTTAACACGCTGGAAGGAGAATATTTATAGTCTAGAACCCTAAACAAACCAACACCCTTTAGCTTTTTACCTGACCCCTATGCTGAGGCTCCTTATAGACAGAAGATGACATATATACCAACCAGGAAAGACTGTCCTCTGGCAACACTGACGAGGGATCAAAGTCGCTACAGGATCTATACACATGGACAAAGCAGACTAACCGCCTCCTTACACAGCTTGAGCACCGCATAAGAAGTATTAATGAAGCTTGGAGGTGCTTTGTATCAAATGATGTGTCTTGTTTCCAAGAGAACAATGCACCTCCTAAGGTGTTTTCGGCTTTGAAAAATGTCCATACACAGATGGCAAATCTTCAAAGGCTGCAAGACAAGTTGAGGGCTTTGTACAAAGAAAATGAATCGTTTACAAATTCAGTACGTCTTTATTAATCTTTCCTACTTCATTACTTTCACATTTATTTGTCCGGCGTATTATTAACAGTTATTTTCAAGCTGGAGTTGCAGTTGCTGGTAGAGAACCATCAGACTATCGTTTTACAACATTTCAACAATAATTTTGTAAGTACAAATGACTTGATGCATCTGAAGTTTTTCTCACTCAATAACTGCTAGATTTTGGTAATTTCACCACCAATGTTAGCAGCAAGCATGATGCAGTCTGGTGTTTTCCCCTGGAAATCTGGATTTCTCGCTTGGTTCATTATAACGGCTGTCTTGTGGGTGGTAGCGGCAGTCATGAAGCCCTTGCTAGCACGCAACAACCCAGTAATGGGCCTAAAGTCAAAATTTGGTCTTTTTCAGGCTCTATCCCAAGAACCAGGGTTCGGCCAGTATGACTTGCGAGTTGATAATCCAACGCGGCCAGAGCCTGCCTATCAAGCCCATCGACGGCGGCCTCCTAATCGGTCAATTCCGGTAGGGGCAGGAGATTATATTCAATATCGATGGTAAAAGATACAAGAGATGCAATGAGCGATACCCTCTAGGTAGATTGTGAATCTGGATAGTCTATGGTATTCATTTGGTAAAAATACGATTCCAATAAAGTCCAACTCCATCCCTTGTGCAACCTTTTTCTGTGTTTCCAGTGTTATATTATTTATATATCTATGGATACTATAGTAACCCGAGCTTGTATCACATAAGCAGCCCCAAGTGAAAGAAATCATGAGTCGGCCATACACTATAGAAACTGAATAAAGACGCAAGATTAATGCTGTGATTTGTACCATGGGTTTATCTCATCCATCACGATCAAAGTTCGTTCCTTCATCCCTTGGATCATCCCTTCCATCAGTCAAAATCTCAAGTCAACCTCTGCCCTGACAGACCATCAGTGGGTCGGGCTTTGGGACAGGTTTGTTCAAGGCTGGATTGCACGTATGCAAACCGACACACATACCCAAACAGGGTACATTTCCGGCGTCAGGTATTTCCAACCTTACGCGGAATAGATCATAAACTCAACAATGTTACACTCACAGGTGGCCTCAATAGCCTCAATACGTCTCCTTTGCAGACATGGATTTCACTACTCGAGCCAATCAGCTGCAGGCCAAGATCGCTTTTCACAGGAATAAACCCGGCCCTCTCATCGCCAAATGAACAAAAAGTCTAAATCGCCTATACATACTGGGTTATTACATGAAATCGCTGAAAATGTACAGACTGGGTGGGATCTTTTGAACGAGCGCCACCAAAGCGAGTACTGGGCAATGAATGTCAAAAAGCCGATGAACAGATTGAAATATGAGTGAGAGAATTACAAAGAGCTAATGGGCATATTATTGCACTGGAGCGACAACTGGAAAAACAGCCCCAACATCCCCAACAACCTCGACAAAGGCAACTACTGCCATCACCCTAAACACAACCACAAGAGCGGCAAGAAAAACAGCAGCCGCAGCAAAACAACCTGTAGCAGAGATATGAGCAGCCAAAGGCTCTTGTTAATGCAAGGGACGTAACACTTAGTTACCAAGTAGACGACCAAAAGATCCAAGGTGATGATATGAATCAGTTGTTTGGTGAAATCAAAACGTGGGTTAAACAGACCATCGCTCACTGGACTCCCATCACCATCGACCACATCCAGAACAAGAAGGATATTGAGCGGATACGACGAGTCGCGCCCAGGCTACAAACTATCGACGAACTTCCCACATTCCTTGGTGATAAGCGGAACCGAAAGTTTTTCATGCGCGGCCTGCTGGGTCTGATTGCCACCGAGTCCATGTTCAGGACGCTGTCAGCGCAGTCAGAACATAGCATGGGGTTGGACCACTGGTTGGAGCCCAAGCTTAAACAATCAGTGCACGCTTTGGAGACGGAGCTCTTCTGGTCAGGTACGTCGAGTCACGCCGTGAAAAAAAAAAAAAAAAAGAAAAAAAAAAGAAAGAAAGAATGGCCCCCAGGATTTCCCTGGCAAACCTAACACCTTGTAGGACCCAGCCTTGATCTCAAGACGTTCCATGAGTGGCGCGCGCTCACCATGACTTTGCTCGGCAAGGTCTTTGGAGAGTCAGAGGACTGGCCACGCTATGTTCACGATCACGTCTACATGGAAGCCACCAGGGCCATGGCTCTTTTCAGCCCCTGGATAAAAGAAAGCTAGCACCAGGCGCTCTTCGAATCCCTCCAGTCCATCTTCGTGTCCGCGCTCGGGTTTTCGTCGCTCCTGCGGAAACAGAAGGCGCTGTGGTCCTTGTCGTATCACGGGCCCACGGGCAGAACCGGGCGCGATAAGGTTCTGGTTGCCCTTGATCTGCGCGAGATGAAGGATCTGCTGGATGATGACGATGACGATAGCGACGGGAGCATGTCTCTAACTGCCCCGTGCCACAAGTCAGTTGACATATTTGTTACGCCAGCCCTCTTCAAGCAAGGTGACGCAGATGGTGAGAAGTACGAGAAGGGCAGTTTTGTTGTTGAGAAGGCTGAGGTTTTGGGATCTGAGGTTCCTTCAAAATAATCATCAGTTCTTTGTGAGAGGTAGCTTGGGTGTGTCACATTTTAGGTCTATCATATTTCATCTCAACGCCACGAAACGCCGGATAGCAGAAGCCGGACATAACAGTAAGAGATCAGTAGCATCATCATCGGCACAGTCATTTCCGAAGATAACAGTCACTAACAGTCACTACTGAATTCATCCATAAAAGCCTGACCTACGGTCAGTTAGATAGAAAAAATCAAGCTCTTCCATGACATTCATTTTTCCCCCTCATCTTGTGATAGGGTGTAGTGTAGTAGGTGCCTCGATTGGGAGCATAGGTCTATTGAAACAAGTTTTACCGTCTAATTGCTCGTTCATCATCATCATACCAATATTTTGCGACCGTATCTTTTTTTCCCTTTCATAAAACAATGCCGCGCCAGTCGCGGGCTCCATGAAACCTTATTAAGACTTTATGCAGGCTGTATGAAGACGCTAGAATAAATAGCAGCCGCGCTCAGACATTCAACAAGCTTGATCCTGGTAGGTGGACAGCTCACACCAGCCACGCCTCCGGCCCAGTGAGCAAAAATAAAAAAACAGCGCAGCCAATCATTGGCGATGGACGGCTGTGCTGACGAAGCATGACCACGTTACCGCCGAGTGCCATTGTTCCCGTCGTATGAGGCGCCAAATCGTCGCCGACCATGGGGAATACTTTTTTCCACCCACCGGACCCTCGGCGAGATGCCTTTCTTGTCGGTCAGCAGGCTCAAGCTCAAGAAGCTGTGGCGGTGGTGCGCCCGCTGCTGCTACTGCTGCTGCTGCGTCCAGCCCGATGAGGTCGACGAGACGCCGCCGCCGCCCGAGGATAATGCCGCAGAGAAGGCCCGGCCGCTGAGCAGCACCACGTCCGAGTGCAACAGCCACCTGTGCCGGTCTTGTCGGGACATCCTATCGCGAGATGCCGCCGACGACCTGGTAAAGGTCCTCACCGGCGTCGACTCGGTTGAGTACTTCGCATGGGAGGAGAGAAGAATCAGGTACGTGGGGCAGATTGGAACTCTTTTCGATCCTGAGTGCCCGCTGTGCCGGGAGCTAGCGCTTTGCCAATCGCCGAAGCGCCGGGATGAGCACCAGAATGCACCGCCCGAGACGGTGTACACGTTTGAAAAGTACCTCCGGAGCGAGGCGACAGGAGGGTACAGTCTTGGTATCAATATTGCCCCGGCACAGTCGCCGGTTACAAGTCTGGTCAAGGTCGGCCTTTGTCCAGAACCAGGTAAATATTTGCATCCTACTATTGGAATCGGCATTAACGGTGTGTTTTGCTGCATATAGATGCTTCTGCAAGTTTGGGCCCATTTAGTTCCAATACGGGCTCCGAACGGAGTTGGCAGCTCGTCGATGAGTGGATGGCCAGATGCAAGCTGACCCATCAAATCTGCAATCCAACACCGCTAGAGATTCCTCCAATGCCAACGAGGGTAATTGACATCGGGTCCGAAACCGATGGGTCAAGGCCTCGCGTCTTGATCGTGAACGGGGACACGCCGCTGGAGCCCTATGCTACGCTGAGTCACGCCTGGGGAGCCGACCAACCTCTCAAGCTCCTTGAGAGCAATGTCGCAACCTTGACGGAGGGTATCCCAGAAGAAGAGTTGTGCAAGTCATTCCTTGATGCCATCACTGCTACTCGACGCCTGAAACTACGCTACTTATGGATCGATGCCCTGTGCATCATCCAGGACTCCAAGGAAGATTGGCAACAAGAAGCCGCCAGAATGAGCGAGGTCTACTCAAATTCATATTGCAATATATCGGCCACCAGTGCAGCAGACGGAACACAAGGCTGCTTCTCGGAACGGGACCCGTCGTTGGTTTCTCCCGTTCGTATCAACGTCGGTTGGGGACCCAGGTCCGGCGACTTCTACGCCATTGGATCCCACGCGTTTCCGAGAAATGTCTCGGCAGCCCCGCTACACCTGCGGGCATGGGCGATTCAGGAGCGTCTATTGGCGCCGCGAAATATACAGTGCGGCTCCACGCAGCTGTTTTGGGATTGCTGCGAGCTAGTGGCCAGCGAGAGCTTTCCATTGGCGCTGCCAAACGGGAGCGATCTGGAACTCCGGGGCTTGGATTCGTCCAAGGTGATACTGCCAGAGGTCGAAGGCCGGCGCATGCGTCGGGCTATAGGCGCCCGGCCGGATGCTTCGCTCGAGGTTTATGCTGTTTGGAACCGCATCGTGAAAAACTACTCGGCGTGCAACCTCACATACGCGACCGACAAGCTCGTCGCCCTCTCCGGTCTGGCCGCCAAGATTCAGGAATTCACTGGCTGCGATTACCTTGCCGGCATGTGGCGCAAGCACTTGGCCTATCAGCTGCTTTGGACGACGCTACCGCGGGAAGCGGTTGGTGGGAGCGAGTACATAGCGCCCAGTTGGTCTTGGGCATCGAGCCCCAACCCTGTTCTTCAGCCGAGCGAGGTCTGGTTCGCTGACGAGCGTGAGATCATGGTTGACATTATCGACGCCAAGACCTATCTGGTCGATCAGAGATATCCCTTTGGACAAGTGACGGAAGGGTCTATAACGGTGAAGGGCGTGCTGTTGAAGAACATGGACAACTTCACTCTGACGCCGGATGATGGCACGGGAGGCACGGCTGACCCATGGGTTTGCATCAACGGCCTAGTTCTGTGTCGCCCCCGGATGGACATTGCCGCTTACGAGAAGGGATCTCACGACTTGTACTACCTCCCGATCCGCTACTCGTCAACACGCGACAGCTTCGAGATGTACCAGCCAGACATAAGCGGTCTGGTGTTGGAGGAGATTGGCGACGGACAGGACATGTTTCGAAGGGTCGGGCAGTTTGAGATTCACGCAGGCGGATACTGGTTTTATGATGTCGGGGCGTTGGAAGACTTTCAGGTGGCGTGCTACGAGGCTAACGGTGAGACTGACGAAGGACCTTTTCCCGACTGGGGGAAGCGACGCACTTTTACGATTGTATGAGATTTATGATTCCCCTATGAGAGATATTATTAGCAATGATTCAATACGAACTACAGCATGATTTTTACAGACTTGAAAGCAGCACGATTAGATGAAACTAGTCCAATAACCGCTCATGTAACCCATGTCTCAATCCTTTCCCGACCAAAATCCAACTTCATCAACGCCTTGCTAAAATCATCTACCTCATCCGCCTTTGATTCCATCATCAAGCGGTCCATCTCGTCGCGCCGCATGAACCCGATACTCTTCTCCGCGCATAACCTTGTCCACGAAAACGCCGGAGCTGCATCCCACACGCCTCGCCTTGTCGTGAACAAGATGCCTCCCGGACATTCGACAACCCCCTGCTGCATGGTTGTGTAAATTGCGCACACCATCTGCACAACAACCCATGTGCGTCGAATGCTCTCCGAGAGGATCCAGGCATGCCAGAAGCTCTCTTCTTGCTTGGCCACATCCCCAATTGGAATGACAATTTCTTGTCCGAAATGCCCGTCAATGCTGCTTGGCAGAAGCAAATGGCCCTTGCCAGCAGCGCAGCGGGCAGTAGAAAACATCTCGCTCGCCCATGTGCGCAACACAGGCAGCTGTTGCTCTGCGAGGTACCGCTGACGGATGTCGTTGCTGAAAAGGCGGAGTGTCGTGTAGACAAAGAGGGCGTGCACGCGACTCAGGTGTACATAGCAGTCATCTGATGATGCCGCGGCTCTTCCATTTTCAATGATGGATTCGGCACGTGATCCAATAATGTTAAGTATGAAATCTTCCATCGCCGGTGTGCGTGCCAGATAGCTCGATAGGGTTGTGAATGCATCCTGGATGCATAACGGCTGCCGTGTCTGGTACAGTCGTGAGTGAATAAAGGGATTGCTGCCTTTGGTTACCCAATCGGAAAACCACCCGTTCACCTGGCCCACATACTCCAATGCATCTGCTTTGCAAATGGGCCGTGGGTTTGTCAACTTGAGGGGTGCAATGGACCACGATTCAATAGTTAGGAACCAGGCTGATTGGAGATGAGATGCCCACAGTTCTGGGGAAATCACGGGATCCGAACCTAATGGCGGGCCTTGAGTTCCTGGTTCAATATCTCTCACGGAGACTTGGATTGGAGCCGTTATATTATTTGCTGCGGCAATAGTCAGGGACTGCGGATGCTCCTGTTGTGTCCCGTAGAAGATGAAGCCGGATGGGTGTGGTGCAGGGTAGGTGCAGTCGAGCTCCCGAGATTGACATCGGCTGCACGACGGGAATTCTCTCCCGCACTTGCGCTTGGACTTTGCACAAGCCGTGCATGCCTTGAGATCCCCGGCTTCCATGATGAAAAAAGTGCCTTTACAAGTGAATCATGTGTTGGTCGTTGGCTGACGGAATGGACGCGTATCTGAGAAGGGAGATGCGGCGTTCATAAACCAATTGTAGTTAGCGCTCCGCAATGGAAACCGCTGACAAATACGGCATAGGGCGAGCGCTAACCAGATTAGGCTAGCGCTCCGCAGATACGATCTAGGCGAGCGGATGTGAGGTAAGATGCGCCTCACAGTAATCGAGATCTGACATGAGTCTGAGAGTAGACGAGGTCACTATGGCCTTCAATGGAGGTATAAAATGTCCTAGATGAATTCACATCTTCCAAACTCCCTCAAATAATCAACTGTTTTTTTTATACCTTGCTAAACACCGTCGTAGTGCAAAATGGGATCCAACGATGCTTCCGACTTGATCAAGCTTTTGATCAAACAAAACACGACTGATTTCACCAAAGTCATCCATCGGGAGTCCTATCCATCCATTTCTGGTTCTCGCCCAGAACTAAGCCATGCTGGAAAGACGGTCCTGGTCACTGGTGGCGGAACCAACATTGGCTTGAGCATCTCCACAAGCTTCCTCAAAGCTGGCGCGTCCACCATCATAATCACAGGGCGACGCAAAGAGGTTTTGGAGGCTGGTGTTCAGAAGCTGAAGGAGGAGGCCAGCAAAATTAACTCTGACGCAATCATCATCGCGCGAGTGAACGACCAAGCTGACCATGGCGCAGTCAAAGCCCTGTGGGCACACTTTCAGAGGGAAGGAATTTCTGTCGACATCTTGGTTGCCAATGCTGGAGACTTTTCCACGGGGAAATCCATTCTAGACTCTGGGGCCGAGAGAATTTGGCAGGCATTTGAGACAAACGTCCGCGGGCCCCTTGACATGGTGGAGGGTTTCGCTAAGCAGCCTGGCGACAGACCAAGGGTAACAACAACTTTCTAATTGGCTTATAAGATTCAGACTGATCAATCCTACAGGCTATCCTGAACCTCGCAACAGAGGGCATCAACATGTTTTATGACGAACAGTTGGTCCTTACAGCAAGAAACCCGGGGTACCCCTTGACCAAGAACTCGGGTACGCTGCTCATGCAGCTCATTGCCAAGGATGTTGCTCCTGAAAAGATGCAAATTGTCAGCTTCCATCCGGGAATCATTTACAATGATGCGTTCAAGGGCTTTGGCTTCTCTGAAACCGACCTTCCTTTTGATGACAGTAAGCCACCCCGGACCAGCCAGGTTCGCCATTTCTGCTAACGCGAATGCGTGCAAGTTGAACTCCCTGGTAGCTTTGCTGTTTGGGCTGCCAGCAAAGAGGCGCGATTTCTCCATGGGCGGTTCGTATGGGCTACGTGGGACGTTGACGAGCTGTCGACTGGGGAACTTCGAAAGAGAATTGACGAGAATGTAGACTTTCTCCGGGTGGGAGTTGTTGGTTTGCGAGGGGCGCGCAAGGATTAGCTGTGGAGGTGGCAACATGGGTGTTCGCGAACAACAAAGCGGCCAAACCGTTTGGGGCAAAGACTGCAGAACATTTGATCATTCGAATGTATTCATTTCATGTAGAATCTAGTACAGGTATCTGAATTGGGGGATTTGCTTATCCGTCTTGTCCAGCGCGTTGATGGATGCGGGAAGTGCATCCTCGGATCCTGTAGCAGCATCACCGAAGCTGTCCCGACGCTTGTTTTCGTAAATCAGATAAGCCCTCCACACAAAGCACAGGACAAATCCAACGCAGAAACAGACGATGAGGCCCAGGAAGCCAGATGGGTATGCTGGCGCTTCACGGGCAAAGAACAAATAAGGTCCAGCAATGTTTCCAGCACAGTAGGCAATGAATGTCTATAATTTACTTGTCAGTATGCTGCTCCAAAAAAATCGACCCCTCAAGGCTTCTAATCAAGTCGACTCACCAATGCGCTGACTGTGGCTCTCTTTGTGAAGCCTCCAAAGTTGGTTGAAATCATGCTCATCATGAGGGGAAAGTTGCCGGAATATCCGATACTCAGGCCAACGCCAATTAAGCGCCCGGCCTTGTTTGACTTGCTCAGCTGCCGCACCAAGACGGAACCGATGATGCTCATGGACATGTTAAACGCCATAAAGTATGTGCGCGTGTTTGGAAGCTTGGTGCTCCCCACGGTCGCAATGAAAACAAAGATGAGCTGAAACGCATAGCTGACCATGTTCAAGAGCATCGTCTTTAGAGTTGAAAAGCCGAATCCCTTGATGATGATGCCGGAAAACTAATAGTGAAGTGTGAGTTGAAAAGTTGGATCCGCCGTCGGGTACCAAGAAATCACTTACGGTAACGATGCCGTTGTTGGGGATGTTGCAGCTCAATTGAATCAAGATCAAGAGCCAACAGTTGGGGTCGCACAGCGCCTCAACAACCTGTTCCCTTTTCCACTCATTGGTCTTGCTGCCGGTCATATTGGACTCAACTCGAAGAACAGCCTTGGCTCGATCCTCCTTGCTCAAGAACCAGGCAGTTTGAGGAGCGTCGGGAAGGAAGAAGAATATCACGGCGGAGAACGAGACTGTGATTGCTCCAAAAATGAGAAAGACGGCCTGTGCCGAAGTCAGTGGACGATGCGCCGACAGAGGAGAAACAGGAGGAATTGCGGTCAAAACTTGCCTTCCAAGGGGCAATGCTCTCAATGTGACCAATTGCATAACCCAACAGGCTTCCAAAGAACCCTGCACAAGTATTGCCAAGAAACCAGGCAGCCTGGCGAAGAGGCTGCTCGCTTCTCTTGTACCACATGCCGATAATCATAGTCAGTCCAGGGGCCATGGCTGCTTCGCTCACGCCCAAGAAAAATCGAACCGCAAGGAGACCTTCAGCATTGTGACATGCTGCTGTTAGCATGAGGACCCCACCCCATAGGACTCTGTTGCCTCAAAGTTAGTTATTGCTGTGTGGTTTCAGCTGCGAACATGATTCCCATGCGGCACTTACAAGAGCACGGAGATGACCTTGGCAATTGGCAAGCGAACCATGACGAAGCCGGCAATGGGGTAGCATGCAATCAAGTACCCAAAGTAGTAAATGGATCCAGCCCAGCTGTAATCATTGCCGGAAAGGTGCAAATCATCCAAGAGGCCCAAGATGGAGGCATATGTGAGACATGTCTTATCCAGGAATTGGAACAGATATGAAACGGCCATGATTGGAAGAAGGCTGTGAATTGTTACCAAAAGAGTACATAGGGCTGTGCGCCAAGTCTTACCACATGTCAGCCTTGCGAAGGATTCTCCTGTCATCTTCGGGGCTCAAGGTGGTGTCCACCAAAACACCCTCGTTCAGCGATTCAATCTTTGTCGCCGCCAGGTCCTGTGTCCTGGTGGGAGACATATCCAAGGACTTTTCCGTTTTTTCCTCGGCCATGGTGAGGATGGCAGACGCTGTGTCGAGGCTGTTGAGACGGATGAATGATTCACCTGCAATTGAACAAGGAGGGGTCAAATTGGTGCGAGGTCAGATTGGCAGCTGACAGTAAAAGTACCCGCGCTCTTTATCAGGCGCTATCATTTTTTAACCGGGATGCACTTGTTCAGGCCGAGTAAAGATCGGGGAAGCACGGGCATTATCTGGAACCGATAGTAACTAGATATATCCCCGGCTACCGTCGCATCCAGCTGCCGTATCGCCGACTTTTGCAGCGGGGCGGGCCGATGAGCACAGCGCCGTTGTGCGGGGTTGGCGAGCAATATTCGCAAAGCCCCAATCACGAAAAATCCGGTGGAGACGAGAGCATGTCGAGATAATCATGGGACAACATGTTTCGGGAATGGTAGGCTACCTGATCTGCCCCCGCCTTGACAGGATTGGAAGCTTGAATAGGCTGATTCTTATCAGGTGCGCGTTTCCCCACAACGAGACTCAACCAACTGCGCAGGCCATAGCTCCCACGTCTGGGATCGTGCTGGGGCTGATAGGCAAAGCGGGCGATAATGTCACCGATGTTATCCATGACTGCGCTGAATTGGCGTGTTGAATTGAGTTTACACAATTTCTAGTACGCCAAGGCGAAATAGCTACTGGCTATTTTAATCATAGATGGGTTACTCGGGATAGAGTAACATCGAATAGGTAGGCACGGCAAAATTAGCAGGCCAACTCCCGCAAGCAGCCTTGACATTCTACCCAAAGTGCCCACGAAAATTAAGGTTGGATGGAAATTATTATTTAGACACTGGGAATTCGGCATCTTTGGCCCTCACGCGAACGAAGGTACTCTGTGTTGGCAGGTCCATAACATTTAGGGAGTGGTTGGGGCACCGTCTGGGATCATCATGGCCAACGTAGTAGAAAGGCATGTTTCTTGGCATCTCGAACCTGACCGGCTGAGAACCGTGTAGACTCATATGTGCATTAGGTTTACGAACAGGAAGGCTCGAAAACAGAAAAAATAGAGCAAAAGTTCCGATTTATCATGGACATTTAGAACAATAACGTTGGGGCTTTGATCCCATCAGCCTCTAAAAAGGCCTGTGGCAGGAGGGGGTAAAAGGGAGCAGCGATGTGACGGCAAGCGAATCGCTAATGGTAGTTGGAGTGGCTCAGACTTGATTATAGTAAAAGACCAAAAAGAAAAAAAAATCTCTGGTGACAACTTGAGGCAAAACTTTAGGTCACGGTGGGGGTCGAACCCACAATCTCCTGATTCGTAGTCAGACGCCTTGCCATTGGGCCACGCGACCGTTGTTTCATGTGTGGGGTATCAGAAAATTTTACTCATAAGCGTAGCGCAAGCATGGAAAGTCTGGGTGATGGTTGTGCTGATCTTGTGATGATGTTTGTGGGCTGGTATTCGAGAAAAGCATCATTTACTCCAAGCGACGGCAAGCAAGATTATTCATAGGGATAACCCGTATGTTGCATTTATCTTCCATCTAGCTCCGTAGGATCACGCCGTCAGATGCTTTTCATCTCCTTGGTATGAATGATCATTCCGCTGAATCTGATGCAACCAGCTATGCAATCTCACAAATGCTCGAAAAGCCAATGGGCATGTCTATGTTGTGTCGATGCGGAACCACATTCCGGACGCGCATGCATGCTAGGCAGTAAAAGAGGAAAATCGGTTCATTGAAAACGGGAAGCGTCTTGATTAATGATGTTAAAAATGATTCTATGTCAAAGTGATGCTAAATACCGAGTTTAGACTTGGTTGATGCTGAATAGTAGTTCGCATGAAACGCGAACAATCAGTAATGAAGCCACAGACGGAAGAAAAAAAAGCTTCACCGTTGTTTTACTTACCTGGGCTGTCTTTCAATTTATCCATTCTGCGGAAGATGTCGAGCGTCGAAAAACGTAACCATAGAATGTGACGGCATCCCTGCCCGAACCAGTGCGAATGCCTCGGTAAGCTGGTCTGCCAGTGAGGCTACAAGATAGATAGTTACACTAGTCAGTGAAGGCTCGTTTCTGTCGTATCACGGCGAGAAACAAACTCTCCATATGGTTATACATTGCCCACTACTCAGATGAAGATTCTTTTGCAGAAACGGACCAGACCTTGTACATGGCAAGCGGGATGACATACACCTGCATTGTCTTCATTGAGGATAAGATTACGAATCTGATTCCGAGTATTTTACGAAATAAAGTCGGGGGAAATGATAAATGCAGGTGTAGCCGAGAAGAAAAGAGATATAGAAAAGGATATTGAAAAGCTCTTGTATTCCTCCGGAAGGGCTGATTACATTTGATAAAATTCATCCCTTGTAGATACGGCCTGAGGCATATGACGAATGGTCGACATTTTCAAGTGTGCGACGAGTGTGCTTGATGCGCATTCTAGGTGACAGTTTCTTGGCTTGCTTTTTGACGTTACTCTCAGAAAACGAAATCAGGAGTTTGGATATGTGCACAGTCGCCTGGTCGTATTGACACGTTACCCTGGGCCCATCGCCGAAGTGTCGGTTCCTATGTGTCAAGTCATCTAGTTTGGCTTTGAATACTATAAACTCATGTATCACTTTGATGTGAAGGTCGGTATCAATGAGACAAGGAAATTTGCGAAGCAAACGTCGTTCTCGCCACCCGAGACTGCAGTAAAGTCTCTGGAGTTTGATTCCGGCTGGGCAAAGGTATTCGGAGTCAAGGGTAGGACATGTTAGCATGTTAACGGATACCGGCAAAACTTTTGTTTTTTGTGCGATGAGCTGACACGCATACATAAGGTGCAGGTCAATGGGTTCGCCGTTGGAAGACGTTGGCTGCCGCAAATTGGGACATTACAGGCAAACTGATGGAATCTATCCCGACTCAAAAAGGGGAGATCGATGATGGAATTAGCCTTGCTTACGCTGTGCTTAGATTGAGGAGAGGCAATACGTCATGCTGCGCCAAATCTTGTCGTAGCCAGTAGTCATGCGAGAACACGCTTCCGCGAACACAAGGCTACAAAATCTGCCCGAGAAGTTTTGTTGAAAAAAAAAAAGAATGCGTGTTTAACATTTAACTTTGTGTGAAGTTTCTAACCAAACATCGGATCATCATCAACTTTGTAGTTGGGCCATCGGGTTCCTCACCTTAACACGAGAAGGTACATATCCGAAAGCCAACAAGGCTATTGTTTCATTAGTCTGGCCTACATTGCCATCCCTGGCACCATGAAAAACCCAGGTGTCTTGTAGACCTGCTGAGAAAGAACCCAATAAACCGATAAATGCCCCAAAAGAAATCGCATTCAACGCCTGATATATTTGCCTCAAGTGTGGATCGAATCACGGCAACGCTCCCGGCATTGTCCCATTCATGTACGCCTTGAAGCCCTCGTCGACAAGACTTTGCGATAGATGTTGGTGAATCATGTCAATGTACCTGCTGGAAAAGGCCATGCGCAGCCTATGGCCCTCGAGCATGCCCTCGTCGAAGAGCTCCCACTCCTCGCCAACCTCGGTGGCCGAGCTGGACCCGGAGGCGCCTCCGGAGCTCGCCGGCGACGCCGTGTCCCGGCGCACGCGGACCGTCCACTGCGAGCGGATGATGTTGCCGTTGGGGGCCGAGACGCGGAGGCGGACGCCATTGGGCACGCGCCTATAGACGGCGGGCCATTGCTGCGGCGCTATGAGACCGGGGACCAGCTCGTACCGCTCCAGGACGTGGTATGTGCGCACCGTCTCGTCAAACGGGCCAATGAAAAGGTCGTTGGCGACGGAGCTCGGCAGCGAGGGTATCTCGGTGTACTGGGCTATGGAGATGTTGTGGTCCAGCGTCGGGATGTAGCTCTGCAGCCAGGCCAGGAATAGGTGAGGCGGCAGCGCGCTCGGGAGGGGAAAGGTGAAGGAGAAGCGATGTTGTTCCCGCATTAGTCCCTGTGGCCCAGAGGCCGTGCCGTGCTATTGGCTCTCTGAGACGCGGTCGTGCTGGGGTGGAGGGGAAGCTGGGATCGGCCGCCTCCCGGTTTTTTTGTCAGAATGTCTGCAGTATACGATGCTGCTAGATGAGGCGAGCCATTTCTTTTTCAACTTTATTTTATTCATCTGTTTCTTTCCTTTTTTTCTGGCCCTTTTTTACCTGCCTGGACACTGATTACAGCGCTAGCCTCTTGCAGTAAGGCGACATGTCCATCAGTGCTAAACCTGTTCGGCAGCATCTCCGGATGGCTCTCGAAATTAGCAGCGGAGAGAGAAGAGCCGGGGCTCGGTTCGAAACTGCCTGATTGGGCATGGTTGTGGTGGGCTAGCGCACATGAATTCCAAATACTTCAGTTCCTCTTAGCCGGATCCCGACACGGGATTCATCTGTGGCACGTGAATCCATTTGAGCGAGAATGGCCAATTCCGATGCTAAAAAATTGGAATTTGCTGAAAGGGCCATGGTAGGGCATCATGGTTTGTTCAATATGTTCGTGGCGGATTAGCCCACGCAAATAGGATCCGTTGCAAAATCAATCACAGTTGATTCATTTGGGGACTGTTTGCATATATACATAGCGCCTGTCTGGATCTATCTTAGATTGATTTGCATCTCGTTTAGAGGTTCCTTGGACACCACTACGCTGGCGATCAATCGGCAGAGCTTATTGTACGGGGCTCCATCCAGGGACCTGCAAATCTTCGATGGGACCCTCCATGCACAGATTGGTTCCATGACGCTAATTGAATGGAGTTATTTATAGCATGTTTCTGCATTGTGCTATGCCATGGCCAAAGCCGATGCGTACACAATGTTCGTGCTATCTATTCCATTGCGTTTTTAGCCAGAGTGGGTTGTATATTATTCCAATCAGTTCTTGAACTAGAATGGCCCGCTAAGGCCTTGTGTTGAATGCAATAATGCAAGTAACAATAGTGTCGATGTAGGCTGTGGGTTTATCGGCTGACGAGTGCTTACAAAACACTATGGTTTGATACGCAGCATGGCTTCAATAAAACCATTAATTCCGTGAAGTTGAAACCTTGCCCAGGCAAATTTGTCTCGTCATAAATAATGAAATTTCGGAATAGTATGGCCAGATGGAATCCAGTTGTATGCGCAATTTGGTTCCTGGATTGGCGTGGGATCCCGCCCCACAAAGCGCGGGATGAAAAATGAGCCGCAACTTGACAGCCATAATGGTTATTGCTTGGCTGCCGCTACTTGTATGGGTAGCATTATAGAGGATGAGTTGTTGAGTCCACATATCCCAACATGATATATTTGTTGACTTTCAGAGCACGAGAAGTTGGTGTTTGCCCAAGCACGATTGTATGTTGACGTCCAACAGTCTTTGTACAAAACAAATAATTGTTTCGCTGTAGTCTTTTCATGCATACAAAACCATTAGAGGGCATCTAAATTGTTGATTATAATAAATTCCACTCACAGTGTACAAACTCATTCCCATCGCACTACCGCAACATATTCCCTCCTTGCCTCCAACCTAGAAGTGGGTGGCACAGTTGTTGTTTGCGGTAGCTAGACCACCTAGGCTCAATCGGTGCTGGCTATTCAACCAGGCATCTCGGTCCGGTTTCAAACGTATGGCGAGCCAAAGCAAGGTGTCGTTCTCTTTTCACCTTGATGAACGGATGAGGTCAGACTCCCACCTAATCTCGACACATGCAGCGCCATGTATTTTAATACGAAGCCATCTAAGTGTACGAGGTTGTGGTGAGTAGAACGGACACTAATCAGATGTGAAAAGTTGAGTAGCATAACGTCCGTTGCAACTGGTGTCTCAACCCACAGCGATTTTGACCACTATTGTCATGGGAACATTTTTGTACGGTCAACGTGGTTCTGCGTTCCATGGTTCGCAATGCAGCAGCCATGGTTTATACCAAGGACAATGTGTTGCTTGAGGCTCTTGATGGGAAGCGGCGAAATTTTGCACAGCAACCGTCAAAGGTTGGACCTTGGAATATTTCTCAATAACCTCCACTCAGTCGTCTTCATTTTTCGCTCGCGAAATGCAGATCCGGAAGGTCGTTGATATCGGGAAGAGTGGGCAGATCGCCACTCTCATAATTCACTGCGCACTCTGTTCCCCGGCTGCTCGGCGTTGTACTGAACGAGGAGCGTCCCAGTTCGGCAGTGCTCGAATAGCTTCCTCTTCTCCGTGACTGCAAGTAAGTTGGAAACCTCCTGCAAGTGCTGGATATTGCCGGAAGCAGGGGCCGTAAGGCTGGCAGTGCCACCACCAAAATTTGTGTCGCGATTTCGGTAGATCCAATGAGATCTGTCATTTGATAGTGAGCATGCGAAATATTAGGACCGCGTGGGCTCGCTTACAAGAAGTGAAGCTGGACAAGGCCAAGGAAGAAATTGTGAATCGAATAATACTTGCTAACACGGATATCGCCCCGATGGCAAGCACCGAGGTCAGCGCAATCTTTTCTCTCCGAGGGGTTCGCTTCAATCTCCTGAGCATTCCAAACGGTAACGCAAAAACTGCGGCAACGTCGAATATTAGTTTTCGATCAGGGCTGGTCAAAAGGAACCTCTTACTCAGGATCTCGGAAATAAGACCAAGCGTCCAGTTGATGTACAGAGTGTTGATGGCGCTCAGTAAAGTGCAGGTAGTTTTGGGCGCCCTAGTTCTCAGAAATGGAAGGTAAGCTATACGCCGTGAACGCGATAAATGCACCGTCGAGCTCAACGTACCAATTTACTGAGATATCCCAACCGCACCAGAACATATCCATAAACCCTGCTATCAAGAAAGCAACGACGGTATAGATTGTTATAAAGCCAAGGGCCTTTCTAAGCGCTGTCTCGCTGATGGGAAACAATTCATTGTAAAAAGCGAGCATGCTGAACCTTGGGAAGTAGAAGCCAACGTCGAAAACAATATCAGCCGCATACAGCCACTGACCGGACGGTTAGATTTACACATCAAGGTGACAGCGCACACTTACTTCGTAAAAGGACGGATCATTATAGCTGTCGAAACCAGCGTTGTTGTTAATGAAAGAGTACGTATCGCCAACGACAAGTGTAAGAAAGGACAGAAAGGCGAGGATCAGAAAGATTTCGGATAACCAAAACGAAAACATTCGCTTGCGTGTGCGCACGGCCAGGCGGATAAGAATGACGGTTAGACATAGTGAGATCAAGCACCATTCTACAGTCTAGAGGGAAAAGGGTCAGATGTCAGCTACAGGTGAGACCGGGGAATCATTGTATGGCCTACCAGATACGTCTTGACGGTAATCGCCATATTTGTGACCAGATGATGGGTTTTGAATGAGAGAGTGTGTGTGTACCGTCCAAGAACCGCTCCCCTGTCAGGAGGAGATGCAGATCAGTCAGGAAGACATCTTCCCTCGTCCGCTTCGTTCTTGTCTCAACCTGGCTGTTGATCTGTTTAGGAGGGTGGGGAAGTTGATGAGAAAAGAATGAAGAAGAGGGATCCCGGGACCAAGAGGTCAGGCGCGCACACCGAGGAGCTGGCTTTTTGAGCCGAATGGAGACGCTCTCAAGCTCGAATCCAAGGAATGCCACAGGCTTTGGCTGAGTCTTTTAGCCGATTCAGTCATAGCCCGGCCCAATTAAGCGCCTTGCCTTGGATGCTAAGCTTTTACTTCATCCGCTTCGGTACAAGACTTGCATTCCTGAGTGGAATTCAAACCCAGAAACAAGGCATTCGCCTTCATTGTGTCTGGCCAGTCTCTCGGTAAAAAAAAAAAGTATCCATCAGCGCGAAGGGGACAGGACACAAGATTTTTGGCAAACATATATGGGCACTCGTGGGTCTCCGAGACTTGGTTCCTGGGCCTGGTTTTAGCACGGTGTATGCGATTTCGCCAATTGGATCGAAGTCGTTGTGGATTAGAGTGGGCATCTAAAACATAACCCGGCGCCTGGGCCGAAGCCATGTGCACGGCGAGTGCACTGATTCAGTCAGCTCCTTAGGGGGCGCCGTTTCGGGGACCATTATGATGCAGATTCAGGGTCGAAACGGCAATCCCACAAGTCTTCATGCGGCACCTCCCCGTGGCATCATCCGCTCAAGAGCGACCGCAGGGCATCGTGTCCAAACTGTGGAGGTTGGTGAGGTGCGGGGGTGAAGAATAGCCATTATGCTTTTGACGTCATTGTGACTAAAGTGTTGCTTCGTTGAAGTCCGAAATATTCGGGTATCTTCAAGGCTGGGCCAGGCAGTAAAGCCGTGTAGTGCGTTGTCGGGAGCTTCGCGCCGCCACAAACTTGTTCTGGCCCGGCCACGATGTGATCGCGTGGCGCTGGTGGGCCTGTACTTTCTGAGTTGTCGCTCCACAGGCGACTCCATCCACGATCAAGACATTGTATCCACCTATCCAGTGACGATGAAAGGACGATTGTGTGCATCCTGATACTGTATGGTAGTCGAGAATATATCATCATGATAATATCGGACGCATTTGAGAAACTCAAACTCAGCTCTGATGACGTCTGAAAAATGGATTGCGTTTATTTCAGCATTTAATCAAGATGGGAGCGGGCGGATTTATGCATGACCGGTTGGTCACAACCAAGCAGGTGCCGTTTGGGGATGTTGGGACATTTGTGTTTTGACAGCACGACAGAGCTTGGCCATGAAAACGTGAGTAGCGTACAAATAATGACTCACTAGTTTGCGTCACCAAATCCGACATGATTCAACCGGTCTCCATTAGCCGAACAACTATTAATTAAATTAACCCAAGGGAACTAGTGTCGGGTCTTCCGAACCATCGTGATTGTGGTCTTGTCTTCCAACTTGAGATTTGCATGAATCCCCGATTGAAAGGCCGTTGCTTCGATGGGATTCTTGGTCCAAGAAGAATGGGCCCGTCGCAACGGCGAAATTGTTCGGCATCGTTCCTATCGTGGTCATCAATACCGCTGAAGCGGCGACGGAATTACTGAGCAGGCGGAGTGTGTGGTACAGTAACCGACCGAGTTCTGTGAGCATGGAAATGATGACCAGATCTGGTCCTGGTCAATCCAAGTTTACGCTGATGCACGATTATGACGATGTAAGCTCTGCGTTTTCGCTGGCGCACCCGCAGTTTGCATTGACAGAGCCTAGAACCTCAAGCTGTATCATCGCATTCTCTCGCCTAGTCTTGGCCCCGTGGCTGCCCCTCGATACCAGCCGATAATGGAACTTGAATCGAAGCAACTGGTTAGAGATTGATGAGCTTGGTTGAGGCAAATAATGGTGTCGTGAGGAGCGATGAAATCTACAGATACCTGGAACGTACTCAGGCAAGTAATATCCTGACTCTGCATTATGGTATCCGGATTTCCAGCATTGAAAACCCTCTCTTGCACGAAATTATCAAAATTCATACAAAGATTAGCCACGCAGCTGCTAATCCAGAGCTGCCCGACTTTATCCCGGTTTTGGGCCATCTACCTGCCTTTGTATCACCGTGGAAGAAAGCTGCGAATGGGCTTTTTGCCCAATTGACCGAGTTTAACATGCGTCTTCTCAAAATTGGCGACGAAAATCCTGGCTGGAATGCAACGAAAGAGACAAGAGCCGCAGCGGCAAAATATGCCAAGGAGCCTATCTCTGATCTTGACTTGGCCTTCACACTGGGAACAAGCGTGCAAGGAGGAATGGATACCAGCCCGCGTGCACTTCTGTGGCTGTTTGTTGCCGCTGTTGCGGTGAAGGGGAATTTCACGACCCGGGCGCATGCCGTAATGGACGATGTTGTTGGCCGCGACCGACTCCCTCGTTTTTCCGACCGCGCGTCGTTGGTTTATATTGACGCCATCGTTTCGGAGGTGATGCGATGGCGACCAATTGCTCCCGGCAGCATCCCCCGTCGCGCAGACAAGGACGATGACTTCAACGGCACGCCAATCGTCAAGAATGCGACTCTGTTTGCCAATGCCTGGTCCATCGGCCGCGACCCAGCTGCCTTTTCTCCTGAGCTAGGAGACCTGGACGAATTTATCCCCGAGCGCTGGCTCCAAGGCAGCGACGCCGGTACTGAGAACAGCTGCCAGGGAGAGATCAATGCTGCGTTGCCTTTGCCTTTTTTTGGGCAGGGTCGGCGCAACTGTCTGGGGAAGCGCGTGGCTCTGGATGGGAGCTTCTTGCAGGTTGCAACCATGATTTGGGCGTTTGACTTTGAGTTGGTGGAGAATATTGATGATATGGAAATGTTTGTGACAGGATTTATGACAGTACCTAAGCAGTTCAGGATTAGACTCAAACCAAGAGGACCTTGGGTGGTTCAAGTAATTGAACGTGAGTGGGCTATGGCTGGTGAGTCGCTTGGTGGGAGAATTGATTAAAGGATAGTGGAAAGCCCGATCTTCAGGAAGGGTGTAATCCACAAGTAAAGACCGCATTTCCAATGTATCGATGTGTCTATCCTAAAATGATAGATATTTAACAGCGGCTGGAGACAAAATTCCCCTCTTTTCATGTGGAGTTGGATTTCATCTCCATTCGTTGCCACATGCAATATGCTAAATGATCTACCATGTCGCATCGGATATGCTTGGCTGTACCTTAAGCCGCCACATTTTTTCGTCAGAGACAAGTTAATTTACGATATATCTTGATCTCAACTTTTGTTCAGCTATCGTACCAGCTTGAATGGATTTGGGACAAAATAACAATGTCAAATTGCGAACTTCCGAGGTCGAGCTGCCCCTGTTATCGATATTAAACACGAAAACGTACTGGAATACCGAGGGAGTGATTCTCATTCAGTCGATACATCTTGCTAGCTCAAGCACCAAAATGTGATGATACTGCATGTGGCCCGGGTCGTGAAGGGGAAACGGGGCTCAGATGTGATTATTTTAGCTGTAGCCAATAGATACTAGCGAACGGGGGCAATATGAACGTCTCCACTATGGTTTATCGTCCTGCTTCCCAAGGTGGGCATAGGTATTTGGTTATCTGTTTTGATTTCCCATTACCGAGCGCTATGCGACGACGGTAGAATTTGCACTGAATCATGATTCGCCGAATATGTCTCCACCGTGGGCGCAAGAGGAAAAACTGCCGAATATTGACTGAAGATGCAACGATCGCCTGGCCACAGCAAGCGCATTTATCGATCATATCTAGATACTATATACATTCAACGGAAGCACAGTGCTCCTTGTCGCACTGATTCGCCAACTAAATTCCTGTCGCATTTCCCTCCTGGAGGAAACAGCAATCACCTCAAAAAATTGAAAAGCCGTGGAAATGGGGTGAACCCCGCAGATCGCGGGAGAGCTGCAGGTCACTAATGAGGACCAGACTCAAAATGGCTAGCTATAACGCAGAGGCGGCTTGATTTGCGGTTGTGGCCTTGTTTAATTGGCCATCTGTAGGTCTACGGCATCTGTGGAGTACCCTGGTGGACCATTGCGTATGCGGATTCCTCGAGTTTATAGGGAAGTTATTTGACTGAAGAAAGCCCAGAACGGCCCATCTACCCCTCTTCACAGCAAAGATTCAACTCTCCTGCCGAGATGGATCGCAATTTCAATATCCGGGGTTAAGTAAAAATTTGATGGGTAGAGATTGCCGTGCTAAAACACGCCACAGAATAGAATAGCAGCACTTCAAATGCAGGTTCCCCGTCCCAACCACCTATCCACAATATTGTCTCACATTGATCATGTTGTATCTCCTCATTATGGTCGATCATATTTTGATAAGCCCGACCTCGGAGGTGATGACTGTGCTTCAGTTAAGCGCAACGCGGTGGCGCCAATGAGAGCGTAAGCAGAGCGAAGCTCGCTGCAACGAAGCCCAACCTAAACCAAGATGAGTGTTATACATCGGCCCTCATTCTGTAAGCTATGTCATCATGTTTGTGTGCCCACTTTTAGGGACTTAAAACCCTTGCTTGAATAGAGTGCTTTTTTTCTCCCCCATTTTGTACAGCGCGTAAAACGAAGCAGCCACAAAACGCCCAAGATGAGTGACCGAAACATCAACGCCCTGTTCGAAATAATCGAGAAAAACTACAAAGGCACCGAGTTGGGAGACGACAAATGGTACATTTCCGCCATCGCCACCCTCGCCGGCGGAAATGACCAAGCGCTCTGCAAAGACCTGTACCTGTACCTCATCGCCAAGCCGGAATTCTCGACTCCGGCGCAGAGGCAGCAATTGATCCGGCGCCTGCGCGAGGCCCTGGTCAAGTCGGTCGCCGTCATTGGCATCTCCAAGCCCATGGTGTCCCTCATCTCCATCAACGAGGTCGAGAGGGAAGAGGACAAGGACCGCAGCGCGACCCGAGAGGGCTGGCAGTGCAACGAGGAGACGCGCGCCTTCGGCAGGGCCTGGCTGGACAAGCTCTACCAGCGCAACGCGGAGCCCACGCTGGGCCTGTTCGCCGACCACAAGGACATTGACTGGATCAGCCAGCACATTACGTACGGGCTGTACCTGGCCGACCGCCAGGTGCTCGGCGATCTCGACACGCAGATGGTCATGGTGTCGTGCATGATGATTCAGAACCTCAAAGGCCCGACGCACTGGCACCTGCGCGGCACGAGGAGGATCGGCGTGTCCCAGAAGGATCTGGAGGTGGTTTGGGATTCGGTGCAGCTGCTTGCCGGCTTTTTGGATTTGAAGCTGCATCGGATTCCGACTGTGGCAGACATTGAGTATGATGTTAAATAGAAAAAGGAAACTGGAAGTTAATCAACCCTTATTTGAGTTTATAATATTAAGATCAGAGTTTGAGGCAACTGGGATATTGTTCGGGTGTTTCTGATAAGGTCTAGATACCATGGACAAATACTCAGTAGTATCTAAGGTATGCCGCGCAGTAATTACTTGATCGTTACCCTTTCCATCAGAGTATGGAAGAATTCGTCAATTCTTTAACCCCGCTATGCTAATTATTTGATTAAAATCCTGGTTCCGGTTCAAGGTCTTGTTGATACAAGCTGACACGCCCACCCCGCGATCTGATTGCCTTGGTCTTCATCACATGCAACTAGAATCTGACAGAGCCACAACCTCGCCGCCCGCTTACTTGCTGACGCTCCGTATACCGGTCTTAATGAGATGAGACTGCTGAGCCCACCGGCGTTTCTGGAACTGCCGCGGTTTTAAGTGGAGTCCTCCGACTTGAACATTTGTTCCATATTCAGGCATGAGCGACAAAGTGGCTAGGTTGATGGCGCCACGACGAGCGACAATGCTGTGCGCGGGAGATCGAAAAGTCCTTGACCAACAAGTCCGTTTCCAGACTTACTAACCGGTTTTATTTTATTTCTCTGTTGAATTGCCCACTGGTCCATTTGATTTGACGCTGGGTGGTGTCTTGAATAATTATCTCGCCACAGAAGTGCGCAAGCTACTTTCTGATCATAGCGCCGAGTAGAAACTAGAAACAACCTCTAAATTCACCACGTGAACAAAGAACTTGGCCTTGTTCATAACCATCTATGACTTGCAGCCGTTAATGTGCCATGGGATAACTGGTCTAACCTTAAAGAAAGCGGAAAGGGACAGAGAGGGTAGGTCGTGGTTGCATCTTGAGGATGATAACGGCACGAGAGCTGGTATGCCAACGTGATGATTGAAAGAATACTATCAATCTTGGCCATGGATGGCGCCCCCATGAGTTTGGAGCCAGCATGTGTTTCCCTCTGAAATATAACGTACCCAGAGCCGTTTTTCTTTCAGCGTATTTTTATCAGTGGGCTGCAATAAATCCGCGAAGGTACATAAGCTCCCATGGGCGTGTGCCCATGAAGGCTTGAGTTACACGAGGGTTTGCGCTTTTTGTTTCATTTCCAAACAGCAGATGTTACGTGGTCACACGTGACGCCAAGTTCTTGCAAGGATGCCAAACGTGAGTGAGCGCAGAGGCGACAGCTCGATGTTCTTAAATCCAGCCGTCGCTTGCACCTTCACGCTGTCCTTGCCTTGTTGGGTGACTTGGCTCAGTTGGAGGTGACGTTCGGTTTCATGAATGCCGAATATTACGCGGGACCGTCGCGAGGATGCTTTACCTGATTAGGAATGCTACCAACCCGGCCTGTCCTGCAGACTAGAATCTGACAAGAATTACGCTGCGGTGGACTGACATCCTGACCCTCAGAATGCAAAGAAATCTCTCAGTTTTCATCCCAAGTTTTGTCCGATATTATCAGGGCACCGCAACCTAAGATCCGACGACTGCAAAGTAAGCACGTTAGCATGCATCATGCTTCCGTTACCCGTGTCCGGAGGCGCCGTTACTAACCCGACTTCAATGACCAGCCGACCGCCCAAAATGGCACACCTGCATTTCAGCAACGCGGTACAAAAGGCGGCGCTCTGCGGCATAACCGGCACCTGCTTTCTTGGGGGCTTTAGCCGTTTCACTCATGGGCAGTTCACGCCTGCATTTTGCAAATATCAGCTTGACAGGGCCCCAGATGATGAATCGACGCGCTTCGTCCCGTTTGTCGATGTTACCCTTGGCACTCTTCTCCTATTCCCAGAGACGAGAGCTACAGCGGCAGCTCTGTGCACGCTATTTCAGGGCATTGGAGTTGGCATGCGCATCAAAGACGGCAAATCCCCGGTGATGGATATTGCGCTGGCTTCGGTGGCTGCCTATGCGACATGGTGTTCGATTTGAACGTGTCCCGTGTAGGAGTGGAAAGAGATTGGGCACTTGGACAAAATTAATGAGATGGTGAGCTGTAATGAATCAATGATAATAATGCCCTGCGAACCAAGACCGGTTGCCATGTGAAATTGCGGCCCAATTTATTCCGCCTCACCCATTTGAAGGCGCTGGCACACAACACAAAGTGCACTTCAGACATTGGGACTGACCAATGGGAGATTCTCAGCGTCATGCCCGCCACATCATAAGACCCCACCTTCAGTCTTCAGAAGTTGGATCTATCAAATCAGAGTCGGTACCTCCTTCAGCCACCGCTTGTCCATGCGTTTTGGAGCTGCACACAGCCAATGAGGTTTCCCATACTGGATCAAGGTCTCCATTGCATCCTTGATTTTCATGCGGTCAGCCTCAGTCCAAGGACAAGTGCATCTCTTCGGTCCAGCCTGAAAAGAAATCACATATTTCCATCCATCAACCTAGATCTACAAATAACCGTCCACCTTCACCTTCTCGGCTACCACAAGTCTCGAAATTCGCCTCTTTCTTCTTATGCATTTTATCTCAAACAAGATTGCCAATCTTTTTACTCATCGTAAACTATGACTCAGTCAACAAAGCGCCACGCCGATGGCGAGTGGATTAGCCGCCAGGCCACGATTCTAGCTTGGCTCATTGAAGAGGACATATCCTCCGACGAAGTTCGAGATCGCTTGCTACAGGATGGTTTCCAAGTCACGTAATTCTCTCATTCATTTCACCATCAGATTCGCTCTAACGGCGAAGCAGAAAAAGCCAGCTAGAATACAAGTTGAAGCTCTGGGGATTTCGCAGAAATATTGGAGCCACTGCCTGGCAGTATATAGACTATCACATCAACAAACGCCTACGAAACGGTAAAGAAACACAAGTATTCATGTGTGATCGCGCTCTCGGAACCCAAAAAGTCGAAAAAGAAACAAATCGATATCGTCGAAACACATACGGTACTGGTGAGTTGCACCATGGGTCCATTTGCGATTAATACTTTTCTAACTAGTTTCCCATAGCCTCCAGTCCTGAGCCGCCTAGCAACCTACATCTCAGATTTCAAACTCCTCCGCAATCACCTTCAGCTTTCCCTTTGCCTGCGAAAATAGATTGGCCGGAGAATATTCCATGGCTGCACTTCCATTCTTTCGAAATTAAGGGTAAGTTTTCAAGAACCTTAGCCCTTGTCTAAAAATATTGATCTTCTTTTCAGATCTTACGATAAGATTGTCGCCGAGTTCGAGGAAACAATCAATGATCTCAAGCCCGGTTCAACCTACCAAGCACATGCTAAGTGCCTTTGGAGTTAACATGTCATTTATGCAGATGCACTCCGTCTCTCACCTTGCCTCAATATTGAGAGCAACAATTCCAGAACAGTATTCCGGTCAAATGGAAACTTGTGCAGACATAATTTTGCATAGTTCTAATAAGCAAGCTGTGCAAGAACAACTGATGATACTGCTATTTCATCTCTCCAATAAATCCATCGACAACAGAAATAAACTAGAGTATGTGGGATTGATTCTTGACATCATTGAACGCTCGAAAATTATGTCTGCAACATTTTCCTTGGATGAAAACGGCATTAAGGCGTGGACAACCCGAGGCATCTTCGAAATGCTTTTCCAGCTAGGTTTTGAGGGTATTTTTCAGCGAAGAGTCCACAAATATAACATCCAGATATCCAAAATAGTTCCACTGCTCCAGTGGCTTTTACAATGCGGTCAACCGGCCAGCACGCGCATCCCAATTGCTCATTTGCAATTAACCCCATTGCAGATTGCATCGGAGGCTTTTATCTACGAACTATGCAATGATCTTCTCGAAAGGGGGGCCGATCCAAATGAATTTCAGGTCCTCGAGTCTTTTGACGAATACCTAGCTGGGCCACCGTTGCTCGTTGCGATTCAGCATTCAGAAAGTGTTGATGATATCAAAGTCATCAGGCTTCTGCTAGACCGAGGAGCCAGCACTGGCTTCATATTGCCTACATATAAGGAATTTCTATCTCAACGATCGGCATTTACTATCGCTGCTGGACAGTGCAATGCTCAAATTGCCTCAGTCCTGATTGAATACATAATGCAATACACCACAGATGAGACCAAGTTGAGATTCTTAACAGCTGATGTGGCCCTGGCTGCTGCTCAGAGTGGAAACTTGGAGGTGCTCAGGCTGCTCTACCAAGGCGGAATTGATGTAACTCGGAAAAACAAATATGGACTAAGTGGGCTACATACGGCTGCCGCTAGAGGTCATATCGAGTGCTGCCAGTTTTTTATTTCCTTGGGCATGCAAATAGACGGGAGCGATCCTTCTGTTCCGTCTCCCTTCCATCTTGCATGTTATAAAAGCAGTATCGAGATGGTCAAGTTTTTGCATGATCAGGGTGCGGATCATAATCGTGATATTGGGAGGAAACAATCCAAATTATTTTGGGATCGACACTTCAGAGCCTTCCCCCCCCTGGTTGACCACTGGCCCGGTCCCATAAACACCCCAATTGGGGCAGCCGTTGTCGGCATTTGGGATCACGACGACAGCGACAGTGCAAAAATTGTTTCATATTTGCTCGGATGTGGGGCGACTCCACCTCCAGATGCAGCTGCCTGGGCAGTGCGAACCGGAAACGCTGGTTCACTCGAGGCCCTCTTGAGTGCGGGCGCTGACCCAAACCAATGCTTGGATGGCCAACCATTGCTGAGTTATACCTTGGCAGGTTTGATGATCCCTCTGGTGGCATCCAGTAAACTCATTCAGATGAGCTGTGCATTATTCGATGCGGGCGCAAAAGTCTCACACGGCGATGCAGTGAGAGCTGTGCGCCTTGCAGACTGGGACCTGGTTGAAAGAATTCTTCAACAGGATGAGCGAGGAATTTTCCATGATTGGAAGCACGACTGGACCTGGTACAGCCAGACTTTCCTTGAGGCTGCTATTCTCACGCGCGACACTGAAATAATAAAAAATACACTGGCTCGGGACCCGACCGGCTACTCCCCAGGAGCACTCTGTGCTGCGGCACTGGCAGCCCAGGAGTGGGGCGGGGATGTCAGTTTGATGTTTCGGTTGTTGGAAAACCGTCCACATGAAAACAACACCCCCACCAGCCTTGAGCTAGAAACCACCGCCCTGGGAATCGCCAGCTTTTTCGGTTACGAAGCCATAGTAGACCGCCTTTTGAATCAGCTGCCCCTCTCAAGTGCCAGACTTCCTTCCAGAAACTCCGTCCAATTTGAACTTGCCAGAGAGTTAAAACCCAAAACTCATCGGTGGACTGCCTGGAGTTATCAACCGTTTTGGTGGCTCCGTTTTGATCGAGGGCCTGTTGTGGCTTTTGCTCTGCAAAGTCACCACACAATCGCACCTCGACTCTTGAAGCACCAGTTCCACTTTGATAGGCTTTCCATGTTTTGTCCACAAAGCACAACCTATTCATATCAAGGTGCAAATTTATTCCACAATGTAAATGTTTTCCAGAACGATCACATGTCTGCTCTGAGAGCCTTGGAATATGTGGTATACCAAGGAAATATGGATGCCGTAAGAATAATTTGCAGCGGCGCACATGATATCCAAAAGAATCCGATGAGTGTCGGGTGTCAATACAGTCCTCTATCTGTCGCAATCAAGAGAGGTGATTTTGAAATCTTTGAAATTTTACTTGATGCCGGATTCGACCCATGCGCGCCAGCTGCGAAAAACCGTGGCCTTACAGCATTTCAAACTGCGGCCATTTATAACCGGATGGGCATTGCAAAGCGACTTGTTGAACTCGGCGCTGATGTCAACGCCCGAGCTGCCAACTACAGGGGTCGAACTGCATTAGAAGCCGCCGGGGAACACGGCCACGTGGACATGATTGCCTTTCTTCTTACAAAGGGCGTCGAAACCACTGGTGTTGGGCAAAGACAGTATCTCCGCGCAATCGGATTTGCAGAGCGCGAGTGTCATTTGGTGGCGACCCAGATGCTACGGGAACACCGACTATTAACAGAAGCGGAGGGCCTGATCTTGAAGGACCGCAGTCTCTTGTTCGAGTCATACGGCTCTATTGACACTGATTCCGAGTATTCAACTAACCCCAATTGGTCTGATTTCGAAGATGAAGAACATTTTTATGATGACCAAATGTCGGATGAGGGTTACCAGGGGTGCTGTGCTATTAATTACGACAACCAACACACCCATGTTGACCATGAGAACCACCCAAGCACATTTGGCGATACCAGTGATTCGGTTGAAATGGACATCGTCCAGGAACAACCCTCGTTATGCGATTTGCACATGAATACGGTGGGCGATGAGGTAGATGACCATGGAACCCATTATAACCATGATCCCACGCTATTTGATCCTGAAGACGTACAAATGATGGATACAACTAACTGGGTGGAACATCAAATCAGATTTAAATGTCCCAGTGAGGCGCCTGGGATATTAGAAACTCCGTCTGCCAATCTTTTTGATCTCGGGGAGTTATTTGATCTCGACTTATGCTCCACACTATGAATTCACTCCTGGTAGATACGCGAGGAAAACAAATGCAAGTTGTATTCTAGCTCGCTGACCTTTTCTCCATCCAGCACATGTTCTGTCTTTTTCAATCGCCATGAGAAAGAGATGGGTCGAGATGAGCTATCATCTACCGAGGGGTTCTAAAATGTGCATCCTACACCAGCGCGCCTGGGCTAAACCTGCACGCTTGCCAGGTATTCTTTGCCGAATGGGTAATCCACGTATCCCAGAGACGATTTCTGGGCATAAAACGTGTTGCGGTCGTACGCACTCAACTCTATACCCTCCCTGATTCGATACACGAGATCAGGGTTTGAAACAAAGTACCTGCCAAACATGACCACCATGTCTTTGTCCGGATATCGCGAATCAACCAGCTTGTGCGCCTCCTCCGGCTCATAGCCTCCAGCAACAAGCAAAGGCCCTTTCCACAGGTTATACGCAAATTCCAGCTTCTCGGTGCCGTCATGGTCGTCAGATCCAGCGATTCTCGATTCGATCAGGTGAATGTACGCCAGGCCTGCTTGGCCAGCCTTGTTGATGACGTCGGTGAATTGCGGGATCGGGTCGGCCATTTTCATGCCCTGAAATGTGCTCCAGGGGCTCAGGCGGACCCCAACGCGCTCAGGACCGACGGCGTCAACTATGGCCTGCATGGCTTCGCTGAAAAGGCGGGACCTGTTTTCCACGCTGCCGCCGTATTCATCATCGCGCTTGTTGCTGGTATCCTGGAGGAACTGGTCGACCAAGTAGCCATTTGCAGCGTGAAACTCGACACCGTCGAACCCCGCTCTAATTGCGTTCTTGGCCGCGCTGGCGAAATCCTGAACCGTCTGCTTGATCTCGTCGATTGTCATCGCGCGAGGAAGCGAGCCGCCTTCAAATGCAATCGCACTGGGCGCCACGACAGGAAAGCCTTCTTGCCTGGCCACATTGGGGTCTACCGCACGGCCCATGCCGAACAGCTGACAGAAGATGAAGCAACCTTTGCGATGGACCTCGTCGGTGACGGCTCGCCAAGCCTCAATCTGTTCGCTGTTCCAGATTCCCGGTGCGTTGGCCCAGCCGCCGCAGGCCGGCGATATGATGGTGCCCTCGGCAAGAATCAAGGTCCCGGGAACACAGGCGCGCTGACTGTAGTACTCCTTCATCAAAGGCGTTGGCACATGATCGTCAGTCGCCCTGAAGCGGGTCAGTGAAGGCATGGCGACACGATGCTTCACTTCAATGTTGCCGATTTTCAAGGGCTTGAATAAGCGTGAGTCAGACATTGCCGATATTATGGAGATTTATGGGCGTTTGGGAATGTGCAAGGGATGAATGAATGTTTTTGTGACTGGAAACATTGAATGCTAAGAAGACGAAAGCTCTGAAGGGCTGGACATGAAGCTTTTTGTAATAGTTTATCTTGTACAGGGCGAACGTCTGTTCGTCATTCTTTTAGGTGATTACAAATAGTGCATTTGAAGGATTGTTGGCTTTAGTAACATCCAGGCAAAAGGCCATCATCCGCTTGACTATTAACCAAAAGCATCTCCAATTTCAGTAGAGAGATGTATCCATTTTCAGTAAAGAGATGTTTCCAATTTAGGAAGAGAGATATGTCCTATTAGGGAATAGAGGGTTCACTATTCTACTCTTGGTCGTAAAATACACGCTAGCTAGGGTGCAATAGTGGGTCATGGCTGAATACGGGCTAGGATGATTGCTACCCTGGAGGTCTAGGTATGCTCACGTAAGGTAGCTATTGTGATGAGAATGTTAGAGATTGGTCTCATGGATACCGACACCAAGCCCAAAAGAAGCGATTGAATAAAGCAGATGACAATATACTGACACAAATGTAGCTCCACTACATTATTCCTATGTACTCGTAGCCTGTGTTGTTAGACGATAATTCAACGCCTGTTCCATCAATCCACCATAGAACCCCTGCTCAATGTGAATGTATCTTAAATCGTGTGTCAGACCTGTCTGCAGATTCATGGCTCCTTTAAGGCCTCCCATAAAAGCGCGCATGGTAGACCAAATACCGTAGAAAGCCATATGATCATCGTTTAGCTGTCTCCCACCATGTAGATGATAGTGCGCGATGAATTTTCCCCACTCAATGTGCGGTTCCACGTGCGGCTTGACATAGGCGATATCTTGCTCCGGAGCCCCAAAGTCAGCACATTCCCAATCAAGAACACCGACAATTCGATTATCCAGCGCAAGCATATTATGAACACTGTAGTCCCCATGTGTCAATACGGGTGGGCTTTTGTCTGCAGGGATATTGCATCGAAGCCATTGTAGCATCCAAACGAGCATCGGGGAAGGGGGGTGATCAACGCGGTCAATGTAATCGAACCAAGTCTCAAGGCTGCGCCTATACCGCTCCTCGACTGTTTCGTGGAGAGCTGTCGGGCTATCAAATCGAGCAAGATGTTCTGAAAATATGTCCAGAGGGACACTGTGTAGACGTCCTAGTAGCTCGGCCATGTGAAGAATGGTTTGCTCCGATATCTTCTGTTTGTGTCCACCAAGCCAGCTCCCTGGAGATGCGCCATCAATTCGGCGCATAGTATAAAAGGTCGTGTCGATGCCAGGCACGTTCAGACCAAGGCTGAATGGCTCTGGACAGGGGTAACCTGTCTTCTGCAGAATCGAAACCAGCGAGAATTCTTGTTCCAAAAGAAAAGAGTGATGTTGGTTTATCGGATACTGATCCTCCTTTCGAATAATCAAGCTTTGAATGGATTCATCCTGATGCTGAAAGGAACAAGCAAACGTTTGCTTCCCAAATCCTCCTGGAATTGGGGTTAATGAGACCACCCTCCCAGGAGTTTGAGAGCTGAGGAATTTCTCGAGAGCATCCAATGAAATATTTGGTGGTCCAGTGTTGCGCGACCCATTGCTGAAGCCCGCTGTTATTTTCGGGAGGTTCTTGTAGTACGAGAGTTCCCACTCTGCAGCTCTTCGTAGCAACTGAAGATTTTCTGGTCTCGAAACTTCAGTATTGGCGAGGCTCTGGCCAATCTCCTGTAAACGCCTCGTGAGATCCTCATGATGTAAGACTAGAACGTCGAATGATCCATCTAGCTTGGTTACTATTTGATCCGGCTCCTCTCCTATAAGAGCATGATACGCATCTTGGTAAAGCTTTTCTCCTTGCTCTATACATTGAGCCAAGAGATCCCGTGAAGCTCCCTGTCGTTTTAATAGATCCGAAAGCGTTGCATTGATATTTGTCAACGCATCGCAAGCTTGAGGCGTTCGCAATTCTGGAAGAATAACGTCCTCGAGCGTTTGGAGAACAAGAGAGAGACACCTATCAGTCGGGTTGATTTTCATTTTGCGTGAAGTAACATACCATTTCAGATTAAATCTTGTGCCAACATCGATTTGACCATATCTGAATGACACAGTGTCGCTATATACCAGTTGGCTGCATCACGAACCCCGCATCTGCACCCCACAACCTTCATGAATGACCCGGAACTCGGAATCCGATCGCCCGTCTAACTATTTCATACTCAATATCCTATGGGAAGAGGAATTTTAGGTTCATGGTGACGCCGCACCCGATTCGGGGCCTAAGATCCGCGGGCCACGGGTGACATCGATCCGGCTGCACGGTATTAATGGTATCTCAACTTGCAGTGCGTGATCAGTGGACCAATATTATTCTGCCGCTACAGAGATCACCTGACCCCGAAACTTCCAATGGCTACCGAAATAGTTCCTGCAGAAGCAGATCTTTGGTTTCCTGAACCTCAACCGGGAGAAGAATGGAATACTCATACAATCCACACCCACTACTTTGGCTTTTCAATCCCAAACGAGAAGATAGGCGCATTTATCTATTTACGCGTCCAGCCATACTTTAATCTTTGTTTTGGTGGCGTTGCGATCCACCAGGGAATGAACAACCTACACGCATTGGACTGCGAGCACATAAATCTCATCAACGCCCTCCCTCCGCCTAAAGTGTCTGGGAACGTCATTGAGATAGCCAATGGGCTAAAGTTTGACTTCAAGAAGCCAGGATCTGAAGTTCACCTTACGTACAAGAGCAAAGACGGAAACACATCGTTTGATCTCTTGCAGACAGCCATTTGTCAAGCAATACCACGAGGCCATGTGATGCCTGGTGAAGATGTTGATACTGACCCCGCTCAAAGGCCGGGCGGGCTCGAGCAAATGATGCATTGTGTGGGTGAGCTGATTTTGAACGGAACTAAGTACAAGGTGGACTGCTTTGCTGCCAGGGATCGATCTTGGAGGCAGGTGAGAACCGAAGATGAAGTCCCATACCCTCCGGTTGGCTGGTCCCCGATTGCTTTCGGGCCAGACTTTTGCTTCAACCAGGTCGGTTACGAGGATCTTTCCACCTCCCCTGATTGGACTGCCTGCTTCAGTGTGGATGAGAAAAAGCCGTCGCACTATTTCGGCTTTGTCATCCGCGATGCCGGAGAGGTGCGAAAGCTCGTTCGGGTGACTCGAAAAGTGACAAAGTTCCATCCTCAATTGTGGGCGGCGATTGAGCAAGAAATGGAAGTGGAAGACGACCATGGTGAAATACATCATCTTCAAGGCCGAGCAATTTCCATGGCTCATTTACCTACTTGGCCAAACAATATGTTTGTTGATGCGGTTTATGAGTGGAAGGATGGGAATGGTCGTACTGCTTACTGCGTCTACCAGGAAGCGTGGTACCACCGCTATTGGCGGTTTAGACAAGGGAAATTAGAATAGTCTTAAGATGATTTATTATTCTAGCATAGAGTATATAAATGATGTGTGTTAATAGGCTTCTTTCCAAAACTCGCGGACCTTGAGCATAAATGCCTTTTCTGACCAAATGAACTGCTTTAAAATCTCAAGCAATTCTTCCCATGATTCATATAAGCACCCAAATCTAGAACGGCGATTAAGGTGTATGAGACAAACAAATTGAGACCGTATTTCCGCTGTTGGAGCAAAAGCGCCGCCCATGTGGAGTAGCCAGACCAGCACTTCGGAGTGATCATCCCATACTGGGTTCTCATTCTCGTGCTGTATTCTGTAAAGTAACTTTGAGACAAGTTGAGACTATCAAGGTCAAGTTAGCAAATTATCCAAGAAAATAGCAATTATTCTGGATCTTGAAATGATGGCAAGTTCAATCCATGGCTGGCTCACCGGAATAGCAGAATCGCGCCAAATCTTGCAGCGCAGCGTCGCAGCGCACAAATATGCCGCAAGGTGGCAACAGTCCATAAAAGGGGAGAAATTCTGCTTAACTGCTAATCTGGATTGAACAAAGGCTTGATGATTATCAATCTGCGCCATGGCCAACGTGTCGTCACCGCTGAGCCTGGAAGTCTCTCGGATGCACTGCAGCGCATGGATGTCCTTGAGCACCTCAACAAACTCTTGCGTCAGCAAATGGGACCGGCGTTGAAAGCCAGGTGGTAAGACAAAATCATTTTGGGCAAATGGATCTCTTGTCCAATGTAGTTCATGGAACGTTGTGTGATCAACTATTCGAGTTGATCCTGTCATGACAGAGGAATTCAAGTCTTGCCTGATCGCAAATATTAACAATTGACTTTGTGATCGAATTTGTCGCTACTAACCAAAAGATGGCACGCTTGATGCCATCGGTCAAATAGACACCTCGCGTTTGGCAGACACTAAGCAAGTGCTGTATTGCATTCATATGGAGCTGAACTTGAAATGGCATATTGAGCCGAGTCTTGCAAAGATATTTAGGTTTTCGCAATTCTCGCAACTAAGAAAAAGGGAATCATGAGAGCTTGTCCGCACCTCTATGCCGGCGAGTAAAAGTATAGCCCCGAGTGTTGCCTCTGAGGCAGCCCTTTCCGGGGAATTCATCTTCTCACGAATATTGCGCAACGCCTCACTATGATACGTGAGACACTCCTGGTCAATAGAGCCTGCTACGGCAAATACAAAGGTAAGCATGGCAGCATTGAGGAGAGCAAAATCATTCAGGCCTGTTCGGAAAACTGAGCGAAAGTTTTGGAGAACCAGCTCATCTGAGATGCTGAAAACTGGCTCTCTGGATTGAACAGTCTTGTCTGCTTACTTCAATCAGCTTGAGCGATAAAACTTGGCGCGAAGGGCGCGCATACGATGAATAAACCATTCCTGCAACCTTGACGAATCTGCAGCAAGCATCTGGAATGGGTGAAGCGAGATTTTTGGTAAGGGGGACATCAATGTGATAGAACCTTTGGTGATATGCTCTTTTCTCACAGCCCAACCGGGCTTTTTCTGCAGAGTCGTTACACGGAAGTTGTGACCTGCTTCTTGTTGGAGCTTTCGCTTATTTTGAAGTGCCACTCTGAGAGCATGTGAGCGGGCCAGTCGCTTTATTTTACGGTCCTTGACTCCGCCAGGATCTTGGACAGAGATGAATTGAAAGTCGCCGCCTACAAGGCATTGTTAGCATATTGAAGGTGTATCCGTGTTGCGAATGATTACCTGGATCGCCACCATTCGGCCTCATTTTGCCGTCCGCTGTCTTAACAGAGATACCGTTTGTATCAACTTCCGACAGAGAGTAACCCACAGGCCGTCTTCAATCTTTCATCCACCGCCGAGTGAGCAGTCGTTGGGCGTGGACTCGGTTGGTCAATGGAAATGATTGCTTACCAATCTACTTAGGAGGGGGCTTACCGCCTGGAACACTGTGCCCACCAGGCCGAGAATTTTCCGACACCAAGAAATGCAAGTACAGGCGCTGACAAGAGTAAGATCAGATGAATTATCGAGAGACGACCAAAAATGGGTGTACGACCCTTGCAAGAATGATGCAATCATTTTTATAAGAGTCAAGCGAGCGTTGGTCCGCCCGAGCACATAAAGTATCTTGAGTTCCCTTAATCTGCCCCTCTAATCACATTGTCAGGATCTGACCCCTGTTTCCGAGCACTGGTGTTTAAATCATAGCCCGAACATGTGCCCGACCAGCACCCCCGACAGTATATTGCCCAGCACTCGGATCTTGAAGCCCAAGCTTTCCGAGTCCGCATTTGTATCGAACAGGGAAATGAAGAGAAAAATGAAAATCGAAAAACAGCAGTTTGCAAACTGCCTGGTCTCTTCCGACCGCAGCTCAAAAGAGGCGTCGAGCAGCCAAAACATGGCAGAGTTGCGACACATCCAGAAAACCCATCGCCAACTGAAAAGGTCGATAGGGCTATCGCTTCCATCCTCGTTGTTCCCTATGACCTGGATACTGTGGTACCACCCAGAGATCATTTCTAAAAGAGCCTTCTTGTTCAGGTCATGAGTCCATGATCGGGTCGTCACTGTGAGCACATCCATGTATTCCCCGAGCACCCGCTTCCTCTCCAAATGAGCCTTGAAGGTGACTTTTCCATTACGGATACTCTTAACGGACTGCATCCCTGATGGCGTGGGAGAGCCTGCGGAAATGAGGTGGAACTTGATAGGGCTTACGTACTGCCGATCCCGTCCAGAGAACCAGGAGCTCCACGAACCTTTACCATCGCTCGTAAGGGACCGTGAATGCTGTATCATAAGATAGCAGAAATACTCGACCCCATCTTTGAACGTCCTGTAGCAAAACATGGCTTCTCCTGGATATTCCATGGCTCGAGACAGCGAGCGCTCTCCTTTTGGACCGCGGATTTCCCAGCCATCTCCCTTTGATGAGACTTCATCCAACTCTTCTGTTGCTTGAATTAGAAATTTTTTATCGTGTGCTCCATCGTGTGGTCTGGTTAAGTCTGAGCTTTTTATTGACATGTGAACAACGTATTGGTTGGACCATCGCAGCATTTTCGCCGTATGGCGTATTGGCGGATACTTCCTGAAGCGACTGACGTAGCGCTGCTTTCCAAGTCTAACAAGCGACAACTCACCCGAGCTGTCAGGATGTCCGAAGGGGACAGCGATTAGATGCGAAAAGTCATGGAGCAGACGGCAATTTAGGAGTCCGTATATCTGCTTTCTATCTTCCTTCTTGACAACCGCCAGTGGCAGCTCCATGCGAAAACCATTCTCGATTCTTTCGCATGATCTTGTTGTGGCATGGCTCCAGGCACGGCAGGGAACTATATCGGCACATCCAGCGAAGTCGTCTGGTGACTTCGCCAAAGCCCCAACTTCATCACTGTCGGCGGCGATTTGGCCAAACCCCCATGCGAATATGCTTTGGTCGCTCTCTTGTTCAATTATTGCCTCTTGTAGCCTTTGGAATGCTTTTTCGCCTTCTCCGTACAATAGAGGCAGGTTGACATCAAAGATGCCGAGAAGCGAGTAAGCCCTATCCTCGAGTCGGGTGGTTTTTCGACTTGCAGCCCAAGACATTCTTTGAGCAATGCTTGCTTCATTGATACGACGGCGTTGAAGAATTTCCACCGGTATGCGGGTGATGTCAGATATGGCGAACCGCAGAGTCGAACAGTCGCCTAGCACCTTCCATGAACTATCATAGAAGACTACAGTTCGCGGCGCGAGGAGTTCTTGCAAGGTCCAACCTCGAGTGAACCACGCACTTTGGCGGAATGACGAATTGGGTTCATTAATCTGGGCTATGTCCTTGAGATTAGAAACATCCTCCAAATAGGTGTAACAGACCTCCGACTCTCGATACCAACGAAACATGGAGTTGATTGCTTCCTGAAGTTCAGCATTGTCCGTTTTGTCGATGCAGCAGGTGTCGATCCAAAGCCATTCAAAACCATTTTCTAGTGCAATTCTACAGCATTCCTGAATTTTTCGATAGCCTGCCTTGGATAATAAGGAGTCTTGTCGTGAGTTGCCTCTGTAGTCAAGTGAGGCCTGTTGGAACTCTTTGAGAGTTATCTCTGAGCCAGTCCATCGGTGCGATAGTATTGCGTAAGGGGGGCGCTCGGTTTCATCAAAGAAGACACGAAACCTTTTTGTGCGAGAATTGAGAAGACGCATTGTTTCAGTTGGGAGGATTGGTAACTGAGCCGGCGCCGGTTATGAAATGCGGACCAGCGGGGTACAGGATTCTCGTGATGCTGTCTCAAGGAAAGGGAAATAAGATTGCCTCTGGGGTGTTCAATCTTAAAACGCAGGAAGCTAACGCCTTGGGTTGAATCTCTATGACACTATTGGCCCGATCTACTTCAATGTGGTTGACTGGTCGACTGCTGGTTGGCTACAGTATCCATTTATGCGGGTTGGGCGCAGCATTGCGACTAAATACGCCACACCGCACACGCACGCCGAGCAAGAAGGGATGCCTGCCCAGACAACTCCGCAGAGGGATCAATTTCTGAATCCATCTAACCAAGCGATGATTTAAGATGAATCCGAGATCTCGTAATTTGTAAACGCGTTTTGGTAGTGAACACACATTCTCTCAGATGTTGGTAGGCGTGATGGACTCTTGCCGCCAACCACTTGCACTAATCTTCAGCGTTATAATGCGGTACCTTACTATTTGCACAGTTCTGTAAAAAGAAGATACTTTTGATTTCAGTAATATGCATCTGATATCACCTTCGGAAATATTTTCGCCATGAAACACCCATCTCGGACTGCGTACTATTATCGTGACAATGTCCACGCTCACCAATGACGACGTATTACTCGAAGCAAATTCAAAAAGAAAGGCTTCTGTTTGACTAGGAGTAGGACAGCAAAACACAAAATGCTAACGCCTCTCAAACCTAACATAGGATTACTCCTCAAGCTGTCGGCATCGCTTTCATCGCCCTTGTTTTCATCAGTGCAGCTCTCAGTTGCCTCATTTGCAACGCTGTCGCCCAGACTCTTCATGCAGCTCATGTAGTTATCTGCTTCATTAATTATGTTGTCATTTCCAGGGAAAATTACTGTCAATATAGGGATTATCCCAAAAGAAATGTCTTTGTGTCGTCCGCTCAAGTGCCTGCCTGTCCTGTGGTTGACATTCCTCGGTCAAGTTGTCAGAGGATCGGGAAACTTGCTACTGTGTCGAATGACTCTACGAGTGTGAGATTTTCTGACCTGGGGAAAACGGGCCAGCAGTTTAATGTCAAGTTATCCTTTGTAGTGGTTGGGGTCGCTGCAGATGACACGGATAGAACCAGTAATCCCAAGCTAATCAGTCGTCGGCAAATTCTTTGTAAAAGTGCACGCTTTTGACTGTGATATTACCTCAGTCGTAGATGAAGCCTGAGAAAAGTTTGCACTGTGAATCAACAGTAGGTTCAAAATCCTCCGTTAAATTGGAGCATGCCGCCTCGACCGATGACCCCTAATGTCTATTTTCTTAGCTCGGGCCTTTATGGCCGATACACAGCTCTCAGACATGGCTTTTGCACAAGTACTCTCCATGGTATAGGTATTCAATCCTAAAAATGTTACCCCGCTTGAATCTGTGAAGATCAATGCGCAGGCTCCTATATTTTCGTGGCTGACATTTGAGGGTATGCCGAGATAGAAGCTCTGGTCCAAGGTTCAACCACTTCCCGATGTCCCGGCAGCCACTGCATTTACCTAGAACATACTATCAAGTGGGGAAAAGGGTTTTTAATAAGAATGACGACGTATGTGATTTTCAGACGCGATATCATAGCCATGACCGGTGAGTATTAGCTGAAACCAGAGTACGAAAAAACCAACCCATTTGTATAACTCTAATTATATGCCACCTTTGTGGCTTGGTTCCTGGATCACCCGGTTGAGCCTGCAGCTTGTTTTTTAATTCAGAAGTAAATAAACCTCACGCCCAATATATACATAAGAGTACGAAAATGGATAAATAAGTAGTTGAGACGAAGAATAGCATGAGAATGTATAAAAGTAGATTGGTAAGATACGAATAGTCTAGTACATTGAGATTGTAGTTGTTGTCAATTACGGGAACTCGATACAACGTGTGCGAAAGGAAAAAAACTGGGCCAATGACGGTATTTTGGGTGCTGTCGTACTGATATGTGGCTGGCGCTGAGAAATGGTGAGATTTGGTCACTTACTATATTCAGTGAATTATTGGCTATTTCTATTTTTGTGAGTAATTTTCTTTGAAAATGGGCCCCGTGATTGAGAATGGTTGGACCAGCTGTAGAGGGCTGTGACTCGCCCCAAAATCGACACAACCAACAACCAACAACCATCTGAATCACACCACTGTTGATGTGGTGTAGGGTAAGAAAATTAAGGAGCCCTCCGTGGCTGCCTAAGACCCCACTCAGCTAACCAATGCAATAAAATGGTAGATGCCAGTTCATAGTGATTCTTCATCCTCACTAATTTCCATACTGGAAAAATACTCGAAAATCACAGCCATGCCCCTCCCCGAACTCCCTCAAGAGATCCTGCACGATATCATCGGATATATCGATGACAGAAGTGATCTTATCAGCGCTCGCCTCGTGTGCCGGTCATGGAACGCCCTCTCGTCCAGTCAGGTTTTCCACACGGTTGAACTCATCCCAACGAAGACGGCAATTGACAAGTGGAACCGGATGATATCTTCGAGAAGCGTTCAATCATATGCTCGCAGTGTCATTATTCATAGCACAATGCCTGGGTACAACGAGGATAATGATGATAAAGATGCATGGTACAATTGGACTACCGAGGGCGAATACCCCGAATATACCAATGCCATGGCTGGAATTGACCGTCTACCACTACTTAACAAAATTTCGATAAATTTTACAGATGTATGCCGCGGGGTCGAGGTAGAATACTATCAGGATGACCCCGAGCCCAGTTCAACTCGAGAGGACACCTTGGAAGCAGTATTCTCCGCCATCCAACAGCGAGCCAGGAAGCCCGAGATGAGTACCATCAGTTCTCTCGCCATTGAGAACTTGCAAAACTTCAAGCTCCCGGATTTTACATCTTCAAACCTCTTCAAATCGGTAATCAAAGACATCACCGAGCTCCACCTGAACATTGTAACAGAATACAATGAGGCCGGGCCCGATCATGACGTCTTCAAGATTGAGCGTGTTGAATTCGAGCCTTATATGCAAGAGCACTGGATTTCTCCCGCAGCCGACCAACTTACAACCTTGTCTCTCAATTGTAACGAATATTGGGGCACAATGCCTGGCGTCTTCCACGGTCGCGGCCTGGTCTTCCCACATCTCAGGAAACTCGACTTGGAAAATTTCATCATCTCGCATCATGACCATCTGGACTGGGTCTTGGCTCAAACTACGCTGAAATACTTACGTTTTGAAGATTGCTTCATCGGGTCCCACTTTCAGACCTGGTCTTTAGCCGATAGCGGCTACGACGGCGTTGCGCAATGGCAGGTTACCACCCACGACTGGCAGAAAATTGTCCCCAGTACATACGGCTATGATGATGAATCATACGAGGTGCATCATTTCCCGGGCACGTGGGAGCAGGTATTTGACAAGATACGGACCCAGCTTCCGCGCCTTGTTAATTTTGAGCTGCAATTCAATAGCCAAAATCCACTGGATGATTTATCGGACCCTGCCGGTTTCGAAGTGAGATACATTGTCTTTAAAGTTGGCATCTGTCCCAGCCCCTGGATACACGCGGATGATGGCGACGGCGAAATTTGGTTTGCCGACGACTTTGAGGACATGGGCCCCATCAATCCCAGCAAAGACACATGGGATGGGGATAAGCGAGCGATGGATGAATTAGTCAAAGCTATAGAAGAGCGTCGTCTTGGACAAACATCGATCTGAGCAGTAGAGAGTAAAGGGAGTACGAGTTGTAAGGAATTTTTTATTTGGGGCCCTCCCAAAGTTGAATTCAGATTGTTTTATTGGTCATAACGTCATTATCAAGTTGTCATTCTTTTTCAAACAGTACTGGAATATCGTAAAAGACATGAATAAATGTTTTGAACAGTAGGAAAAGAAGCATCCTAAAAGTAGCTGTCGTGTTCATAATAAAACCACCGCGCAGTCAGTTGTCCCTTGGTGCCGAGGACCGAACCGAGGTCTTGTTTGCCGACCATTCCTTCCACACAACTTGCTTTTGTTCAAGAAGTTCCTTGATCCTTTGAGTCAGAGCCCATTCGGGTGCCGCGAATATGGCCTTGAGAGCCAGATCATGCCTCCAGTTTGGCTGGATGCTTCTCAGACCCCACTGCAGCGCTCCGTCCACCTTGAGCACCGTGTTTCTCCCAAACTCCCCCGAGCGGGGATCAACTGCCACGAGGCCCTTGCTCCTGTGCTGGATGAGGACGTCTCCGGGCACGATGGCGAGGCAGTCAATGTGGTTTGTCTCTGGGTGCAGCTCGAGCTCTCGCGCAAGCCCGATGCTGAAGGACCAGTTGAAGGCCTTGGTGGCGCTGTACATGACCAGCCACGGAACTCCATGCATGCCCACTGAAGAAATATTGAGGATCAGAGAGCGTTCCTCCGGAGCCCTCCTGTCACGAGAGGAGAGGACGGGCATCATCAAGGTTGTGAAGCGGGCCATAAAGCGAGCGTTTGTGTCAATGACCGTGTCGACATCATCGCACGAGTAAGTGTTGAACTCTCGAATTCTGGGTTCCTTGACAGGGTTTGAATCGACATTGTTGACGAGAATAGAAACCTCCAGCTTTGCGATGGAGCTGACAGCTTCTTCAATCTCCTCTACCGACGCGGTTTTGGGGTCCAAAACCAGCGTTGTCACTCGGGCATCTGGGTTGATCTTGTTCAGCTCCTCGGCCGATGCAGCGACTTCATCTCGGTTACGGCCCAGGAATACAATGCTGAAACCTTGTCGGACGAGCTCCTGGGCAATTCCGAGACCTATGTCATCGCTGCAATCCGTAATGACCGCGTAGGCCTCGGCATCAACACGCTTGTAGGCCCTGAGAGGCTTAGCAGGCAGGAGATAGTGAATGCCGATGAACTGGACGGCAAAGTATGTGGAAACCAGAACGGCGATGGCACCGACTGACGCCAGGCCCGACACTAGCGGATGCACCATTGTCGATATCAATCAATGACACGCGGTGCGGACGGGGGGTCCGGGGATAAGGACTTTTCTTTTCTGGCGCGCTGAGGGGGGGCAAAGAGGGCCAAGGCGGTTTAAGATGAGGGGTTTCCATCCGAGTGGTGAAATGACGGATGTGGCGAGATCGTCTTACACATGTTGCATCGAAAAGCCACAGTCTGACTGCTGGATGCTGTATGGTCAAAACCGCAGGCTCGTGATATGCCGTGGCACCCTGCCAATGCCGTGGCTTGCCGCGTCAAGGCCCGAAGAGAACCGCCCATCAAGCGTCCTGTTTCATTGTCATGTAACCGTGACTGAGAGGGGTTCTCGAGCCGCAGCCTAAAACTAGGGTGGCAGATGTAGTTTCTACTATGCGCGAATCGACATACCACCAAAATTGGGAGGAAAGTTCTGAGATGTTGCTTTTTCAACGTAACAGCTTACAATAAGCTTAATATGGTCCCTTTATCATTCTCGTATAGGTTTGCAGCTAGTTTGTGCGAAATACTCCTTTATTCAGGTTATGATGCGGAAATCACGCCACGCTGAATAATGTCACGATATTTGTTGAACATGGTATATGTACCCAACAAACAATCCACACCTACCTATCAAGGCGAGGCATGATTCGGCTCAACTCATGCTGGTATTTTAAGCCGAGATTTTGCATGCGCCAAATTACGAATAGAGATAAGGCACCAGGGATGAATGACAAAATGTCAGATATCGCAATGGGGGGTGCAACCAGACCCTAATACGAGAGCCAATACCATGCTAAAATATCTCACACAGTATAGATAGGCAAAATCAGCGTGGGGTTTCTTTTTTAATGGCGTGTCGTTGGCCAGACATGCACCAGCTGGATGAGGGCGTGCCGAGGAATTTCAAGTTGGGCCGGTTTCATCCCAGCGATGAGTTGGAGGAAAAGAAATGCATGAAAACAGACACAATAGCTGCAAAAGAAAAGTAATAACGTTTGAATTCGAATTCAAAACTCAGAACACGATATTGGCAATCGCTTGGCACCTCGGTGTGCGGATACGGCCACCCACGCAACACCCCTCGAAACAAACCCGATGCCATAGCCTCAGAAAGAAAAGGTGGCATTATCTTCTATCTCCTCTTCCCAAATATCAATCCATAAGGTTCATTGATATTCTTTGTGCAACGAAACCCACAGCTAGGCTATAATACTCAATAGCGAAAAAGAGACAAATCACCTGAAAATGAAACTCAGCTATTTTGTTGAAAGAAAAAAAAAGAAGTAGAATTGGTGCATACCTTTCATTGACTTGGTCATTGTCTGCACTGAGAAGTTACACTCAGTTGAAGAGAGGGCTTGAAAAGAGACTTGGCAGATAGCCGTTGCAGTGCTAATTTCGATGCCCCGCGTTACTTTTTGCTCTGCTTGAGAATGAGGCGATGCATAGTTATTGTACCCGACATGCTCATTCTGCGACGCATCAAGATGCATTTCGCTATCAGACGAAACGGGTGCAGTTTCAAGATCGAGATCCATTTCTCTGGCATAACACACGCGTGCATTCTCGTTTATTCCTACAACCATTTCGCACCCACTAAGATTTGTCTGTGAAATGGGACACCCGATCTGGGCCATTTTTTCACGCAGATCCCTGGTATCTGACCTCGCTGCGTCATAAACTGCGTGACGGCGGAAGGCGGCTCGGCGGGCTGCTTTGCGGGCTTCGAATCGTCGCCGCGCACATTGATAATTCCTGAAACCAGCCCTGTGACGGAGCGCAGTTGTAAAATGTGCGGGGTCGACTTTACAGTGTCCCTGGCTTGGCAGAGGATGATTTGTTGGTGGCGCACTGGCCGACAGGGTACCACAATGAATAGGCTCAGAGAACATGTTAAATATTGCAATGTGTTGCCAGTGCACTGGCAGCGTGTTTTTTTTCTCTTTCCATTTCTGTTTCTGAAAACTTCCTCTTTTTATTCTGCAGAGGCGTCACTTTGGTGCGGGCGGTTTATTTAAACGGGCTGTAGCAACATCTGCTAAAACAGAGTTGCGAAAACAAATTCACGAAAAGATGTTGGCGAACACGGTTTGTGTGGACCAGGGGTTTAATTAAGCCATCGTTTACGGAGTATTTAAACGTGGTTTATTTTAATTTTAAGCGCCCATGAATGGTGCTATGGATAGCTGGTGGGTCAACTGTAACTATTTTTATAATCCTTGCTCTAGACATCTATCTGTCCACCTGGACCAACAGGTTTCTGGTTCCAGCCTTCATACGCTGCTTAGTAACATTGTCACGCGATTCGCATGACTTCCCAAGACCCCTGTTCCGAGGATGATTATCTTGTGCCAGCCAGAACAGTCCAGAGGAAGGCACATGATTTCACCAGCTAATACAGAACACAGGCTTGTGGAGATGCTCGGCTACGCCACCTGTCGCACCCTCCGATTTCATTTATACTTCAAGCGAGGCTAGGTTGATAAAGAGAGGTAAAATGTACACATGAAGCAACTGAAGACCCCTGTCCCGTCGCGTTTCCAATCCCGCTTGTGTTGCAGAGGTATGGCCAGGATCGTTAGATCACGAAGCCTGTCTGATTGCAACCCAATTTATTCCGGCTTGCTAATGTCCAGCTTGAAGTCCAGTCCAGAACCCAGCTTCCTATCGATCGCGACGGAAACTTTGGGGTTCGTGTCGATGTTCACGTCGACGACCTTCTTGTCATCGGCTTTTGGGTTCTCATTGCGAGCTCGAAGTATCCCGAACCTTTTTTTGTCCTCGTCTTCGTCGTCTTCGTAAGGGTTTTCTTTGTCCTGCCTCACGTCATGCTCATCATCCTGGTCATCCGGGTGCCACGCGAACGGGTTCTTGGTCCGACCAGTCTGGGGCCAGAAAGGAGATCTCTTGCGCACTCTACGCCGAGGCAGCGCGCCGGCTTTCTTGGTGGAGAGGCTGTTTTGATGGACGCTTTGGCTTGCACTCTGAGTGCCATTCAGGTTTTTAAGATTGCCAGCGGGAAGGATGCCTCGGGGCTTTAGGCCGTCGGAGGCTAGAGAGCGATTGACGAGGGGCGCGTGGGTACCATGGATGCCGTTGACGCCGGCGGTCAAGTCGCGGGCATGAAGACGGTCTCCATCGGCCTGAGCCAACAGGGCCAGAGGAGCAGCAGCTAGAACGACCTTCTTGGGATGCATGGTATTCCGAGATGGAGTTGGAAGCGAAATGCGAAAGAGTGATGATGAATGAATCTTTTACTTGGGAATGAGTGGGCTTTTTATATATTAGGACTCTCTAATAGGAACGACATTTTTTCTGACTTCTTGAGTCAAAGATTCTTAGGAATCTAGATGGCAAAGTCGTGTTTTCCATTTATTTTTCGGCAGAGTAAAATTTTGGTTTGGGATTTGTCTGCATTGTGACATGATACATTGCACCCAGGAGGTTTGCACAAGTTGATTCCTAAAAGTTCCAATACCTGCAGGTGAAGCTTCATATTAGGTTCCCAACACACCATGAGCTGAAGTTGCATATGCATCTTGAAGTTTTGGGGGCGGAGAATGCAGAACCCACGCGCCTCAGCCAACCACAAGCCAACACGCGGCCAGGTGGAGGCGAATTCACGAGACATGATTCGCCAGTCAGCTGTCGTCGATGCTGATGCTTGCGGAATGCGCCCCCGCCAGACGATTTCCAGCCATTCTCGAGCAGGCATCCAGTCCGATACTGCTTTCTACTGCATGGCTTAGCTGATTGTTTTCTCTAACATGGTAGATACTGTTGCAGATGCTCAAAGCCTCTGCCAGAATTGCCAAAGAATCCGACTCGATGACAGCCTGGTGGGCGGGGTCGTGGAGCAGTCCCGCGATGGTCGGCATTACCTGACCTTCAGCGATGACCGCCTCATCAAGGAGTACTCAGTTGCCTCGTGGCGCGACTCGCTGCCTGCATTGCCCAATCTTCTCGCCTCTTTCATGCGCACAGGATGCAAAATGTGTCGCTATCTGCGGCAGGCCATCATACAGTCAGACATTCAATTCTCACACCCGGACATCTACATCCGTCTCAATTACGTTTGGCATTTTGAAGGCGATTTCCATGATCGCGAGCGACTGAGAGGACTTGCCGCGACCATTCACGGACGCGTAAATATCAATCATCTATATTTTAAAGTTGAGTCGGATAATAGTGTGTCCTTTAAGCTCTTGCGGGAAATAAGTTCCTAATATGTCGCAGCTGATGTTGCGCACTGGCTTGGCATATTCGGCTGTCCTCGGGCCACGGCCCTTTGCCCGGAAAATATATCGTGGATCACAAAGGAGCTCGGAGAATCTCAAAATGAGTTTGAAGCGGCCCGGGATGCCGACTTTATTCCCGCCCGTCTGATTGACGTCGGAGTTGGACAAACCAACGAGCCCCACCTGGTCATTTCATCTGATATACCAGAACGCTGGGTCAAATATGCAGCTTTGAGCTATTGCTGGGGCTCAAGAGCTGACGCTTTGCTCCAGCTCAAAACAGAGACATCATCGCTTGCAAGTTTTCGACGCATGATCCCTCCATCAAGCCTCACACTAGCAATGAGAGATGCCGTAGCAGTTTGCCGATCACTGAATATCCGGTTTCTGTGGATCGATGCCCTGTGCATCAATCAAGACGACCAAAAGGATTGGGAGGAACAGAGTGCACAACTGGGCAGGATTTTCCGCAACGCGCACCTCACCATCTGCGCGCTGTCGTCAACCTCGACGCATCAAGGATTCTTGGATCGCGACCAGCACATCCTCAATTTTGACTTTAAGTCGTCGCTTCGCCCGAGCATCTCGGGAAAGCTAAGACTAAACTTCCGCGGCGCATTCAACCACTACGCAACGCTCGACGAGGTGTACACGGAGCTGGAAGCTTCTCGCTGGTCAAAGCGCGGCTGGACCTTTCAGGAAGAGCAGGTGTCCATGCGCAAGCTCTACTTTGGCCGAACGATATCCTTTATTGAATTCTTAAATCGCCACTGTCGGGAGGATGGGTTTGTCGCCAAGACGTACCTGGCCAGTCTGTACGCCATGATACTGGACGGCCGTGAAAATCCAAAGGATCTCCCGTACAACTGGCAGCAAGAGCTCATGATTAATTTTACATCGCGAGGCTTCACGTTCCGCGACGATAAGCTCTCATCCATTTCAGGCCTGGCCAACGAGATTTTCAAGGTGACGCGCGATTCATACCACGCTGGAATCTGGGAGAAGCATATCCCCTGCGGTTTGCTGTGGAACGTCGAAGTGGATCAGAACAAGCCGGGCTTCGCAAATCTGCTCAGGCAACTTGAGTCAAAGCCGTACATTGCCCCCTCGTGGAGCTTCCTCAGCCGATCGGTTTATGCGCGCGAGGGAGTAACTTTCAGGGGCCATCCTTACAGGGAAAGTCACTTTCGCAGCGAACTTTCGAGCTTCTATGCGAGCACGACACCTAAAGGCCTCGATCCCTTTGGCAGGATTCAGAGTGCGACCTTGCGAGTGACGGCCAAGTTAAAGCCCGTGACGCAATTTACACTTTTGGACCAAGAGCTATCGAACCGCACAATCATCCGGGCCCAGACGTGGGCGATCGATGTGGGCAGTGCGCAAGATTGCTTCTGCCAACTGGATTGGTTTATCCAGCCTGGGCAAGCACCGGCTGGTGATTTTAGTCTTCTTTTGCTCGGTAGCACTTGCGGTGAGCTGGAGGGCGTTAATGCATCAACTAATATGAGCAGAAGCGGTGAGGGACCCTTTTCACCAGAGGGCAGAAATCGTGATACTATGGGACCAATTGCCTGTGCAAGGTGCTGTTCTTTAAATAAATCTACTGCAAGACCTCACGCATTTTGTCACGCTTGTTCGCATTGTACCGAATGCTGTACGATGTACAAGCACCACAATCGTAAGGCATGGGGGATCATCATTCATCCTGCCAAAGATGCAGGAAAATACTATCGGGTTGGAGTATTTGTGTCAAATGTGGGAAAACGAGGAAATTCCGGTGGGACAATGATATTCGACGATGCAAGATATCAGAGCGTAGACCTCATATAGACGTCCGCATACGCTAGCCTAGTGTGATGAACGGATTTAATTGTAGGACATTGTTCCTTCTTGAGGCATCAAAAGGTTCAATTAATATCTCCAAACGCAATATTATTTTATTCATAACCCAACCTAAATCACCACTACTAAGCCGGCATTTCCACTGGCGCATTGTTTTCCTTGTTCCCTGCAAGCTCCGTCGCCGGGCTAGGAGAGTCGGAATACTTGAAATCCAGCGGTATTGATCCAACCTTTTCTTGAATGGGATTCGAGTCCAATTCCGAGTTTGGCTCTGTTGCCGCATCTGCCGCACTCTCGCTCTGCGGTATCGCCGTCTTTTGCTTGCGGTACCAGAGCCAGTAAATAGCGCCGAGCAAGGCGACAAATGCCACACCGCCAATAGTTCCGCCTGCGATGGCTCCAGCATTGGTCGATTTAGACGATGAGGGTGACGATGAGGAAGAGGACGACGATGAATTGGATGATGATGCCAAATTCGTCTCCGCGATTGTGACAGCTACAAAAATATCAGCTTCCTCATTCTTTGGTGTGTGTCAGTGGACTGGATGGATCACTCCTTACCCTCGCTAAAAATGCTCTCTACGCTATCGCTGCTCCAGTCAATGGTATCCAGTCCTCTGTAACATGTCAGTTCAAAAAGGTCGCTACGGTTCGGCTGCAAGGAAAATGCGCTTACCCTTCCTCGTACCAAGACTTGATGGTATCAGGGGTCGTATATGCCTGAGCATCAGGATCGTAGGAATCGCTCCACTCCCAATTGACCAGGTCAAGAATCCCGAGCCCCTGGACCCAAGGATCGACTGTCCCGTAGTCCCACTCCTCCTCCAGGCCACCCACGCTGATCATTTGGCTGCTGCCCACGAGAGCGCAGGCGTGCCGCAGACGTGCAGGCGACGAGACGTCGACGCTGAACCAATGAAATCCAGGCAACGTAAGAACGTAAATGTCGCTGTATGTGCCTGTGTTTCCGTTCACTCCGCCGTAGATGTATCTGGCAAAGAGATCAGCTTAGCCATGCAGCATTCGGCCAAATCCAAAACTTACATGTCATACGTGCTGTTTGACTTGACGCCGACGGCGCAGAAAAGCTCGCGGCTATTGGGCACATCTCCACTCGCCTTTTGCCAGTACCACTCGTTCTTGACAGGATCGTAAAAGGTAATGTTTGCCATGTCGGTAAATGTGGAATCCGCTCGAGCGGCCGAGGTCCGCGGCGTAGTCTCGCCTCCCAGAGCAAACACCAGCGGGTTGGTGGTCATGCCCGTCTCGCAAACTGCCTCGCCCGAAATGTACGTGCCGTACGGCGAGCTCAGTCCAACCGTCGACTCGTTGGCCCAGTTCTTGTTCGTCATGTTGTACGTCAGGATGCCGGGCAGCGGCATGCGAGCATTGAAGACGGTGGCGTTGAGTCGTTCGTCCGAAGCGCCGCTGCCGTAGCCTCCAACGTAGTAGCCCATCCCGTCGCAGGATGTTGCGGCTCCGCTCGCGCCGCTGTACAGATCGTCAAATGTGTCTGAATTTCCCGGCGAGGAAATCGCCCAGGTACCGCCACCGTCGCCGTCTGCCGTCATAGCCCAGAGGTGAATCGACTCGCCCATCTCCGTGTCGCCTCCAGACCCGTCTCCGCCCCATCGGTAGAGCGCCTTGTCGGAATCCGACCAAAGCCCCAGGTTGTTGATCGGCAGCGGTTCATCCTTCTCGATCTCGTTGAACTCTACCGATGAATTGGTCCAAGCCTTGTTCAGGGGGATCGAGAGCGTATTGTTGACTATTGATCCTGTCAGTGGCCCGATCGACGCGCCAGCATGGGACAAATCCTACGTGTTGTCGAGCTTCCAGTTAGCTTTTCGGTCGACGTGTTGTACACCGAGTATTCGCCGCCCTCGATGTAAAGATAGTCATCGACCACGGCGACTGGTATCAGGTCAGTTCTTGTGCGCTTTCGTGCATCGATGCAAAGTTGGTCTTACTTGCATGAAGCGCCCGTCTTGGGTAGTGCTGATCCGAAGACGAACGGGGATCCAGCTTGGAAGAGCCCACGGGTCCAGCCAGGACCTGCTGAGACACCAGCAAAGGCGTCAGGAAGGAAGACGCAGCGAGTCCTTGAATCGGCCGCATCTTGACTATGTCCGACCTCAAACGAAAAAAAGAGCGTCCTGGGGGTGAGTAAGAGGGATCAGCGTCAACAAAAGTTAATGGGCAGAGCCATTTTCGTTATATGTCAAACTGCTCCCCGGTCCTTGGGTCATACAATTGGCTGTATGTCATGGGTCTCCCGCTGAAGGAAGCAGCGTATCTAAAGCCGAATCAAGTTTAGTGGTATTCAACCCCGTCCTCAATTACGCGGACCGCCATTCCCAGTTGCAAAATTCTCCATATATTGTGGTCCGCTGCAACGTGTAACGCAGGGGTGGCCCATGGCACCCTTGATCTCTGTCAACGGTCAGCAGCTTGGGTTCGCATATTTGGCAATCGTACCATGTTGCAGACCATTGCCGGAAATCAAAACCATCCGCCATCTCGCAAAGCACGAACCTTGCAACCCGACATGATACTCTGAACACCGCCAGTCTCCGTCACCACGATCTATCTTCAGCTATGCTGGGGAAGTTAAGACACTGCCCCGAAAATTGGGGTCATCCCAAGGAGGCATACAACCCACTCTACTGCTGCCCACCAGAAGCATAATAGAAAATGAGTCCTTCTGATTGCTTCGAGCCAGTGGTCGTGTGGCCCTGCAGCCCTGCAGCGTCTTCTCGATAGCATTGGTGCCGCGTGGCCCTTTTCCCAGTTCGGCCCATCGGCACTCGTGCGAAATTCGAACCTCCAGCTCGACCAAATCACATAGGGCGAATCAGGTCCCAATTATCCTTCATTTCCGGGATCTCGATCCTCCCACGAAATGAACGTTCACACTAAAGGAATAGGGCTGACTTTCCCCCCACCACACTGGGGCCCACAGTGGACATGTGTTTTCCAGTCTCCCGGCTATCCCCTGGCATGCTCTGAGTCGCCAGCCCAGAAACTGGGTAATCAAATCAGAGCGGTGGTCGAAAGTGGCGGTACAGAATCCTTCTGAAATAGGCGACTGAGATTGATCCATAGCGCAATCGGCTAACTTCAGGCTCCTCAGACTCTTCTCGGAAACAATGCGCAGATTACTCATCCACCATAGGGCCTACGGTTATTAATTGTGCCAGGGGGCATTTTTTGGACTCATATTTACTGAGCGTAGAGATGTAACGGCACAAATTTCCTCAAGCAAAGTTCTGAGGTGACTGGCTCCGACTAGGACCCGCTCGCCTTCTATCATGAGCCAAAACATGAGCGATCATCACCGATACTCACAAATTGGGAGCTAGCTTACCATAGCAACCAGCCAGCTGCTCTACTTGCTGACATAAATGAAGTAATCACCATAATGGCCATGCGTGCTTTTGTTAATTTATTCAATAGCAATTATTTGACACAGGGGGAAGATTAAATAGTCAAAACCTCATAAACCAGACCAAATGAGAAGAACAAGCGGCCAGCGGGCGATTTTAGATAGAATAATTATCGTGATCAATATCTTTCATTAATCTAGTATGAAAAAATAGGTCAAGAAGTGGGGCCGTCCCTCACCATCATATGTAAAGGAGAAATATTTGCCCTCCGCCCACCATGCACCGGTCGGTAGGCAGGTCAAATGATTCAAAACCACACCAGAATGTCTATCCGTGGATTAAGCCAGGGGGAGCTCAACTGCAATTATTTCAAATACACTAGTTCTTCAATCATAGAAACACACCGAATTCAACTACATCGAAGTGGTTCACCTCTCAACTCCCATCCGCTGTCGTAGTCGCCAAGTGTGAATGATGACTGAGTAATCTACGAACCTCCAGTCATACTGGGGTTTGAAGTCTTGTTGCTATTTCTTAGTTAGAGCTTGAATATAAATGGCCAGGGGCCCCTCATCTGGCACTACGCCACTGTTCTCTTGCGCCGTGGGTTCGGCATCTTGACTACGCCGCAGCAGTGACATGTGCCCAAAAATAGCTGCCCCGCCAGTACCCAAAACTGTTCAGCCTCAAGACCCAGTCATAAAAAGATGATAGGTCATGTTCACATAGGTATGGCGATACCTACTCCGCATCTAACTGATTAATGTCCACATTCCTGTCGGAGTCGATTCGCAAATCATAGACACTTTTGTAATGCTGCGAAAGCCCCTAAAGGTTTAAATTGTACACAATCCCGCTCATTGGTATGTTGGCATGATTGTATCTGCACATGAACGGTAGCAAGGGGGGGTTACTTGAATCCAAGCGAATCACATTCTGGGTGGCAACTGCCGGCCTTGTCTTTGTGTCAGGGACTCTGTCAGCTATCAGTGTATAGCCTTGGATCAGAACTTTTTCTTTCGCCCTCTCGACATGCTCAAGTGAATGAAAAAGACGGCTATTGTTTCTCCTTTGATAGTCAAATCATACGAATTCATCACATAAATTTCATATTATGCTGATACATGACGCATGGGGGCAATGGGTTATTTCCACACAATGGAGTATCTCTGCGCTTTTCTCAACCATTCAGCCAATCACTCTTCGTCAGTCTGTCACACATTCATTCACATGGCACTTGAGAAACTCGTCATTTGAACATTAAATTCATCTTCACATTTTACTTTGTTTTCCATCTATTCCACGTTATAAACGAGCTTCTCTCCGCTCACCTTGTCCTGGCTCATCAGGTCCAGTCCCTCCAAAACGCCCTCCAGGCCACCGGGCAGCACCTTGGGAGGATGCACCTTGATCTTGCCCTCGGCCAAGAGCTCCATGGCCATGGGCCAGAACTTTTCAGCAAACTCTCGGTCCTCGAGGCTCGCGGGCACGGGGTGTGGTCCGAAGGTGAAGGCCTCGCCGATGATGGTGTAGGCCAGCGTCCTGCGAGAGTTGACGTTCTCGCGCTCAAGGACGATGGGGAGTAGGGCGCTGTAGTCGCCTCCCTCGGTGGACAGGGCCTCGTCACAGAACTTGACGCTCGACTCGACTGAGATGGTGTCAAAGACCAGCTTCAGGTTGTTGTTGGTAGCCTTGCGGATCTCGGCCGCGGCGTTGGGGTCGCGGTAGTCGTAGGCCTTGTCGGCGCCGAGGGACTTGACAAGGTCAAAGTTTCGGGGCGAGCACGTGGTGATGACCTCGTAGCCGGAAAGCTTGGCGAACTGGATGGCCAGGGTTCCGGTGGCAGATGAGCCGCCGTAGATGAGAATGGGGACGGGCTCGGTGAGAGGTCGCAGAGGCGTAGTCAGCTGCAAGCTCTGGTACAGGCCTTGGCCGACGGTGGAAATACCCACGCCAAGCGTGGCAGCTTCCTGGAAGCTCATGTTGTCGGGAATGTGAGACTGGAGGTCGCCCTTGACCACGATGTACTGGGCAAAGGAGCCATCTTCCGGCTGAACCGAGTTGCCACCGTGGGCGAAACCGCAAATGCGGTCACCCTTCTTGAAGGGCTTCTTGACGTCCTTGCCGACAGCCTCCACAATCCCGGCATAGTCGCAGCCAACGAGGCATCCAGGAGCAGCAAGGTACTTGATGTGCTTCCAGTCTGTCGGGTTGAGAGCGACGCTGACTGTTTTGACGAGGATGTAGTCGTCACGAAGGGTTGGGATTGGTCGGTCAGCAACAACAATGCCCGTCTTTTCAGGCGAAACGACAACTGCTTTCTGGGTGGCCATTGTGAAGTCAATTGAGCTTGAAAGGTAAGCAGATGCGATGATTATGTTGTTGGATGAGGGCGTGATGGTGGTGATGAGGGGTTGATATGTATGCTGTCTTGTCAGCTATTTATGACATCCCACGACTCCGAGGCGGTGACAAATTCAATCATGGGCCTCGGTTGTTGCCTGTTAGTGTTGAATTTGTAATCGCACAGGGGTCACCCATTGCTTAGGAAGCTTCTGGTGGGCCATGAACAGTTTTGATGGGAGCACTGTCCGGGCGACTTTTCCCCCTTCTGGCCGGCTTCTCCGGTACGATGTGGGTCCCGAAGCATCCAGGGTCAGATTGTCCAGAGGTATTTTCTTGGCCATGATGAAGATGGCTGCACATCAATTCGCTGCCTGGCGAAAAACTTCTAGAAAGGGCAATATTGCATGCAGGGCGGGACGACGATGGATGCACAAGGAGATGTCACCATCCGATTTGGTTAGTTGGTGCCTATTCTCGTCCCTGCAATAGCCCCACTCGCTTAATTCTCTGGCGTGGCCGGCCGGAGATGCAGCCCTGCAGAATGAATGCACCCAGCCAGTATTGCACGTTTTCATATCATTTTTCGTACTCGGTTGTCAGAGTAGCCAATATTTGCTGGCCATACTTGAGATGAGCGGTGTTGTGGGGATAACATCATGGTTCGGCTAATTGTTGAAGCAACAAACAATCAAACCAACAATTGAGGCATGCACTCAATGATCCAAGCTACACCGATACATTACCAGATCCAAGATACGAATCCGAATAATAACCAAGAGCTTATCCTCTCGAGTTCTTTGAGCCTCACGAACGGCCATTTCCTATTTCGGCATTTGGGTGAGACAACTCCAAGCCTGACATTCAAGGCGACAAACCCCAGATGTTTGTCGGTGGGGCAGTTACCCCAGACTCAACCTCGGGACAATATTCTCTTCCCTCAAACCTTCCATCAATTCCCGATTGATTAAGCCTCTATCGAGATACTCGCCGTTAATTTGATCCAGTCACATTCGCAAAATGAGCGCCGAAATCACAGACTTGGAACACTTCTCCCGAATCCCGTGGTGTCGTGCGCACCTCAATGAGCCCGATACCATCAAGATAACCTCGCCGAGCTGCACACCGAAGCCAGATGGGGAAGATGAGCTGATTGCTCGCACTATTCGCTCCATTTCCACAATGCAAGCGTTTTTGGCCATCTACAAATCTCCAAAGCCCGCCCAACCAGAAATGATCCGGGACGTCAAGTACCTCGTCACCTTGGAAAGCGGTCTGGCCGGATACCCAGGCGTCTGCCATGGCGGCATTGTGGCTACAATTCTCGACGAGGTGCTTGGGCTTGTCTTTATTGTCAACAAATTACACAATACCCTGCCCGATGGAACGGCCATGACTGGTCAACTCAATGTCAAATTTATCAAGCCTGTTCCCCTGCCCGGGACCTACCTGTGTCGCGCCGTTGTTTCTAAAATCGAGGGAAGAAAGTTTTACGTGGACGGTGTGATAGAAGACGAGAACGGTACAGTTCTGGCAAGTGGGGAATCGATTTACATTGCGTTGAGGCAAAAGCTATAATCATCGGTTGATTGAATAGACATAAAACGGCTGGATTGGCTGATTACTCAACAAACCCGCCCCGCACCTTGTGAAGCCCTCTCTAGGATGCAACCTCGGTTCCTGTGATTCTCTTGAAATCCGCCATGACGTAATTCCATATTTTCTCTGCTGTTCCGTCGTCACTGAACTCGGCGAGCAACTTCTCAACGGTTGGCGGAGAGCTGTCGCCTCGATGGTTGATGGAGAAGACCCCGCTTCCAAGCTGCCCGTCGCATCCTCTAGCCTCAGCGAGACTGCCCGCTAACGCAACCCCTGCGACACGTCTGCCGCCCTCTCGCGACGCATATCGCGCGCTTGTGGCCAGGAACAGATGTCGCTCGCCGGCCTCGCCGGGAGGGACCGCGATGAACGTGTGCAGCAAGCGACTGATGCCGACCACGATGTAAAGCCCAAAGGTCCACTCAATGTCGCGCATGATGCCGCTCTTGACCACGCCCGGCAAATTGTGCACGAAACTGACGTCTGGGGCTCGCCGAGCGCACTGCGCAAGGAGTAGCGATTGAATGGAAGCGGCTTGGTCGCGCGACTGCCGGAGACCAAATCCCTCGCCCGCTATATTATCCGTGTCTACTGGACCTTCGCAGCTGGCTGCCATCACGCTGACGACGCGGCGAAGGGAGGTGGCGTTTTGCAGGAGCGGGAGGAGACTGAGGATGAAGCGTGTGCGTGAGTGCATGCTCAAGCTTGCAGTGAGAGGCAGGCCTTCGGATGTTTCTGGAATGTAATAAGCAGTGTGCCTTGAGGATGGTATCGTGGCAGACGTACTTGCGCTGTATGCCATGGACCCTTGGCTCTGGATGAGGATATTGACGGCTGATTCCTTGCTCTTGATCTCGCGACATACGTCGTCAACAACTTTTACAAGACTCACGTCTGCCTTGATGAACATAAATCGACCATCGGGATTAAGTTGCTGGCACTCTTGAATGATGCGATCAGCAGCCTCCTGAGAGCGGCCGATGATGTATGCACGGGGCTTGATTGCGTATTTGGCCAGTGCTTTCACCGTGTATTCGCCAATACCGCTGGTACCTCCAACAAACACGGCTACAAGACCCTCTGGGAAGGAAGAGGCGATGCGCTGATTTGAGGCGATAACTTCAGAGAGGGCGACCATCTTTTGCTCCTTGTTTTTTGTAGACGTGTATTGAAAACTGAGGAGAAGACTCGTGAAATTCATCAAAATCCAGCTGCGTTTTGTATTCTCAAGAATTCAGAATCAAGAGCATCATCTCATTGTAAAATCCGAGCCCGTCGCTGAATTGTATCAACCAGGGCCATAACACGCAGCTCATGCGTCTGGTCAACCGCACCATGACATGGCGCGCTAAGCCGATTTTGGCGATACGAAGTCAAGATGGAAATAGTGGAACCTTGGTGTTTTCTTTGGTCTCAGTCTAGCTCAGCTCGTGGCCGGATTTTACGGACTTTGTATCGTCAGCACCTTGTTTCCACTCCTGTTCTCCATCACTCGTGTTAGGATTTTTACCCTTTTCTCAAAAGATCGATACGAGCCCATCTCGAATTTCCTCTCTCCGTATCGTTGAAGGTATCATTTCGCATTGATGAAAAGAAGCCCATGGCACCCTCCTTGTCAGATTTGACCCACACATTTATCCTCTCGCCAACACCAAACTCGAAGCAGGCGCTTGCAGAAGTGCCCAAGGCCCTGGATGTTGACCCGCACAGGCATCGGAGGGTTCACCAGAAATCGAAAGCAGGATGCCAGAATTGTAAAAGGAGCAGGGTCAAAGTCAGCACCATTCACAATCACCTGCGTAATTTTGGGACTGATGTGTAGGCTCTGTAGTGCAGCGAAGAGACACCTTGCGCGAGCTGTGTCCGACGGGGCGAGACCTGCACGCGGCTTGTGCGGTCCCAGAGGTCGTCATCCATCCCACCCACGCCAACCCAGACTACTACCCTTGTCTCTCAAGCAGCAGACCCTGTTGTCAATCTTCATCATTTGAAGTTATTCCACCATTTTCAATCATGTACTCGCCACACCTTGTTAATGCCTTCTGACATCTGGGAGTTCGCACTTCAGCTGTGCTTTGATTTCGACTTTTTGATGAACGCAATTCTGTGCGTCGCCGCCCGCCATCTTTCCACCTTACTACCACACGACGCAACCTACCCAATTGTGGCTGCCAGACACTTGGCTCGCGTCTTATCACGATTTCGTCAAGCATTGTCCGACGATGGCACCCTGACGACGACCAATTTTGACGCCTTTATCGTCACATCAAATCTGATCCAGTACGAGATATGGGCTAGCGCAGACTACATCTTGCTTCACGATGACGACGATTCTCTCACCCCACCTCGGGATCCCATGTTTGAATTCAGCTCGGGCTTGAAGCAAGTCTTTCTCAAGAGCGTGCGGCTGAACCCTGGAAAGTTGCCCGTGTTGATGCCACAAGTTCAGCATAATCCGCTGCGTGCACTTGTGCAAAGGGCACAAATCAGCGGTGAAACATTAGAGGAATATCAAGATTACTTCTGTCATCGCCGTCCACTAAATCTGGACGTGTCCAAGATACCTGTACCATTCATGCGGGGTGGCGGCCGTCCCGTTTCAGATCCTTGGGCCTCTCACTTGCACAGCATGTCGGGTGAAGGAGATCCAATACAGGATGGATACAGGCCTGCTGTTGCACGGCTCTGTCTGATCATGTCATTCCTCCCGGAGGCTCAACCACGAGATTCTCCTCATGCGACCCAACCCGTGCTATCGGAGCTGGCAAGATATGTATTTTCATTTCCCGTGCAGTGCTATGGGCATTTTGCCTCGATGCTTCAGCATGGCGACCCCCACGCTGCCCTTTTGGTTTGCCACTTTTATCGCGCTGTGCGGATACTGCTTCCACAGGAGCAATATTGGTGGGCATGCAAGCGGGCAACCACGTTGGAATCAGCCTTGAAGAAATGGCTGACGAACCATGGTAATTCGATCCCAATATCTGCGCCATGATGCACTGTCACTTGATGGGTTAGAGCCTTGTGACCAAGTATCCTACAGTATGATTCCGACCAGGGAAGCCATGTCAGCCATTTCCCAAAAATGATCGATGATAACGATGCCAAACAAGTTTTGATTCAAGCAAATTAAACGGGAATTTTCAATTTTAGACTAATTTAGGCGCTTTCAAGTAAAAATACCAAGGTTGCAGGCCTTGATGAAGTATCCTGAAGTATCCTCGAGCTTCCGCCCGCTTGGTGTCGTCAACGTAACTTGACTCTGTCCAGGCCCACCCATGTTTGCCCACAGCCAAGTAATCGGAATCACATCCCCCTTGATCAAATTAATCTGGTAAGAACCACCGATATGAATGCTGGTTCGGCTTGACTTGTAAACCGCAGTGGCATCCTGCCAGCCGTACGCGCTGGTGCCGAGCCAGAGGTAGCCATAGTTGTCAATGCGCTCGGCGTCGGTGGAAAACGTGTACTGTCCCGTCTCCTTGGCGATGAAGAAGCCGTTCATAACGATGGTCGTGTAGCCGCCAGTGAAGACATTGCCGTCGGGGAGAGTGAGCGTGTCACCGCCGTAGTACCAGTTGGGAGTGGCAAACCCCAAGGATTGAAGGGTGCCGCTGGCCTCTGGAAGTGCTCCCCGGTAGAAGGATGTATCGAACCCACCCCCAGAGCCAAATTGATAAGTGTATTTCCGGTATGCAAGACCATTGGGTACAAGGGTCGCCGTCGCAACTCCGATAGTCACTGTTTGAGTAGACGTGACTGTCTGCGTTGAAACAACAACAACACTTGTTGATGTTAGAAATATTGTCCTGGTGCTGATGGCATCATTAATACACTTCCCGCTTCGGCTTGGTTGTGTTTTCTTCCTGACTTACACATCTACAGTAGGAGTGATTCTTCTGGTAACCGTAAGGCTGACTGTCTGCGGTGACAGCGTTCTAGTCTGTGTGATGGTCGTGGTTTTTGTTGGGATTTTCAGACACGAGCATGCGGAGGAAATTTCCGCCCTGGCCCATTCGTCTGGGAATTTGGCATTGATCTGACGCGCATCTAGTTGATCAATAGGAACAGCGGTGGCTATGAGGCGGGGTCTGGTCATGCAAGTGATTGTGGCTGTCGAGGTAGTCACTGTCGAAGTTACAGTTACCACCTTTTGTAGAAATCACATTAGCAGGCTTCCAGTGCCGAGGTCCATATTTATCGTACCTGAACCTGAGTCTGGACAGCTGTTTGGGTAACGACAGTGCTCTGAACCCGGGTTGCAAAATTTGTCACAGGGGCTGCAGTTATAGTGATGGACGCAGTGCTGGTGACGGGAACAGGTGTGGCAACGGTGAAAGTGGTACTGGAAGTTCAAGATTAGCAGAAGCCTCTCGCAGGTAGCCCCCCCAAAAAGAAGCTTATTATTCAACCACTTGCACTGTTTGTGTCGGGATGGAGAAGAAACTCGAGCAATAGCTAACGGCAGGAGCACTGGCTTGCAATAGTCCAATAACGATGGAATTGATTTCGCAATACAGGCTGGGTGGCAGTAAGAGAGCAGAGGCTGTCAAAGACAGAGCCAAGAGAATAAAAAATTGTGGGCGCATTTTGTTCATCACTTTGTTGACTTTGCCGACTTTGTTGGTTGTTTGAAAAAGAGAATCGCAAATAGGACTGGGCGTGATATTTATGTTTCTCTAATGACTCCAAACCGCAGCATTGTCGACGCATGGTACCATGTAGAAAGCCTTGGCCGAATTCGAGCGAAATAAAATTTCCCAAGTGTTAGTGCCAAACATCATGCTTGCGTCGGTCACTAATACAGCCATGCCGCTGAGAACTGGGTTCATTGGCTGGCGTTGGACTACCAGCCATAGCCAACCCGCTCTTGTGACGGGTCTTCTGCGTTGGAAGATGAACAGAGGAAGACGAAAATAAAATATGGGATGCATTCCCTAGCGAATAGTCTAATATTCAGCTCGCCATTTATCTTGGCACTCCAACTCCGGCTCAAGCACGAAATGAATCTGGCTCGATGATATGACTCCGGCTTTATCGAGCGCGATCTCCTGAGGCTGCGGCTGCGGCCATGTATGAAGGCTCTCCATTTCTGGATCACTGTAGCACCCATATTGTTGGTATTACCCTGGATTGGCAAACGGAGATACGTTGAACGCGTCCCAAGAATCTTTGTCAACAGCTGGCCTGGGAATGGGAATGCTAATGGGCGGATAGCCTGCACAGATTCTAGACTCCCAGAGGCACAAGCTTAACTGCTGGCGTTTTAAAAAAACGTGATGCACACTTCCCGTTTCGTGGCTAGCATCACGCCAACCATTCCTAGAGCACCAACGCTAGCCACTTGCCCAATCCCATTCAAGGGCTGTGGCCAATACCATTCGCCTATGTCACAGCCACTTCACACTGAACTCTCTGACCCCAAATGCGGCACCTACAAAGCTGAAGAGTAAGTTTCAGCCTTCATGATGCTGCCCTGGCCCACATTCTCTTCCAAGACCCCAGGTCTGTTACCAATTGGGATTCAGTGCTACAGCTGAAAGATGTTTTTGCACGGAGTAGGCCGGTTGGCGGAAGCCAAAATTTTCTGTGTATTTAAATAAGGTCAAAATTAGCGTTTAGCGGTAAAGTTTCATACCAACTATTAATACAAGGTTAGGGGGAGACACTAATTAATACCTGAGCTTGGAACTGACGTCATGTTTGAGAGCAAATTCTCGCTCTGGCGCGACTTGTTGTGGTGTTAATGGCTACTCAATTCCCTCAAAACAAAAACATTCTTGTTCTAACTAATGATACAATCTACAACCTTCAAAGTCCCGCCTTAAACCAGCACGGGAGCACCTCGAATAAAGATGTCTGCAAAAAGAAACGTTTCCCTCACATTTCTTCTTCCGCCTCGTCCTCCTCCACCAAATGGAGCCAAATCTCAGAGCTTATCCCGCGATAAGAGGAACAACACTCATTCTCCCCATATGCATTAGCCGTGGTGTATATTTCAACCAATGTATCCCATGCCATTCTCTGCATATTTCTGATTTCTTTTCGAATTTCAGAAGGAGGCACGCTGAACTTGGCAGCATTTCCATACCATGTTGAGAGGTTCGCCAAGAGCCGCTGGCAACGCTCTGCAGCGAACTCTTTAATATTTTGGACCTGAGGGGGGAAGGAGTGCTTGGAGATGATGAAGAAGCCCCCACTTTGGTCTCTAGCCTCCTTGACCGCATCGTATAACTCCCTCTGTGGCGTCCAGAATACAATTTCCTCCGGATAGCCGTTCAGATCAAAGCACTGATCTATGACGGTGTTGATAGTCTCCTGGAGAAGGGGGATAATGCAGTTAAGATGAGGCGGTGTCACCATGGGCAAGTCTCGGAGATCTTCGACCAGGGCCTGTTTGAGGTGAGGCCACCAACCTCTCTGTATGTACTTTTCGACCGATTCATGCATCATATTGGTGGGATTGGTAAATGCAGCGATGGTGCTAAAGGACCGGTGGGCATGGAGACCGAGGTATTCACAGGCCCTTTGAACACCAAAGGTCGCCGGTATATCGTTTCCTGTGACGCTTCTATCACGCCTCTGGACCCTTGGCATTAGATGGCGCTCGGACGTGATGCGATGATGGAGCTGTATGATGCGGCATTCCATTCTCCGGGCACAGAAAAAAACTCTTTTGCTTTCTGCTGCAGAGTTGGGCTGAGATGCTCGCAGACATGCTCGAAGTAATCGCCATATCGAGTAACCAATTCGTAACGGCGCAGTGCAATTAAACAACCAGCAAACTCTAGTTGTTCATTACTGATGGGGCGTTGTGGATTAAATTTAGTATCCATGTACTTCTCATAAACGAGCACATTCTTGAGAAGATCTTGCTGCTCTTCTGCGCTAGCATATCCCTGAGCTAGAAGGGTCTTCAAGGTGGTTTGATAGATTTTCAAGCAGTGTCGAGTGAAGGGCGAGACAGGCTGTTGTCTATCGCGCAACCTCTGATAGGCATAGAGCAACCCTTCCCTCAAGCGGGCGGTGGTGTAGTGTTCAATTCCTGTTGGAGGGACTGGTCGCTTGGTCCTAGCGGTTTCACCTTGAACCTGCAAGCCCAGCAGAAAGTTGACTGAAGGGTCATGTTGGGTAATGAATGTCATGCAATCCATGTTGATAGTGGTACAGGCTAACTTTGAAGATCGAAAGCTGTGAATATGGCTGAGGGAGAATATTGAGATGGGCGTTGTAAGGGAGAACTCGTGTGCTTTTAAGGCAGTTGTGGTGGACATCAAGGTTCTGGGAGCAAGTCATCTCCGATGGCTTATGTATGAGCTGGAAGACTCTGTCTATAATTTTAAAACTCTAAAGGGACCTCTGAGGCCGCGATTCACTACAGAAGCCGTAACAGCGGGGTCTTTTTGGGCTTTCGGAGAAAGATTTACCTACTGAGGTTGAAAGCGCCAATAGAAATATCCTGATCGGAGATGTTTTTTCAAAGCACATGACTAATTCACCTCTAATTGTAACACATACATATTTGCAGTGGACGCGCCTTTGATTCCTTGATATCGCTAGCTATCTCACTGCTTTCGGGCCTTTCCGGTGCCGTGCTTGCAGCTAACCTTGCAAAGGCATATTCTTAAGAGGCATCTTAATAGTAAGGAGCTAACTTTATCTCCGATTCATAAGGTCAAGGTTTATTTTAGAAGAGGACATTAACATATTTGTTCTTTTGGTTGAAGCAATAAGATTTTCACAACCAATGCTTTTGTACAACTTCAATTGTATGCCACCTTGGTGGCCTGGTTCCTGGATTACCCGGTTGGGCCTACAGCTTGTTCTTTTATTCAGAAGTAAATGACTAATCTACATCGATGTCCCGATTGCAGTATCCTTCCGAAGTCTCATTTTGTCCCAGGATCGTTAAAGTAGCGCAAAAGTCTGCTCAACACAAGCCCAAAGTTTATCTTCACTGGTCAAGCGCTGGAGTATCCAGAGGCGGCTTGCGACCGTACACAACAGTCCTATTCAATCAAATTAATACTCTGAGCTTATCGACATGAACAAGTGGGCACTTACACGTAACCCCAACCGCAGTTGGCCTGATTCTTTACCTCGCGACGGTATTCAGCAATGAAGACCAAAACTTTGGCCCTATCCCAACCGAGGATCTGGGTAAAGAGGAAGGTTGCAAATCCGTCGAGACTCTCGTCCATGGCCACCATGAGAAGCATACCCGCCTGCTTCTTTTTGGGATCTTTGGGCCATCCACTGATGGGACACTTGATCTTCTTCTCCACAATGTCCACAAAACCCGCTGCCTCGAGGCCATCTCGCATCAGGTGACCAGAGGCAATATCGAACCGACGGCCCGTCTTCTCGCCAACCTCATAAAAGTACTTGGCCCAGCGGTTGTAAGGGTGGTCATCTGAAAAGGTTTTGTGATCGGATTGGATCGAAACATCCATCTCAAGGTCTTGGATCCAGCCCCCAGGAGCCAAGTGACGGTAAGCTTTCTTATACAAGTCATTCCAATCGGGAATGCTGCCGTAGAGGGCCCGTAGGTGAACAAAATCAAAGTGATCCTCTGGCCAAGTCCATTCCAGAGTGCAATCATCAATGACAAATTCTACATTCGGTGGGACCCAGGAGGGTTGAATAGGGCTGAGGTCGGTGCCAATGACCTTGGCTCCTGGGTACTGGTCAGCAAAGTCAATCGCCCAGATTCCGGTGCCGGTGCCAATGTCAAGAACGCGTCCTGGGTGGTCCCCAATTGGAGCCAGAAACAGCTTGTCATCGAGCGTCATGAGGTGGACGGTGTGGATGACATCCAGGGCATCGTTTTGCTGCTCATCGTTCGGTGCCCAGTACTCTGTCGTTTTGACGTTCTCGTAAGTGCGCCCGTGGAGCTTGCGGTAGTTGAGGATGCTCTCTGCCAAGGACGTGGTGGATGAAGGAACGCTCTCCGCATCGACAGCCGAGTCTGCGTCGGCGTCCTCTTGTTCTCCCACGGCGACAGGGTCCGCCTCAATGTTTGCCGAGTGCTCTGACACATGGGCGGGTGAGTCTGGGCGAGCTTCGGGTGACTCTGTAGGTGGGGGTGGGCTTGCCATGATGAATGAGGGGCAAATATGTTGAGGGAAGTAAGTGATTTTCGCAACGCAGTGTTGGTTGTGATATATCCGGCTCCTGCATATACCCGCACTTCGTTGATTGGGCCTTGAGCGAATTCCTTCTCCCCACAAATCACACCACCATATCGGATCATTGTCCATCTTCCGCGTCTGTGTTGGGAAGAGGGTGGTTGCTGACTTTCTTATCGGCGCATCTGGGAGATAGCAGCTGGAACGTCGCATATTCGCATGTCACATCCTCCTCGTACTGCTGGAATCAAAGTCTTCATCGCATGACTAATTTTTGTGAACTAGGAGCTGAAGATGTCCTTCTGTTCTACTATTTTCTGCGCATTGAGGCCAGAACTTCCGGTTGTAAGATGCAGCGCCAATGTGTGCAACCAAAAGATGTAGCTGAAGTGTCCAATGCATTCGTTGAGCTGTGCACATCCACCCTGTTTTATATCACGGCACCATTTAACTTCGCCTCTCGGGGTTCATTATAACCCCATTAGTGAACGAGAAAATTTGCATTTCATGACTTTTGTGAGGATATTTATTTTTTTGGGACTTTTTCCTCATGCTGTGTACGTAATAATTGGGACACCGTGCCTATTTTAAACCACCCTGGTTAGAGTTTGGATCCTTGGCTTAGCGTGATTTAATTGACGATCCGATCTCGAGAGCGATTTTGGTCCAGCCAAATCCTTGCTTCCAATTAATACATGACCTGGTCTACAAAAAGAAACGTGAAGCAATAAGTTTTGGGGTGTGGTTTCACAAATCACAGTTCGCTTGAGGTGTTTACTTAAGCGTCATTTCACAAACCCCACTTGTGCACTGCATCAGACATGGCATATCTTGCATAAATTGGCCTTTCATTTATGAGCCCTTGTTTCCCACTGGCCAGCTCCGGAGAGCAAAAAGAATCGAAAAAAAAGACAGAAAAAAGAGATCCTTTCGCTAAATTACACGAAATTTTGTTGCTCCAACAATTGTGGTGCAAATGGCCCGATCGGGCAATGCCGAGTTCATGCGCCCATTGGTCCACGATGATGCTTCGGGTGGCATGACCTGTCCTTTTTAAATCAAACCCTTTGCTCCCTCCCGTTCCAACAGAAACAAGCCACTCGCACGTGACAGCCAAAGCTGTTTCAGTTGCTGCGCCCCGCATTACATCACCAAATCCTTCACTTCACTCTTTTCACACATCACGCACTTCTCCCTTGCGCGTGTAGTAGCCCCCTGCCGTCACCATGACGTTTCTTTGTCTCCCCAATGAAATCCTTCACAAAATATGCGTCTACGCCTCTACGGACGCCGGGCGACTGCCCTCCCGCCCGTCCGTCGACCGGACTGATTCCTTTGCCCACTTGAGAGATCTATCCAGCCTAAGCCAGGTGTCGCGCCGGATCCGCGATGTTGCAAGGCCAATTTTATATTCCAGTCTGCATTTTGATGGCAAAAAGTTACTTCCCTTGCTCCTGTTTGTTCGCACAATCGTTAAAAATCCCGACTTGGCTCGTCATGTGAAGGATATATCCGTGGGTCTGTGCACAGCAATCGACCAAAGCCACGCATCCAAGACAAGGGAGATTATGTGTGAAATTGACGCTTGTCTCGCCAGAGCATGGTTTCCTCATGACGATGCCCTTCAAATCTGTGAAGATCAAGATGGTCGCTCCTCCCTCAAACGCGACTCTAGGCGACATGGGTTTACCGTCAACGTGTGTCTGAGCCTGATCACCAATGTGTCCCAGTTGGCATTGACGACTACTTCATACAGAAAGTACGGTAAATACATGCTACCATCTGCAAACCTGGAGAATTTGCGCGACCTAAACTTCACTGGCGACGAGGTGAAAGGGTTCAAATTGTACCAAGTCCGAGATATTTGCGACAGAGCGCCAAACCTCGAGAAACTAAGCTTGCACGCGTGTATCCGAACGGCCTCGTGTCTCCCCATAAAAAGTCTGACATCTCTCAAATTGGAAAATTCTTTGCTCGCAAAGGGTGACCTAGCAAAACTAGCCGAGTGTTGCACCAAGCTCACCAGCTTCACTTACTACTCGTCGAACTCTTGGTCCATGTATGAGACGCTGGACCGAGCCGAGCCCCTCTTATGCCCAAGGGACGTTGTCGAGGAGCTTGCGCCTTGTAATAAGACGCTAGAGAATCTTGACGTTGTGTTTAGCGGTTGTGCCTTGCAGATCTACCTCTGGCACCACAACATCTTGATTACATCCATGAAAGAATTTACGAGCTTGAAGACTCTGAGGCTCAACGAGACTTGCTTGTACTGTGAGCTGACAGAAAACAAACGAATCATCTCCTCGATTGATGATCTGCTGCCATCTTCCATCGAAGTCGTCGTCCTAGATCAAATACGGCCTCAGTCATCCTCAGTCGCCGAGGAGTTGGAACGACAGGCCCGTTTGCTACCAAACTTGAAGGAATTCACGATACACAAGTCTGCAGAGCTGGATTGGTGGATGCGTGAGTATTAGAATGCAATGAACTGCTGCTTCAAGTCTGACAGTCTCTACAGAGTTCGGTCAAGCGCATGCGGCTTTTCACTAACTTCGGCGTTTACAATGAGGGAAAGGATGCGATGAAAAAGTTTTCTTTGTTCCTTTCTTTTTTTTTTTTTTTTTGGAGGGAGGCGAGGGTGAAAAATAATGGGCGTAATGGTGAAATTTCAGCTGTCACTCCAAATCACTTCCAAGAAATATATATCGGAATTTCCTGGCCACAGCTTCGCAGAGGGTCGATGATGACATGGAAACCATGAAGGCAAATCCTATTGCAGGGGAAACAATTCATCGGGCGGTCAGACTCCAGATCAACTTCTGAACTGCCCATTGGACGCCAATAAAAGGGATCTCATAGGAACAGAAATTCCACATGAATAAAATGTATAGGAGGGTACCAAAAATAATATCAATATCCCTAATAATGTGAGTACTGTCCAGCTATGAGCCAGACTATCTCGAAACGAGAGAAGACGAATATCATAATTCCTCCAGCCATCTCATTCATACACAGTAAAATGTTCAAATCATGGCCCAATTCAAAGGCATAATGCAATTCAATCCATAATTATCTTATCCCGAGAGCGAAAGGGTTGTTCAATAACTGAATGAACCCAGCACCGGCCCCATGACGAGGTGAATGGAATCATAGCATCGTATTTCGCCAGGCTCTAGATAGCCAGCTATCAGAAAACTCGATAAAAAAACGTCGGCCTCTCGGTAGGTTGAGGTTTAGTTCTTGAAAGTGATGGTCAGGTAGCCAGCGCGGCTGGAAAAGTCCAACTTGGAAATGTCATTCAACATGTATTGGACGGAATTCGAGAAGACAGGGCTGAAACCGACGGGTGCGGGCGCGGGAATAGGGCTTGCGTGGGCCAGGGCGCCAAGGCCTACAGCAATGAGGTATTCGAGGTGCATTGTAGAAGAGGAGAGTTGTGATTTATTGTTGGTAGTAGAGGAAGATGGTTGCTAGAGGTTGTGGGGGGGTGCTAAGAACCGTTAAATGGCTCGGTATTTATACAATCAGAGCCTGCTCCGGCTAGTGGAATTGAGGCACTGTGGCTGCAGCAGGCATAATTGCAAATTCAAACACTAGTGCAGAGAAGAGACATCCAGCATGACTGTTGGGAACCTCATCATAATCCTTCGTTGCGCCGTCCAGCCCAGTGACTCGCTGAACCATTTTAAATAGCACGAGCGAGCAAGGAACGTATTTACCTGATCCTCGCCCAGAATATCGCATCTGATCAGGATTTTAAAAAGGATCTGGCAGTCGATGCATCCTGACCGGCTTGACTGTGCTGAAGGCACGGAACCAAAGCTGAAAATTAGATCGCGGTCGAGGTCAGCCGGCACCGCAGCCATGGCTGAATGGCTCAGCCACGGTTTGGCATGTTGACAGCCACACGTCAAGCGACAGCAAACGGACCAATAAAAAGCACTGACCGGAAGAAAGCGTGGAGGGCTTCTTGCCGCATCCGTCCTTAGATGCTGGCAAGCTTCATGCTAAGAGCCGGTTTTCCGTGGAAAAACAGGTCCTACAACGCTTAGACCAGTCCCTCGGTAACACCCAGCAAATCCCAGTGCTGCATGTGTCTGCGGCACGCGTTTTGGCGTTCCAAGAAAATTCAACCATGATTTTAAGGTTTGCTTGCCATCGTTTCCAACCTGGTCAAAGTCAAGCTCTTGGGCACTATCAGCGGCCATGCATCCCTCTCTTCTCACATCCGATCCGCTATCGACCAGGGGCGAGCCAAACCAAAGGGGTCAATTTGCATAGAGAATGCATAGAAAGATTTTGGTTGAGCTTCAAGATGTAAAGGATTTTAATCACGTCACAAACTCTAATAGGTGGCATTGATAGCCACAATTAAATAGACCTAGCGAGGAATAGCAGCACAATAACATCTGTTATGGTGTCCTGGCCAACATTTGGCGCTTCCATACCATACCCTAGGAGATCTATCAAGTTGCAAGCGTCACTTATATTTCGCCAAAATTCACTACATCCACCCAGTTCATTAACCTCTGCGTGCTTAGATTTACATTCTATGGACCTAAGAGCTTCTTTTTTTTGCAGTAAAACTAGGTATATCTCCTGAATTCCCGAACTGGAATGAGTTGGAGAGAAATGCACTGTCACGTGAGCATCCAGAGGCAGATCAATATAGGGTAGGTGTTCCAGATGTAAATATACGGCGGATGATCAGAAGATAGTGCACGATGATTGTTTATTCGGTCATCTTCCATCTTTCATAGTATGATGTTTTAGATCATGGTTAGCTTTGATTAGTCAGGTAGTGGTTTATATGGGCTTCTGGTTTAATAAAGATTTCGTGTTAGGTGCCTCATGATGTACAGCACCCGGAGGCATTTTAAAGGACAAGACCCTCTGATCTGATTTTGGGAGCGATTGAAATGCATAATGGTAATAGAGAGAATGAACAAGTTAGCCTGAGACTTTGGGTCAGATCGAGTTTGTTATCCCGGATCCTTGGCAGCGATCACGCGGCAAGATGTGGGGCTATCGGGACAAGATGCAGGGTGTTTACCCACTGAATTGTTTTCTAGGCCGACGATCGCGTCGAGAGGACACGAGTAATGTGCTCGTGATCTACTAAAGCGAAAAGAAAGACCTTTATGCCAGCGTGTTGTTGGCCTAGGCACAGGCGAAGCTGCCTGTCCTCATTTATAAACCTCTCATCAGCTTCTATTACAATCAACCACAATCCTTCCTAGGCCGTAGACATTGCAAGCTTCTATCAACTTCTTCTATTCGGTTTGTATGGACATAGTTATGGATTTCTTCATGTGGGGAGACGGGCCTGCAACTGTCCCTATGGGGAACTTTTGCCTCTGGCGGCCTCAGGGCGCCTTGCCGTGGGCCGTCCCTGCGAAACTTGGCACCAGTAAGAAGGTCTCTGTGCCATATGTGTTCCACGTGAAGATCTTGTCTACCCGAGCTCCTGAGCTAATTTCGTGCACTTTGTACCGTACACCTTGTATACATAATTTCCGAGAGGCAAAGCTGTAAGTTGTAGCCCGCTCAATTATTACGGTGTACCGTCAACTCGTGTTAATCAAATTTATGATATGCGAAAACACAGATAATGTGGAATGACGGACGAGAGGTTGCTGGCTTGCCACATCAACCTCAAAAGAGTTGGAGGTCATGACTTTGTCATCAACTTGTCGAGATACATGATTCGATGTGCTGAAGGCCGGCTTGCTGCTGGTCGAAGAGTAGCGTTGCCATTGCGAATTTAATAGTGGCGGGAATAGCCCGCATGGTTTGAAGTTGGATGTCGCGGCTACGTGAGAGCCCTCATCCGGTATCAAGCAAGTTAGTTAGCCACATCTAGCCAAAAAGAAGGGCGGGGTTCGTTGGGCCACTCGCTTGCTAAACACGTCATACATTTAGCGGAGGTGGGGAATTCTATGGTGGTTCTAGGCGGTCACATTAAACATATACCTCAAGGCCTACTAAGATCGTGAGTTCGGGATTTTGCATGGGTGCCGTTGCATAAAAAGTAGCGTAGAAAAGATGTCTTGCCACTATTGAATCTCGCATACTTAGCTCGGTGCCAGGCCGAGCGGATATGTGGCTGTCGGCAGTGCCACCGCAATCTACCCACACCTCACATCCTCTGTCCCGTCCAAACCTTCGTATCCTGTGCCTTGATAGTAGCACAATATGCGAGACAACCATTTTAGTGATAGTACATACCAAGTCGATCCGTGCTCTGTTGCATAATGCGCGGCATTTTGAGGCAATCTACTTCCCCCGGCTTCCGGCCGGTCTGTCGGGGTGGGAGAGGACACTAAACTCTAAGCAGCCAGGGTCGTTGTTAGCGGCAGCCTTTGCCCCAAAAATGTCCAATAGCCAACGGCGATCATCCTGGGCCTGAGCGGACGGGATACGCAGAAGCGGCTGGGCCTGAGCCGCTGTGGAGAGCGGAAGATCGGCGGTTCCAAATGTATGCCAGTTATTTTCCTCTTTTTTACGTTTCGAAGCCCAATTAAACCCCCAGTATATTAACTGTGACATCATATGCTACATCCTCTTCCCTCTACTTTGTTCTGGAGTGTCAAAAGAACTTCTGGGGAACTGATCGAGTGAATTGGTCATGGATCAAGTAGATACGGTAGTGATCCGCTTTTGCCCCCAGCCGGGATATCGGGCTAGCGGCGTGGGGCTGTGGTACAGTACAGGCGGCCTTGAGGACCAAAAAGCCGATGGTGTTCCAGTGGGAAGCTCGCTCTTCTCTGGCGGCAAAGATGCGGCCCAGACGCGGCCCAGTCCTGAGAACGCCATTGGCCATAATTGCACAACTAACCTGCCGGCCAAGCACCTCAAGGCGGCAAAATACATACCTCTCAAAATAGAATTCTTGGGGAAAAGAATAAGGGGCGGATTACGCAGGCTATAGTGATAATAAGCATCCATAATTGTGGTGTTCCAACTTCCTTTAATCACCACTCTCACTAGGGGTGATGTTGAAAGGCCAGAAGTCATCCATGCCAATGAAACCACAATTATTGTTCCATCTAGCCCTAGATATCGTAGAGAGCCAGGGCATGTCCGATAAATGGCTAAAGTTCTTTTCCGACTCAGCCGTGTCTTCCGCGTCTCACCATCGGCTGCGTATGCATGGTGTAGTGTGTGGGATAAGTAGGCTCGGACCCACGAGCAGACGGTTCGCTTTTGGGGTAGGTGTATGTACACAGCCCATTATTTGTATCCATACGATGGAACGGGGTACATTGCCAGGCCCAACAGCGGCATATTTACCCGTGGATCGAGATGGACAAGAACTAACATGACGTCTGCCGCATACTATAGTACTCAACACATGCATTTCGATCAAAAAGGAAACAAAAATACCACATCAGCCAGCCACAAGCCCGCTAACGGAGTGAGCGAGTTAAACAGGTGCGTCTGTTTACGGTATATTTTTAAGATCAAGAGTGGTGGCTTACAATCAGGGGAACTATTGGATGTTCTCATGAAATCGAGGCCCGGCACTCGGGAGCAAACCCCTCTTTACTGCAAGCTACCGCTCAGCTCGCAAAAGCTCATCAAGTATATAAACGTGGTTTTGTCCCCCCCAAACGATTTTCTTTTCATCATCTCGCAACAATCTTCCTCCCTTCGCACTCGCACTTCCACCACACAAAATGGGCGATACCCTCAAGAACGGCGACTGGCTCCTTTCGGGCCACACCCTTTATAGCAGGGATGGCTCTACTGAGTTCCGGATGCAGCAAGATGGCAAGATTGCCGTCTACTGGGGTGGCGAATGCCGCTGGCAGAACACTGCCGAGCAGCGAACGGACATCAAGGGCGTCCTGATGAAGCCCGATGGCAGCCTGGGTATCTAGTATGTTTCCCTTGCTACCTGAAATTTTGTCTTATTGTGCGGTCAGCTTACACTATGAACAGCGACAACAACGGCAATGAGACCTGGAACAGCGGAACTGGCAAGGGCAACGAGTACACCTGGCTCCTCGTTCAGAACGACGGCAACTGTGTTCTTTACAAGCCTGTCTGGGCTTCCGACACCTGGAAGGGTTAGATCTCAAGTAATTTCAATTCACGGGTATGAGGAATGAGCACGGATATCGGCGGAAATCGGAGGAGAACAATCCATGTGTACGTGCCAGGTAGTAACCCGCTTTGTGCTCTATGGAAATATACGTGCAAAGATCTATACTATTTTACTGGAAGAATCTTCTGTATGGGAGCAAATAGCAGTCATGGCCTTGCAAGCCTTGACTTTCCTCAAGCATTCCACCTACCTACTCCACCAGTTGCCTGACTAAAAGTGTCATGACTAGGTCACTCATATTAGCTCTGTAAGGCCTCACCAACTGGATAGGGGTTGTTTATAGTTGTTACATGCTTCGTTAAATGCTGCAATGATAAAAAAGCGCCACTTCAGGCTCTGACTGATAACAAGGGCTCTGCGCCGCTCAACAGCATTATTGAAGGCGGCCAATGGCTTCTAGCCAAGTATCAAGTCTTATTCAGACTTGAGATCATAAGTTTCTCAAAAATAGCACCGCGTTGCCTCAAAGTTGTAGGATGAAAGCATGAAATCGTCAAGCTTCTTCACGAAGCTGGCGCCGGCGCAAATTTAAAGCATCGGCGATTTCTTCGGAAGTCGTTCACCATCCACATGTTAAGTAGCGGGCGACAACGACATTGCAAAAGAAATTATACAATGTCTAGTGAATCGAGCGAAAAGAATTATCATAGCAGGTCTGTGGTGTACTCAGTACGGCGCTGGGGGCATCTCGAGGTACTTCAAAAGTGCTCAGGCTTGTTCTTGCAAATGACGCAAAATCGGGCATCCAGAGCCTATTGGGCCACTTCTCGATCCGCCTGGCAGCGATCAGCCAGCTTGGCAATTTTCAGCATCTCGTCAGTATCGACTGTGTGATAAGAAGTGTTAATAAATCTAGCTGTTACGTTCTCTAATAGGTCGCATAGAATTGTGATACCGGGATTGTCTGTCCAGTTGGTTTGATCAGGCTAGCGTAGCTGTTAACTCGGCTGACGAGGACGCTTGGACTGCTTCATGCTGGGCCGCGAGAGGGATACCGACAATAGGCTATGTGGTAAAGAACTCCGAATAGTAAATGGGTATCATAAATCTCCTGCTTAGGCGCGGCGCCAATAAATCTATCGACATTTGAGGAGAAAGAGACAAGAACAGGACCTCTCTGCAAACTGCCGTCCTTCACCGCTAAATATGCCGTAGACCTTGTACGCCTTGGAGTTTCCGCTGATAGGTAGCTCGGCGTAGACATTTTGCATATGTTAGATGAATGAGGATATGGCCGTATAAATTGAAATAGATTTTTCTGTTTTTGCTAATCAGTGAGTATCTGACTTCACGCTTGTCTATACAACTTCGCTGCCATGAAAACCATGATTACTAATGCCATAACAAAGGCCCTGATTGGAACACGCCACAGTTGCAGCATCTGCAATTGTTTTGGCCTTTGATTCAAATGCTGTGGCAATAAAAGAAAGGTTTACGACCCATCCCACTACTCCCGCGGTATCACTGAGGGTACTATGACCAAGGAAATCAGGGAGCAGGATGACGAGTCCGAAGCCGGCTGCAGCCCATCCAGCCACGGCTCCTTCGAATTAATCTGAGAATGAAATATCAATTATTAGTGGTCCAAATACAGAGAAAAAGGAATAACAAGCCACTTGGAAATTTTGACTAGGATATCCCATCAAGATGTTCGGGTTTAAATTTATCCACCTGCCACGGCCAAGCAATAGAACCAGTCAACGAGGCTGCCATGAGACATTGGCTGGACGTTTCATAGTGATTGGATGAAGCCTTCATCAGTCATATCTAACAAATCATTTCTCACGTGACGAGCGCATATTTCCCGCTCGATGGCGAGAGCCTGATTCTTTTGCAACACTTCCACTGCATCACATTCGATGCACCCGCCGAGAGGCATCCCATCACTTTGGCAACTTTCAAATCCATCTCCAACTTCAGCGACCATGGCTTCGAAATTTGAGTCTCTGCCGTCGGAGCTCCTCTCCTGCGTCATGAAGCTGTTTGATAAACCTTCTCAGCTCCACAGCCTTATATCGGCATCGCCCAGATGCCTTCAACTGTTTTCTAAGGCGCCGCACATCTTCCTCACTCCTGCGATCCTGCGATCGGTCTCTCCCGAGCACGTTCAGCTTATAATTGCTCTTTTCCGCATGCCGGGCGACGTTCCTGGAGCGGAGAGAATGGCCAGGTTCAGGTTGGTTCTAGGCCAATATTTTGACGGATCTGCCCAGCTCGACATGATTGCAAGCAAGGCGGAGCTGGTTCAAATGTGTCTCCTCATATCTCGCCTCCCCAGGTTGATTAACGGCTTCTTTGCCAAAGCAGTGAATTGGTTCGAAACATTTGATGAAAGGGTGTGCAATGGGCTCCAAAACGCGGACGGTCCGCCGCAGCCACCATCCCCGCCCCATCTCACTGCGACAGAAAAGATACGGCTCGAAAGAGCCTTCCTAAGGTTCGAGCTCTACTGCAGAGCCTTCCCGCCCGGTGTTGAAAGCTTGGAACCAGAAAGCTACTCGAGCGAAATCCAAAACAAGTTGTTCCTGTCTCATCTCGAGCTCTGGGAAATAGAAGAAATGTGCTGCGTCTACCAGTACTTTGCATCTGCGTTGAGCGAGGGTGTAGACCAGATGGAGACCGACATCATCGCCGCCGTCGTGGATGCTCCCGGCGTAGAAATAGGAGAAGTACTTGGTGAAGACGAGTCCAGGGAGCCACCGCCTGATGATCTCGGCCCCGATGAGCTGCGCTACTTTGAATACTTGAACCGGTCCCGCCTTTACATGTTTGACCATGTCAATCAGGCGGGAATCGTAGACAACATCAGTTACATGACTTCGTTGGGCCTAGACTCGAATTTTGAATTTCAGCAAGCCGACAAAGTGAACAAGTTTCAATTCATAAGGTTGCATGCCCCACAGACACGCGAATTCCTTCCCGAGGCACTTGTCTGCGCGCGTCAAGAGAGGACCCAAGCGGCCTTCGATGGCAGGATCTACCATGGTCTAGAAACCCATTCTCCGGTATACGATAATCCAGCATCCGCAAACTGCGGCTACCGCATCTTCAAGCCGTCCTTTGTCACTGGTGTCCTGGGCATCACTGGTCACTCGTCCTTCTGTTTGATCCGGGAGATGGGATATGTGTTTTGGGATGCGCAGAGGATCATGCCCCCTATTGTCTACAGCAAATTCGATATCGCGCAGAAGCTGCATTATGAAACCGGTACTAGGCTTTTTGGGCGAGGGGATAGTGTGACAGATCGGCTCAAAGGAATTATGATCCCTCAGTGTGAGTTTCGGAGAATTGAGGAGGAGTTTGGATCCATCTATCTCGCTGAGAGGGGACGACTGATTGACTACATGGACTATGAAATAGACGATTTTGACACGGATGAGGATACAGACGAGGATATATAAAATATTACATGCTTAATTAACTTAATTTATATATACCAGAAAAAAGAATTTAAAAAAATAGTATTTGTTAACTACATTGCGCTCCAAACCCGATTGCATAGATTCAGTGGCAAAGCCATATTTTCCATCGCACATTTGAACCGAACAGGTGATCAATCTAAATCTTAAAAATAGAGCGTCTAGAACAAGACACTAATGCCCATATATTATTATTATTATTATTATTCTCCGGAGAAGAACTAAATTAATGCATTTTTTGCTACAAGGATGAATGAATTAAAACAAAAACCGAATATGTCCACTGCAGCAATCAGCAAAGAACCGGCTCACTGCGTTGTGGTAGTCCCCAACGATGCAAACAACGATGCAACCGACAATACGCCTACCAGCGGTTGTCTCCATTTCCCTGTACGAAGGATGAACTATTGGACTTGGGCTCTTTGTGCTATAGTATCACTATGCTCTGGTGCGGTCACCACTTGTACATTCTACATCTGTCCGTGTGAATAAATTCCGTTCAAACTTGATGATTGTTTTCAACCGTAAATAAAGATGCACATACATTTATTAAGGTGATCTTGAAGTCCAATAAATAAATAGTAGCATTGGACAAACACTTTCCAAGGGCAAATGGAAACTTTTAATTTAGTCCTCCCTCGTGAGGGATTGAATCAAGCGACTCGCATCTTCATCCCTCCCTTGGTCGGCCAGCATGCTAACCAACCGCTTCAGGGTCACTCGTGTCTCAGGGTGGTGAGGTCCCAGCTGCTTGTTCCTCCCGTGCAATGCCAGCCGCAGCATGTGCTCCGACTCGCCCCATCTCCCCAGCACGTCCATTACGGCGCCCAGCCTGTGCGCGGTTTCCAATGTGTCGAGGTCCTCGATTCCCAGCACCCTTTCCCGCTTCTGCAGAGCATCTTGGAAAATGACCTCGGCCTCGTGATATTTTTTGGACCCGGCCAGGGCCATCCCCAGGCTATGAAGAGTGAAGAGGGTGTGGGGATGGTCGTCTCCCAGCACTTTCCGTTTCCCCATCAGCGCTCGGCGGTGGAACACTTCTGCCTCTTCGTACTGTTTGAGGCCGGCCAGAGACAGTCCAATGCTATCAGAGCTCACGAGCGCCTCGATGGATTCGGGTCCCAGATGCTCATCTTGCCATTTGAGGACCTTGTAGCGCAAATCGATCGACTCTGTAAACTTGCGCTCTTCGTGTAATATAAAGGCCAACTCAAGGGTGAGTAGAATCGTGTTGGAGTGGTCTTCTCCAAACTGCAGTTTATAGCTTGGCAGCAGTTTTCGGTGCAGTTCTTCTGCTTCCGAATACTTCTGCAGCCTGTGCACCGCCTGTGCAAGGATGCGTGTGGCGTTGATGGTAAAATTATGCTCGCTCCCGACCCAGCTTTCGTATCCTTGGACGATTTGTCGAAACATCTTTTCTGCCCCTCTGGTTTCTCCTTGCTTCCACAGTTTCGTAGCCGAAGACCGCACCTCATTTAAAATAAAGAAGGGGGTGACTTGCAAGGCCTTGACAGCGTCATCAAGGTCCTTGTCGAAAGATTTATAGGTGGTGGCTGGTGTTTCAGGGTTTAAATGTCTGGAAAGGGGGGCTAGAAGAGAATTCGTCGTGGTTGCGGTGGCCAAGGCCGCAACAAAGAGGAACCAGCCAGTTACCCTCTTCCTCTTGGGATTTGAAGACCGTTCACTTTTTTCCCTGGGCTTGCCATCCTCGTTCCCATTGGTTCGGATAACGCACGAGAGGAGAAAGCAGTATGAAACCAAAGTAAACTTGCAGAGGCAATACCCGATAACAGGAAAGACAAGGTTGCATCTGAAACGACCCATTGCTTCCCTGTATTCATTAGTAAAGCCCGAGTCCAATTTCTGAAAGAACCATCCCAAAAAGAGCATTTGCTCGTCGTTATCGTGACGAAGCCTCCACGCGCCAAATATATACTGAAAGGTTGAGTAGATGATCAGGCCCCCGAAAGGGCTTCTGCCCTTGGCCAAAGACCATACGTAGTACCATGTTAAAAGGACATCAATCACCACGCTGATAGGCATTTTTATTGTGAAGAATTGGTCCTGGAGCCAGAATTTGGTGCTCAAGCTCCCTAATTGACCTTGCATTCTTGCCACATCTAGGGAGGAGATACCGATGCTGGAGCCATTGCTGGTGTTCTTCGTCATGGCCTGGCATATTTCCATGTTTTGAAGATAGCCATTTTTCTAAAGATTGGCAATCAGTATACTTGATAATAAATCCACTGGGTTGAACAAGTGGTCAAAATTGAGGGTTTGGAACGATAAGCGACTTACTGGGTGTTGTTGGCAGGCTGCCATGTGAGCTCGAGTGCTTTGTCGATTTGCATGATAGTAAGATTTAACGGTCACAGCCAGCAGCAAAATCATGGTTGCAGTCTTGCAAATCAGCGGTAGCGTAAAAACCGTATTGAGCCATTTTGTGTATTTTGATTGCACGAGAGAGGCAAGGATGCCGGTTTTCGATCTTGAAGAGACGGTAGAATCCACACTGTTCTCGTCGACACCCCCGTCGGTGCCTCCCGAGTCTACTGGGGTTGATTCACGGACCGCAGAATCAGGTTGAGACTTGTTTGCCCGAGAGGCCTCATTTGACACCGACTTCGGCCTGTTCCGTAGTTGCGGCTCCCTTTCAGCCGGCAAAGAAGCCATTATTCGCGATCCTGACGAAGACGCGATCGACGTTGTGCGGAGTTAACGGATTACAATTACATTCAACCAACAGACGCGGTCAAGACGCAAAGGGGCGCCGCTTAGTAATGTTGTAATGAGGTGCCCACTCGCCCCATTCTTGATCCCCTAACAAATCCACTTCATTCTCTGCGCACCAGTTCCTCACTGATTGCAATCCTCAACAAACCTGTTCGGCTTCTGGAGTTGGCAGTAGACAGCGCAACGGAAAAAAAAAAGTTATCACTCAGTTGAAAAGGCGTAAGTCCAGGGTAGGGGTCCAAAAGGGCGGCTAGCCTCGTAGCGTGACGCGTGAGACAAGTCGCTCATCGCGTCACTGGGTATTGTTCCATCTGAAAGTGACCCCGAGCAGGCTTAATCTGGGAATAGTATGGAGTATGGGGTATATGCCAAGGATTTTTTGTTTTTGATCGCGATGCCCAGCAATTCAATACGAATATACGAAAGAGTTGTCAAACAACCGAGCAAACCAGCGCAGCGTTTCACGCACCCATACCCATTTGGAAACACACTAGCAAAATGGTCAAATCCCCATGTTTGACCGTTGTCAGTTGAACTGTGTCTCCAGACGCCTTCCTACTAGGAAATTGTTTGAGAATGTGATTAAAACAATAGAGATGGAAATGGTTCGACTTCAATTCATAACCCAAAAATGTTTATCACTGGTATTGGCCTTCTGCAACTGAGCAAAGCCATTTCTACTCATTTTGCGCCGCTATCACCACAGCAACGCGCCCTACACGGGCCCGTTTTGGGACAATGTTGGATCATTGGATCAGAAGATTGAAAAAAGAAATTGCCCTTTTCGCGCTGTGGGCTGGCTGTCTATATTCTATTATATGTCTATATATACATTACACATTACACATTAAATATACAGATCGATGTCGATCTAAGACGCAAGAAAACTGGCTGTGGCAGTGGTTTTTGATGACATGTGGGTGGCACAATCGCCAAGGTGCATCATAACATGCCGCGTGGACAGTGCAATGATGATAATGCACAGGATGAAGAGCAGGATCAACGGGAAGGTGTGTTTCTCCCGCTTGAGGCCTGACTCCAAGTCGTGGTTTAGGTGGCTGTGAGTCGTGGTTTGATGGGCAAGCTGAATGCAGACGCGCATGTTAGTCTTTGATCGCGTGGAAGCGAGTGATGGTGGGTGGACGAACCTCTTGTGATTCCCCAACTTGTCTGGTAGCGTAGCGAGATTCTTGATCGCAGCTAGTGTTGTCGGTAGTATGCGTGGCGTCATGCGCAAGCCAAGGCGAAGAAGGGCTGAAAGGAAATGAACATTAGAACCCTTCAGGGAAAATGTGGGTGTGAAGGTGGAACCTGCTTACATTGGCTGGTATTTCTGGCTGGCGGCGCCGTTTGTCTTCTCGTTGATGGTGGAGGCCATGTTGTCGGTGTGGTTGATGATGGTGAGATTGTCTTTTGAAGGAGTGTCGAAATGTTTGGTAGTGGTTTGCTGATGACATTGATGAAGAACGTAGGGCCGGCATCCTTTTAAGTTGATGCTGCAACTCAATTGCTCTGCCCTGCGCCCCAGTAGAGCTACCACACAGATCACGCCCACCGTATTTTACTCTCTTGCAGCATACGAGGGCAATCGTTCACAAGTCCCTGGCGCAGAGCCCAATGCGGTTAACCAAGTGGGGCAGTTCGCCAGGGGCTCGACAAGGCCCAGCTCTGTAATTGGCTGAGTTATTTACGACGATGCCATCGTCTGTTGCTCGGACCGTTCCAGAAGGAGTTGGCCCAACATCCGGCCATCTCCTTAGCCGATCCCCTGTAGAAAGTGTCAAGGCAAGTCCAAGTGTAAGAATTGCCCCGAAGCAGGGGATGCAAAGATTGACAGTTCGTCCAGTCTTTTGGTGCCAAAGCACCAAAAGAGCAAATTCGGACGACAGAGGGCCTCAATATGATCTTTGCAAGGACAGGGATGGGGACTCGGGTTTCAGTCCACATGGCTCAGATCAGAAATCTAGAATGGTCGGTAAACCTTCTCTCGACGATACGAGAAACCTTCCATGCGACCAGCGGCAATAGGCGCAGTGGCATAGCGCCATTCCTTCCATGTTTACTTTTATGGTTATCAGCAAGGACACAACAGCGTTCTTGGCTGTTACAGCGCTATCCATGTATTCGGAATAACTTCGTCCCAAGCATCCAGATCCTACCTCTTTCCCAACCACTGTATTTGGCACAGTCAGCCTTGTGTGGTTCACTTGACCGAGGACAACAAGGCTGGGTTCTGCACTGCACTGCACTGCCTTGACCAGCACCCAACGGCCGGTGACACAAACGGGAATCTCCGCGACACTGTGGATAACTGTTTTCCAGGGTGGCCTGCCCCCCCTGCGCTTTGGCCATTTTAGCTCTGCCCAATGTCCTGTGATCTAATCAATGAATGTCACTAAGCAGGGATGCGAGGTCCATACTCCTGCCAAGGCTCTGATCAAAGATCTCAGGCACCGGGGCCATCCGAATTGCGGGATTCCCTCAGAGACCGCTTTCTCGGCTTAATGCATTCCTAATTATATCACCCTGGGGAATTCCAAAACCTGCTTCTCCAAATGCAGAAGTTTTTAGCCTAATGGAGCCGTGCCCCCCCAGACTATCAGCGAGCTGCTACTTTGGTCAAGGGGGAGCCAAGAAATGCCCCAATATACGATTGAGCAAATCATTCTCGAGAACGCTGAGTGGGCAAAAATGGGCCAGCGCTAACGGCCGTTTTTCATCCCATGCAAACTATTTTGTACGCGGTAGTAAATACGATCTTTCATCCACTATTTTCGCGTTTCATCATTTACTTGATGGGTTTCATAACCGCGACCGTAAAGAGAGAGAAAAATGTTCAACTCTGAGCGAGGGAATTCCACTATACCATTTACTGAGTGTTGCCGAGGCCAGCTCTCGAAGGTTAGTGAATGACCATGAGAACTGGATGCTTCCATAGGGTAGCGCATGATGCGTCGCCCTTGTGTTTGTTCCTCATACACCCCACACTCAAAGCTGAGGCCCCGAGGAATCCGCGCGTCATCGGCTGTCTCCGTCAGCATTTGCTTTGCTGCCTGCATACCGTAGACTCGAAGCATGCAAGGCGAATGCAGGAGATAATTTAGCGCCGAATGGCCTTCATTCCCACAGACTTGAAAACGATGACAGCACGCTAATTTCAGCCCAATTTCAGGACTAGCATCTTCATCAATTCTACGATGCGTCTTCTGTTTGTAAATGTTGAATTCAAGAAATTCGCTTCATCTGCTCCCGGCTGCTGTGCTTGAACGGGCGGACGACCAAATGTTACCCAACTCATGCCATGCCCATGAGTGATTTTCCAAAACGGTTAGCTTGCTTGCGACAGTGGCTTTCACGTGTAAGGTTGGAGGCTATGCATCTTTACGACGAGGCCTATTGCGGCCCCTTTGAGCAGCCGGGGTCACAGCCGGTTGGTTTAGTCCGTTTGTCCGCCACTGTTTCACGGATCCCTCGCCTTCATGTCTCAATCCTCCTGTTGGCACTCAAATCAATGGTACGGCTGTCAGCACCATTGACTGACCGAATGTTTGACCAAATGCTTGGCGGCAGATTCACAAGCCGGTGGAGCGACCAACGTGTAGCTCACATACGCGACGTGTGCAGATCTGCGTCAAACACGGTTGGCTGCGAGCTTGATGTTTCAGCCAGCCGCGCACCCGCATACTGAGCCACAGTCTGCTAGCCAACGCACCAATTGTTGGCGGCGGCTGTGCCCTTGACGGGTTCCGCTCCCGCATTTCCCTTGGCTCAGACCATTCTTATTTTGCTCAGCCGCAATGTAATTCAAATCGCATTTCGGTTGTTTTCGCAATTGCCAACACCAACGTCTAAATGAATGCTGTTGGATCATACCAACGTGATTCCTCAAAAGCTAAACATTAAATTTTGTGTATGAGCAGTGAAGCAATTAAAGCTCATTTATTCCCAGCGTTGCTCACCAATTTCTAGGGCACTGGGCCTTGGTTAAACATTCCCCCGTTGCCTATCAGTGAAGTGATCAATACTCGGATCGTTTTCATGCCATCTCGTTCAACGGAACAACTCACTTCATTCAAGTAGTAGCCTTCCTTGTATTGGCATCCCTCGACACAAACCGAAGCACAAAAGCCTGAAGGGGTTGGTTTTTCGCAGATGGGTGGGCACTGTGATCCGCATTTCACATACGTCGCATTTTCCTGTAAAGTTATGAGGTACTGTACTTCTTGCCGTGAATAACAAAAGGGTGTCGCAAATACCGGACACTGAGCACGTTTCTCTGCCACAGGACTGGCAAGGGACTGGGCGATGAAGAAAGCCAGGGCAGCACCAAGCACCTTCATTTTGAACGATCTTTTTAAGGTGAATTAGACTATTTGGAGTGAAGTTGTGTTATCTTGTAAAATGTAGTGCATGGGTAGTAGTAGTAAATGGGCCAAAGGCGGTCTGGGTTGTCGACATGCTAAATAGACAGTTTTTCTGCGAGCAAAAAGTCAACCCGTTGATCTACTACGCGAACCAGTCATCGCTGCATCTGTGACACCGCTTCATTTCTTCTTCGTATTATTATTATGATTGAGCCTCGACCTGGCTTCAATGCACTGTGTCACGAGTGTTGACAGGACAATGCCTTGCTTGTACGAATATGTTAGTTAAGCCGATAATTCAATTTTTTGCCTGCCTAATCCCGAAACCGTCTCTCTTTATTTATTTCATGAATTTTATGCCGCTGCTAAAGACAAGATATGAGCTACATAATGTAACGTAGCCTGCTGTGTCAAGAGCATTTTGATCCAATCGTCAACTTTTGCCGCCCAACTCATAACATGAACAGGTTACAGATATTCATTTTATAGCCGTAACGTAGACAGAAGAGATCAGTAACACAGTGCAAAAATTGTCGACAACATCCTATTTCAATAGGTCTGGCCTGTGTCACCCGGGCCACGTAAGATGATGGGTTACCTGGTAGATATATCTCATTCTGATCGTAGTTTAGAAAAACCCAACTTATCGGCAGATGAATGGATGTAATTATTGGCTGTCGAGATTAGAAAATATAGTCAATTAAACCGACCATATTTAGATCTGAAAGCATAGTCTAACTGCGACATAGGTACAACGGGCATGCTTGTTGTTACGTCACACCTACAGTGGATGATCAGCGGTCCTAAATTAATATGATAGGAATCACCATATAAGCATATCTGGAATGCAATTTTGGCACCCTCTTAAGATTAACAATGTAGTAAAATGTGACATCATTGTTCAATGGACAAAGTAGCTGACTCATGCCGTCACTCGGTCCAGTCGCCATAGTCACCGGGCTGATATAGTTGACACAAGCGGCTCTATCGAATCTATTCTCCACTAATTTCCATATGTTGTTGTCTTCAAGTACGAATCAGTCGGGGTTGTCATCGCATGGTGAGAACAACATATGGTCGTCTGAAGGAGGGCACCTGATTTAAAAATAACTTTGATTTGAACTTTTCTTTTGCCGTAACCAAAACATCAATAATCTAAAAGCCTCTGGATGAAAATTTACTAATATTGGGCACCGCCTCATTAATTCTTTTTTCGCGGGCGCAATTATGTCACATGAGCTGGTCTGCGTTGAACAATCGGCATGAGTCACGCCGATTAGTCAGCCCGCCAGCCTCATCCAAGGCAGAGCCCTTCCAAATTGAATATTTGATGGCCCTTCGCTCGGCCGTTTTCGCATCAATGAAGGCCAGGGAAAACCTCCTGACTCGCCAGGTTCACAATTTCCGCCGTCTCGCCATGGTTAAAACGCCCGTTTTTGCAAGCCCGCTCCCGCAGTCATCGCGGAGTGAGGTCCTTGAATGGCGCCTCCCGAAGCCCTACCACCAATATGTTTTGACTGGAAAGTCGCGCGCGGCGTGGTCGACGTCTTTCATAATCCCGCAATTGAACCTTCTCCTCGATGCCGGCGTCTGCATCAACAAGATGCGGCCGAAGCACGTCTTCCTTACCCACGGACACAACGATCACACTTTGTTGTCACCCGCCTTTGTCAAGCGCGAGGACCCGCCCGACATTTTCTGCCCGGCTGGCATGAGCAAGGTCTTTGACGATTTTATTCTTTCAAACACGATGCTCAACCTTGGAGGGCTGATAACTCCGGATGACCCTGCGCCAGAAGGGTTCCCCATGGACCAAGTCAAACAAGAAAACGGGGAGCCGGCCAGAAACGCATGGCTTAACACACACATCACGCATCCCGTTCACCACGGCGATGTTGTTCCTCTAAGACGGATAAAAGATGTGACTGCTACGGTTTTCGACTGCGACCACTCCGTCCCTTGTGTGGGCTACGTCTTTAGTGTTATTTCCAACCGTTTGAAGCCGGAATACTCTTCTCTGCCTGGACCCGAGATCAAAGCCCTGCGTCAGTCCGGCACACAAATTACACGCCAGCACTCTACGCCTTTCTTGGCATTTTTGGGGGACACCACCGCCAAAACCTTGGCCGATGAGCCAGAGTGGCTGCGCAATGGTATCCCTGCCGTCATCACCGAGTGTAGCTTTCTGTACGAGGAGCACAGAACGCAGGCCGACCGCACAAAGCACACAATATGGAGCGACTTGGAAAAGGTCATTAGGAAGTGGCCTAAGACCACGTTTGTGCTTACGCATTTCAGCCTGCGCTATACGAATGAAATGATCAAGTGTTTCTTCCAAGAAATAGACGATTTGCCTGGGAATATTGTCCTTTGGGTTGATGGGGAAGATGAGTAAAGCATGAAAGGTTTTGTAACAACAATTTAGACTCTCAGCTTCTTCTTGGGCGGTACTCATCACACTAGCAATGGTGGTGAAGAGAGGCGCACCGGTGTACAGCACAGCACAGTTGTAGAATAGATTTCGCATGGCTTGTTCATTTTTGACGCTGGAATGGGCGTCTGGGCTGTAATTCTAATAGAACGAGGAATGACAATCTATTTCCAACTACTCATGTGTCAGACTATTTGCTTGGGCCACCAAACCTATCTATTTGTTTAACTAAGTGTCGTAACTGTCTTCGGAGTGCAACTAAATTGCCACCCAAATCAAACCCCACTCAGTGCCCAACTACCCGACTGGAGATCTTCAGCTCCTTCATAAACGATATGCTCTCCAACATCCTAGGCTATACGATGCCATAGAACCCTACTTGGTACATAATTTCTCTTTAGGTACCCTCCAAAAAGGTAGACTAAGTTTTTTCGCACAATCTGAAGCCGATAATTATGGCACGAACCTTGAGTGTTAGATTTGTCGCCTGAAATATAAGGCTTAAAATCATGGTCATAGATGCGGGGTCCTGCGCGGGACCAAAAATTGGTTTGTCTTTGGAACAGAGCAGTAGTGTGTTATTTCTTCCTAACTAATTTTAACTTTTCCTTCTTCGACCAAGTCATATTTCCTTGAACGGCTCGGGTCGTCGAAATATATCGCGTCTGCGATTCTGTCAAACATGGCCACTGCAACAACCCTTGTCCTACCCTACAGGAAACGAGCGCGAAGCCCCGAAAAAGACGGTGAGGGCGAGGGACGAGGTGCGGCCATCTTTAAGCGAAAAAAGGCATGGCACAATCAGGAAGAAGAAGAAGACTGGCATGAAAAAGAGATCCAGCAGTACATACAGCAGAGGTTGAGAATCGGAACAAGCGAAAGGGTCAATGTCATTCGGGAGCACATTCGAGAGACATCAGCTGGCGCTGTGCTTTGGGCTGCCCTCGTAATTCCAATCCTGAATGAAGAATTTAGAAGTCAGAATCTTGTTGCTGTTGAGCTAAAACTCAAGACTTTGCCTTCCGAGCTACCCGAACTGCTTTCGCACATCCTCAAACGAAACAACAGCAGCAACGAAGACAAGTTCCTCCTCTGTCTGCAGTGGCTGCTTTACCCAAGAAGACTGCTGCATGTCAACGAGTTTTATCTTGCCATCATATCAGGTCTCAGGGCCCCACAGTCCATTTTGGCTTGGGACCCCCAGCACTACACTGCAGACTATCTCCAAAAGTTTGTCTCTGACACATCTCTTGGTCTTGCCAAAATTAGCGAGAGCGGAAAAGTCATTCTTGTGCACGAGTCAATACGGGATTTCTTGCTCAGCAGGGGAGGAACCCGTTTGCTGTGGCCGAATATCGCAGACTTTCGAAGTCGCGCTCACAACAGCCTCAAAGAGTGCTGTTTCAGATACATTGATCGTCGGATCTCGAACACGAGATTTCTTCCGGACGAGAATGCGGCGTTCTCCAGCCAAGAGGCATCGTGGATACGCCAAGAGGCCCTGGAAGAATTTCCCTTCCTAGCATACGCAAACCAGAGCGCTCTGTACCACGCAGATGCCGCTGCTCGCGGTATACCGCAAAATGAGTTTCTTGCAAGCCTTGACCTTCAGGGATGGGTCAAGGTGCACAATCTGCTTGAGCAAGATGAAAGCTGCCATTACTCACTGGGTGTTAGCATCCTCTACATTTTGGCAGAGCGTAACTATCCCAAGCTGATCCGAACTCTACTCGATTCTGATCCAAGAGTAAATTTCCAAGGCGAGCGGTACAGATATCCCCTTTTTGCAGCGCTCGCCAACGGTCACAGAGCTGCTGCCAGAGAACTCATACGACAGCCAATCTCGGTTTTGGGGGATGGTGATAGTCTCATACAGCTTCCGTATAACAAGGACTTTGTTCTCCCGGAGAAGCTAAATCCTCTACAGTGGTCTGTAGAAGAAAAACTTGTCGCATTGACGAAGCGCCTGATCGCTTCCGGAGAATTCGATGACATGCTACTCGATCACCGCGATAAGCCGCTCATTGTCTGGGCTGCAATGCACGGCAAAGAGGACATCCTTGAAATTTTGATTGAAGAAAAGAATGTGCATGTCAACGCGAGAGACAATACAGGGAACACGGCTTTATTGCAGGCCGCAATTCACAGGCGCGAGAGCATGGTCAAGTATCTCTTATCGCAGCCAGGCATCGATGTAAACACGCAAGACGACGGAAAATACTCGCCCTTGCTTTGGGCAGCGATCAATGGGCACGAGGGCATCATGGAGCTTTTATTGGCGACACCGGGCATTGACGTCAACATCTTGAACTACATGGACGAGACGCCGCTGATGTGGGCTGCGCAGCTTGAGCGCGTGGGCCTTGTCAATAGACTGCTGGCGATGCCGGATGTCTATGTGAATTTGAGGGATAAATCTGGACGCACTGCGCTGTCGCGGGCTGTCGAGTACGGGCGAGTGTATGCGGTCAAGGTCTTGTTGGCGTGCCCGGGGATTGAGACCAACACCCGGGATCGGCTTGGTCTGTCGCCGCTTTTCGAGGCCCTCAGACGCGGGAACCATGCCATCGCGGATCTAATAGGACATCTTGTGTAGAGTCAAATCAACGAGATAGAATAGATATCCAAACTAAAGGACCGTTTTGATCAAATTCCAGACTATAACGGCGGCATAGTGATCGTGCTCAACCAATAACATTGGTCAAATGTCCATTCTCCCAAATAAAATGTCCAAAAAAGCTTGGATCCTACGTATGATGGCAGTTCTGGTGTGTTTCCACCTATCATGAACAAGAAACCATGCCCTTGGGAAGCCCCAAAGCGACTGCCATAGTATCGGCCGAGCAACCCCTCTGGCCAATGGGCGACCTAAAGGATCCCGCATGGTCCGACTTCTGGCCGCCTCCAAAATCTTCGGTTCCGTCATCGACTTCGTACTTCCATTGGTTTCCGGCACCAATACCCCCGCAGTTGCTGTGGACGTTTTTCTGAATCGTTTTGCCGTAGTCGCCATCGTCGAACCCAGAGGTTGCTGAGAGGGTCTTGTTAGCAGCGGAGAGGCATGATATTGAAGGGCATGGGGGTTTTTTTTTGCTTCTTACTGATGAAATAATAGTCTGCGAAAAACGGGAAAGGGTTCGCAACTCTGCACGACATTTGCGTGTACGGCAAGTGGTTGAACTGCTTGTCCTGCTCGGTGCGGTCGCGAATGCCGAATTGGTAGAACTCGTAGTCGTTGGGCCCGTTGATCCACCCGCCTTGGCTGTTGCCCTGGCACTGAGCGTCGATGCGCGCCGTGGCGTCGTAACAGTTCTGGCCCGACTCGGACACAGTCAACCACATTTCTTTGTCGTTGTGGACTCGGATGCGGTACTCGCACGACGCTCCATCCTGCTTCGTCGTGATGTAGCTGGCGTCCACGCCCTCCACGTTCTGACACAGGCCTTGGCAGGCCTGGTCTCGCATGCGATAGAGAAGTTCCGTCTTGGACTTCTTGCCGTCAAATGCATTCCAGGTGTTGGGGAGGAGGAAGTCGTTGCCATCGCATTCGGCAGCTCTATCGTCCAGCGGTTTGTGGTCTGGATCGATGAGGGGCGCCGGGGCGGTTGCGGCAACGCTGTCGAGGATCCGGCCTGAGATCTGGGCGTGAAGCGGCGACTTGGGGTGGAAGACACGGAAGATGTTGGCGAGGAATTGCCAGAAGCCAGTGTCCATGACATCGTTCTTCTCGGACGCCACCTGGTACATGTAGTCCAAAAACTGGTCCGAAGTGACTTCCGGGCCGCCAAAGTTGTCTCCATGGCTGTATTTCTCCTCGAGGGCGGCCCAGTCGCTGACTGATGGGTCAATCTTCCTGGCCAATGCATCGAGGAATGGGCCCTCGACGTCCGCAAGACCCCTGTCGGACTGGTCGTTGAACTGCCAGAACCACACCTCTTGGTTGTTGCTGTCAGGCTCTATGACATGGTCTTCACAGTAGCGATGACCACGGTCAGCGTCGAGCGCATCGTCCCAAGGCACGAAAATGACATCGCCACCACTTTCGTCGACAGCCTTCTTCACCGCAGTATTCAGTGCATCAGCCATTCTGTTGAAGTCTTGGCGTCTCTCGACAGTTAGCTTATAAGGTCCTCCTCTTCGATTAGCAGGCCAACCGTCTCTGAGAAAAATTCTTTTGTTAGTACCAATCAATTTCTCTTAGCCTTACAAAAACGTGAACTTACCCACGCCAAGAAAAGCTTACATCGTTGCACTGACTCGACTGTTCGTTGAACAACTTGCCGTACCCGGTCACGTAAAGCCTAAAGTTGTTGCCCACCGGGCCGGACCGTCCTTTGTTGAGCGTCTTGGCAATGGTGTTTTTGATATTGATGACTAAATCCGGAGAATTAAGCATAGCCCACGTGACCGTTGATTGCTCCTCACAAGACCTGTCTGGCCAGAAGAGATACACGCAATTCATTATCAAGCCCTTGAGATCGATATCGTTGCCACCGACGCTGAGAGTGGCGATCTGCGGCTTCCCGAACGCTGGCCTCAGTCCGAATTGGTCAAACGGGCCCGGGTTATAGGGTTCGTCGTAGAACTGCTGAGAATCGACATCCTTTGTCTGGGCACCAGAACACACTACATTGTTCATGGTGCGATCGCTGGGGCCTGGCATGCGGGAGTCGGAGTTCATAAGTCGCGGATAAGCCTCGTTGAAGCGCATGCATCGCTGTGATCCGGCGTCCATGGTGCCGGCCCCCACGCCGGAGGCATAGCTGTCCCCGAGCGCCGTCCACTCATATCTGTCGGCTCGAGCAAGGTATCTTACAGTGGGTTGTCCGAAGTCGTGGGCAGACGCTGTCGTGGTTGCCAAGACAGAAAAAAATAGCCCCCAAAGGATTGGCCACATTGTAATTATCCCAAAGTGACTCAAGAGAGAGTTTGAGAAATAATATTATTGCGAGTCCAGGTTTCGGTTTCTTTTCAAGATGGTCGATTGGAAAGAGGAAAACCACTCTTCCTGTTATGCTGGCCGGAGGTGGTACATTGTGGGCTGTGTAACCAAGCTTGCTCTGAATGATGAAGTGTGTCAGCACGCGAAGAGGCATGCATTCCCTTTTCAGCTCGCCAAAATACACTGAATCTGTCAAAAGCTCTTGTCTCGGAGCGACGGTGTCACAAAGGCCCTGATAGTAAGCAGAGGCCAGTCACATGGTGCTTGTCCTTACAAGACAGCCGCAGAGTCTGGGTTTTGTTTGGCGTGCCGTTCGTGCCCACGAATTGGGAGTCTCTTGCCTGTTTCGCCCTCCAGGAAGAATTTATTTCCGCTTCCTAGAGACTCGCAAGGAGGAGGAAATGAAAACAAGTTGGGTTACCTAAAAAGGTGAGCACTTGAAATTAGTCTGTGCGCCCCTTGGTTCAAAATTGAGTGGGAGAAACCGGAACACGGCACGATGCAAGTTCTTGGCGCAAGCCTAAGATAAGGTTCATGAGCCAACTTTTTACTCCCATCGCAATAAACTGGCTTAGTTTTAGTGACTTGTAGTCAAAACGAGCTAGCAAGCAGAACGTATCCTGTTGTAGATCAAGGCAATCTCACAACTACCCACAGGAAGTAGTCGAAGAACCAAATTTATACTATGCCGAATGCTCTAAAACTAGTTTCGAGCGAGGTTCTACTGCAGCAATGAAAATTTAACATCTTTGAACCCGACTGCACACATTACGAGCCTTAGGGGGGATTGTTACACTTACGTCAGGTAAATAATGCAATGGTCACTGCAAACCATCCCAAGATAGGGTATGCATAGTACCTGATCTGCACATGCATGTCGATATTTGAAATAGATTCTAATATTTTTCATTCTCGTAGGCGTTCTTCTCGGGCTCTCTGTTTTCTGGGGGTTTGCGAAGGAAATTTCTTATCACAATTTGGCCTCCGATATGTGAACCATTTAAGAGACTGAACAGTTATTGTCAAGTTGCAGGGTTGTTTCATGACATCAGGCTTATCCCCGCCTTTTCAACACATCAGTTTTGTGTCAGTAGCAGAAGATTTAGCGGCTTCATGCGGGAAGTTTAACATGCTCCATCCCCAAAGGGGCTGGCTGCTTGCGTGGCGCGATGGTATAACCGCATTTATGCCGCCGTAACCTCGCCGGCTCGATACAATACTTGAAACGATGAGGTGTATTTTTGAATGGCTTGGTTCCGCAGCGTCGACAAGGTCGCTTGATAAAAAGAGCGTAGACCGACCTCGCCCGCGGCCGGCTCGTCTCCTATTCAACCCTTCCCCGGGTCGAGAAACCGCTCCGTAACCACATACATTCGTTCGCCATAATGCGTCATATAGGCGTGTTTTCTTGTATTTTATCGCTGGTTTCAAGCATCCAGTGCATGACAAATTTCACAACCCCCCCACAAGAGTACGATTACGAAAATGTGGATGAATCAAGGAACCCGACATTCAATGTTGGGCAATCCATCGACATCAAATGGATATCGGATTATTCAATCTTTGACTTGCATATGGTCCAGAACCAGGCTAATGTACAGGAGTATAACATACTGGCAGGTACGCAACATGGATAAATCTCCTTTGAGAGTTCAGATCAATGAACCAGTCGCCTTAGAGAATTACACGGCAACAAGCTTTACGTGGACGATTGGGTTAGAGAACTTCACTCTCAAGCCTCCGAAGGGTTCTGATTATGTCTTTCACTTTGAAATCTACGCAATTTCATATGGCATACCGGTCGATGGCGACGTGACCCGCAACTTCAACGTGTCAGCCGCGGCACGTGGTGGCTTGTCTCCGGGCGCGATCGCTGGTATCGCGGTGGGGTCTACGTTCGGAGGATTCATCGTCATTGGCGCACTGGTGTACCTGGCTTGGAGAAGCTTTAAGGCTTTGAAGGGGTTCTGGGCCTGGAAGAGGTCTCAAAAGAAAGAGGGCGGTGAGGTACAAATCCAAGATCAGAAGACCGAGTCCCCCTGGTACGACACCGTCGATGTTGAAAGCAAGCAGCAGCTACACTCTCCGGCTGTGTCTCCTCTGGGCACAGAACCGAAAATTCGAAGCGAATTGGAAGCCGCTCCGCCTTACTCTTCGCAGAAGGTTTACGAACTGCCCTAGCCACGTGGTAAGGGCTAAACTACAATGAATACCAGAGGGTATGGGTTCTGAGGGGGGATGCTGGCGGAATAAGCCCGAGAAATCCATCTACCCAACATTAAAAATAGAAATAAATATAAAAAGTCCATTCATATGGTAATTCATATGTATTTTTTGAATCAGCTTATTTTCCATGATTCTTAGTATCGGATGTGCATGTTACCATTTCATATTTCCAAAGCTTGATGAGCCAGGCCATTTTTGATAGACAAAGACTACAGATCATCTGCATCCACGGCAAAAAATTGCAAACCCGCGGGTCGACTGCTTTTTCAATACTCTCGTTCTAATAAATCGGCTCGTAACTTGATCTTCAAAATGTTGCCCACGACGCGAAGTTGTCTTGTCCTAGCTGCATGTGAGATTCTAGCACCACAGCTACTTCCCATTCAATGCCAGTATGCTCCCGACAAAGGCAGGTACTAAATCAGGAACTACGCAAAAATAGCCAATGCACAGCCCCCCAAAAGTCGAGGTTTACTCTCGTGCCATCTTATCAGGGCGGAGAAGGACATCAGTCAGCAGACAAAAGGTCATGGTGCGGACCTGATGGCCCAACGCAAAGGATCCTTCGTCAATCCATTGTAGGCCCAAAAGGCCTCCTGAGAACTCCTGGGGCTACATCCTTAATTTAAACACAATCGACGCAATTGTTTACCACTGTGGACCACCTAGCAAAGCTGTCGGATTAGGGCACAATTGAGTGGCAAGGTAGCAGTGTAGAGATTATCCAGAACCAGAAGCTCGCGCGACAATTTGGTATTAAAGGCATTCCAGAACCCATTACCTAACAAACTCTACCGAGTCCAAATGAAGACATCGAAACGCGCGAGGCAATGGAACAACCAACGGTTTCATCACGTCCAAGCAAGACCCATGATGAGCATGCGAAACATGCAACATATTCCAAAAATCACCCGAAACAATAGAACCAGGCGTAAAGGTCAGAAGTAAATAAAAAAGGGCTGGCTGCTATGAAGCTGTGACGGCGCCAAGGCCAGCTGCCAAGATGTTAAGTTCGGTTTAAGGATAACCCTTTGCGGCCCCAAAACCCTAGACTCCATCGTGTCAAGAATATCCCCAAAACCCTCTTGTAATCTCTCTCAAGGCTCCCAAGAAAGACATCTATCGCCACTGGCTCTCAAGTATTGGGCCACTTCCCCTTATGCTTTACGCCGTCCTTGCGATACGGCATCAACAGGGGTCTGCTTCTTCTCGGCCAAATCAAATCAAATGCTGGTACCGAAACAGAGCAGCAAGTACGGAAGGTTTTGGAGAAGGAATTTTCATAATACACTCTGATAATCGTGGCTCATCCACGAGAGATAACAATGTTCTACTCCACCTTTCTAGCACATGCAGCAATGGGCTCAGACGCAGAAGAAGAGAGTCTATTTATCCCCGAAGATGCAATGTCGGAGAACGACTACGGCTCTCTGGAAGTAATCACCCATGAGTTACTGTTGAATGGAATTCCGGTTTTTGGTCGAGCCAACAAGGTTTTCATGGGTACAATCGCACAGTAGTAATGGATGCAAGGATTGTGGTAGAAGGTCAGAGCACAGATTTGCTTTTGGGTAAGCAAAAGGGGCTCTTTCAATATATCCAAAATAACTTAGATCGCGAAGAGCTACATCAGTTGCTAAATATCAGAATGAAACTTTGGGGCTATACATTGTCGAATTACAAAATTTACAAAAAACATAATCCCGCTCAGCCCCCCAGGTCCGTCATCAAGTCGTAATTTCGGAGGCGCCAGTCCAATTTAGTCACTCACAGTTCATAGCAATTCCATCTCTGTGCTGTTCCGTTCCCGCTCCTGTTCCCACTCCTGGACCTTTCTTGCCCTTTCCGCTTGTTTAGTTGGATCTAAACATGGTTAGTGTACCTTTTCCCAAAAACTTACTTCTACTTACCTTTCCAAATATCCACGATGCTGAGAGGAATTTGAGTCAAAAGTACCAGGGGCAATACCTGTCCGAATCCCATCTTCGACTCATTATCTACCAAATGATTATTCATAACTTTGAGCATGATTATATCCCAAGTGTTCCAGGCGATGAAAACATAGTAGAAACCAAAGAAGCCTTGAGTCTTGCTATCGCCGTATGACCAGATCGATATGAGCACACGTCCCAACACAACAAGATGGTACATTATCCAAGAGCAGATGGTTACGGAGCGCTGGTACAGAAACCGTAACAATGGCAAGACTCCAGATCTCCAGGATGTTTTGGTTGAATTCTCTGAAAACTCACGTTTGGCTTCTTCAAAGAAATCTTGAGCGCCATTACCCCAGTTATCCCAGGTGTCCGAAAACCTGCCTTCTTGATCTACAAAGCTCCATATCAAAGCGAGTTGATAAATGCCCAAACCCGCGATCCATGTCCAACCGAGCCCCTGAGCCCTGTTGTCATATGTGATATCATTGAAATGGTAGCACTTTTGAGGGTCTTGTTCGTTCCAGTGGGGGTCTAGTTCAAGGAGGATAGATGAAGCAGCCCAGGCAAGACCCAAAAACACGCTCACAATAATTAGCAGCCTTCTTGTAAAAACTCGCCACCTTGTCCAAGCAGTCGTGTCGGGGCTTTCAACAGCGCTGTACATGTACGCTGGGCGAGAGATCCAAAATGAAGTCGAAGTTAGCCACCAATATGCCAGGACCATCTCCCGATGGTAGAAGGTGATGGTATCCCACTGAGAGAATCCAGCAATGACGATGGCTGTACCCGTGATTGCTTGGAGGTCACAAAGAGGGCCCAGCAATTCCTCTGCACCGAGCGCAAATTTGTAATCAATCCTCAGCCAGTCATGCAAAGACGCCACGGTCGCTGTGCCAATGGTGACCCACGCCGTGACGATAAACGCGGTCATGACCTGACGAGAAATGAGCCTGGGCAAAACAAAATGGATCCATCAGCCTACTCCAGGCCCGGCAATATCTGCGTCGCCGGGTATCGTTTTGTTGCCAAAATCACAGCCAACATATTGAAAAGCTTTCCACATGTTAATAAGCTCTCGTTGGGCGGTTGGAAGACCGCGATCAAATGGTGAGTGGTAAGTGCCGAGCAATGGGTCGAGCTGAATACGAGCAACTGCGGCTGAAGGAGTCTATGACGTAACAGCATGCGCCACAGTTAGTTGGTTAGATCGATGAGTTGTATCTTCTACCAACCTCATATTCTAGAAATATCCCGTTATATCGAATACTCAGCTACTTCATCATTTGGGAGAGGAAGAGGGAAATCTAATTGAGCCAAACTGCTTTGTGATTGGTCATATCATCATGGTCTGACCAACCCTCCTGCCCCGCTTTAGCCTCACATGGTCACATTCCAACCAGTCCCAGGACAAGGAACCAACGTATATTTCTCTGTTCTTAAAAAAAAAAAAAAGGAAAATCTTCTGCATTTACAGCTGATGTTAATGTTTATGCAATAGACTCCGGCAATAAATCTGGGCAATTCATGGGCCTTTTCCTTCTGGGTGGGTTGCGCCATCACTTTTTAACAAGAAATATTTGTATCATATTGCGTCTCTAGCCCATCTATTTATACAGTTTTATATAAACGCGAGGCTGCGAGGCTCATCTAATGTAGTGACGAATGAAATATAAAATCCAACGCTCTTATTCCGTTTCCCAAAAGTAACCCTTCAAAAGGAACCGCAAACGCCTGGTTGTAGAGCACGTATAGGGTAGTGGTGGGGCCTCAGCAATCCAACCATGGACGCGAAAAAACGCGTCTGGAGGTGTGCCGTCTTGAAAAGTTGTGTCTCTGAAAAAAAATGTATAGATGCCATTTCTGTCCGGCATGAATGAAATTTACCCCTGGATCATTTGAAAGTGATTTCCTCATTGTGATGAGCTTGGTAGCGATAATTTGGTAGGCTTTATCACGGTTGCGAAATTTGGGGTGCATTGGATCGGCCCATGAGGAGTCAGGGGTGATAAATTGACGTTATTATCGTAATTGACGCGTTATCTTAGATAGATTTATACATTTGGGTCTATTGGCTGAAACCGGCTGTGATTGATATCTAATTTATGATTGATCATGTTGTAGTGAATGGCCTTTTACCTACCGGCTTGGTAGGGTGGTGCGGGAGATGATGGTGATGGCGATCGGTTACCAACCGAGGAGAAGGATGCAAGAAGATGATTTGACTCATACTTTGATGACTTGGAGTCGTAGGCATTCGTGACATCGCGCTCACTGCCGCGGGCCACTGCGGCTAGTGCGTTCAGCTCGGACGCCGTGTTGAGGTGGGTTGAAGACGTCATGAATGACACACGGTCATCATGCATGCGCTGATACTTGTTATCAGGGTTCTTGCGCCAGAAGACAATCGTGCTGGAGATGATGACCATGAGCAAGAGCACCAAGGAAAAGGCGGCATTGGCGATGAAGAGAACAACGCCGGCCACACCGGCAATAAGTCCAGGGGCGTTGAAGACGTCGGTGATGATGAGAAGCAGAATTGCGTTGAGGGCGTTCATGACGCAAATGGCAATGTTGAACGAGTTGGTGCTCTTGTCCATCCAGGGTCGAAGGACACTGGCGGCAATGAGGGCACCGAGCTCAATGATGATGAAGGCGATGGACTGAGTGACTCCGGTGTGCTGACCGAAGGCGACAAACGCGCCCTTGATCACAATGTGGGCGAGAATCGGCACGATGTAGTAGTACGCTGATGCTTGGAATTGGATGTACAAGGGACCCCACTTGGCAAGGACGCGGGGGTTCGAGAACAGGATGTAGGCTGGGTTCTGGTGCATGGTGATGGACTGGCGCGCAAGGGTGATGATTTTGAAAGCGGCCCACCCGAGAACGGCGAGCATGCCCACGAAACAGAAGACGGCGAGGACAACAAGCGCGGCCGAGTCCTTCTGGGTGAGCTCCCAGAGACACAGGATGGTCATGGGCGTGAAGGCGATGAGCGTGATGCGGAACAGGATTCCCTTGAGGATGGTGAGCCAGCTCATGCGGAACTCGAAAAAGCGGTCGTCCTTGATCCATTTCTGCAGGATGCACAAATCCATGATGAACTTGGTGGCGGTTATAACGAGGGAAACGAGGCAGATGGCGATGTAGAAGAAGATGAGGGCCGTCAAGAAAATGTTTGTCGTCTCGATCTCGGCGCGAAACCCAGCCCTTTGAATACCGTACACGACGTAAGATCCCGTATCGAGCTTGATGTTGGCTCGCTTGGCAAGCGCGTTGGCGCCATACTCGACCAGGTCAGCGACCCTCTCTATCAAGCCTCGCTTCTGAACATGGACGGACGTGGTGCTGAGGGAGCTGAACAGGCTGGCGGCCGTGCCGCCCGTCGAGCGCTGGTACCAGGTGAAGACTCGCTGCATCCACCCAACCCGAATGATGCCCATGGTCCACATGAAGTTCTGGGTCCAGGCCGGGACGATGGGCGGCATGTGCACTCCTGTGAGGCCGATGACGGCCTGCGCTTGAAAGTAGGCGAGGAGGGACAGAGTGTTGGCGGCCAAGTGAGCTGCCGCGTTGTTGTTACCCATGGCGGACATGAGGGCGGCGGCAAGCAGGCCGATGCCGATGATGACGGCCGTCACCCACTTGACGGCGAGAAGGTCGACGGTTTTCCCGTTGGAGAACTCTGCCTCGACGCAGGCGACCGTCTCTCCGGTGGAGGTCAAATTGACCAGGACCCGAGCGACGGCGTCCAGGTCCGGAATGGTGTAGGCGATGCCCGGGATGCTGTCGTCGGCCGACGCGCCGATGGCGATGTTGAATTCCAGGTTCATCTTTCCGGTGCTCATGGGGCACAGGCCGCGCATCTCGATGTCGCAGGGGTCGACCTTTGTGCGGATGGCCCGGTAGCCGTAGACGTCCAGCGCGACGTCGAAGATGACGCTCCCCTCGAGGTCGGAGATGGCGGCCAGGTTGACGGTGGCCGAGCCGTTCCCCGGGGTGAAGACGACGTTGAACAGGCTGGCCGAGAATCCCGAGTTGGCCTGGCAGGTGCTGAGCGAGGTTGACTTGAGCATCCGCTGGGCGAGGGCCATGTTGAAGAGCCCAAGCCATGAGACGAGGGCGATGAAGGGCCCGCGCATTTTGGGCACCATGGTGTTCGAAGCAAGTTTAGCGAAAGTACTGACTGGTTAGGCAATAGAAAGAGAGAGAAAAAAACGAGCGACATGGACTATGTTCGGTAGCAACCTGTGTTAGTCTGACCTAGACGTCTGTACACACAAAAGACAAGCCGGTGCAATGTGTGTGACATGCAACCGCGAATGCTTCGTGGACAGGATTATTTTGGATGCAAAGTCTGTGGGGACAGGCTGCTACTATAGCTTGCACCCAGGCTCGTATTGCTCATACCAAGACCAATGCCGTGCGCGCCTCTGCGTGGCTTCGCCACATGAAAAAGGGGGGATTGCCAAGAATATTAAGGTTGAAAAGAAAATATAGTGCATGTATATATATACCTGACCCAAGAAATTGCTTGGCTTTTTAAATCTGCGGAAGAAACAAATACTGAAAATGATGCCTATTCCCTTCATCTGGATTATTTCCATCTGCCCCATGGGGCGCGTGGTAGTGTCTGAGCGCGATCTTTCATCGTGTTGATGGTTGTAATTGTGAGCATCCCGAGGCTCCCGAGGCCATCTTTGTATGTTTGCCAAGCATCTGTCTGATTGGGACAGAACACAGCCACGACGTTGGTGGAACGAGGGGTTCTGAGATGGGCGCTAACAAATCAGGGTGTGTGCCTGCGATTAACTTCTCGCAATGCCTGGAGCTAAGAGTCTTGGCTAATTAATCTGCTTCCCTCCTGATTATCTTGACCCCAATTCAGATCGCGCGCCTCGTAGTTTGTCTCAACGGCAAAGGAAAAAAAAAAACATGGGACGTTGGAAATAATGAAACGATCATCACACGTTTCAAGTCGGCTTTGCCAGCTAATTTTAGCATAATACGATGTTTTCTCTCTTTCCAGCACCACACCATGCATGCATGCATGTAAGTTTTCGTATTCCGCCAATATGCCACCACCACAGGGACCGCACAAACTCAGGCATGCGACCAGACTGCCATCGTTAACCAATATCTATTCTCTCTTCTGTTCTCGTCTCGGGTTTACCAACAGCATGAATGACGCAATCTCAATCTGCTAGAGTTTTCACCAAGTCTTCCAAGACACGCTCGCGTCCTCGTCTTCGCCTGAAACATGGGAGGCGGTGCAGCCAAGCCAAGCTCGGCCCATGGCTTGGCAAAAGAGGGCAGACAAGAGCGTTTTGGCCGCGCCGCGAATGACTGACAGGGGACCCCGGCGCTTCTTCAAACCATGCAGCAGACAGCCTCATTCATTGGGTCGTTGGTAGATGGCATGGTGGGATGATTTGCCTTGTCGTCCAAAAGAGATGGCTTTTGGGTGGAAAAGACGAACCTGGGGACTCGATAAACTACTCTGGGGTTGGCTTTAAATCCCCATCGCGCCCACTTGACGTCACATCCTTCAGAGAGCGCTGGGGCCCAAGGCAAGGGTTTGGATGTTTGGTAATTAGAAGAGAAGTTCTTTTTCGATACATCAATCATTACACAAGTTATTAGTTTTTCCCAACTTTTATAACGTTTACCCATCCCGCCGCCGCTCATGTACCGAATCTCGTCCTTTCTTCATCATGACGTTGACAATTCCAACTGCGTGGCGCTGAGGCCCAGCTCATTGCTGTAAAGCGGTGGCAGGTCCTGGATCATCGACTTTAGCTCTTTTGGAGTCTGTGATGGGTTGAAGTAGTAAAGGCCGCCTTTCTCGCCCTGCGCCTTGGACTGCAAGGCTGATCCATATAGTCCCAGATCGAGCACATCCCTTGGACCCCGTCCAGGCCCGTTGAAGAGCACGACCTTGCAGCGCTTGATATGGGGAAGATGGCCGTCGCTCGCCCGGTTGCCATCCAGGCTCTTGACCTGCCATCGACACTCCGCATACGCTCGCACAAGATTCGTCAAGGCTGTGTCAATCACGGATGGACCGCTGCGCATGACGAGGAGGAGGTTGCCAAAGGGATCGATCAGCGCAGCCGCATTGTCGGCTCCTGCGCCGACAACGTACAGGACGGCTTTGAGCTTGGTCCGGTCAAAGGCCTCGTTCAAGTCAATGGTTGTGTCTACGGAAAAGGGCCAAATCTTGGTGAGCAACTCCCGCTGCAGGCTGCTGGCCGAGAGCTCGGCGATGTTCTGTGGGGCCGGATCCTCGCGGGCGAAAATGCCCTGCACCGCCGGCAGGCTGTTGAGAAAGGCCTTGGCGGCCCGGCCGTTGAGCTCGTCGGAGACGGACTCCTCGTAGAAGACGCTGGACTGCGGGCCCATCCAGGGCATGCCGGGGATGGCAAAGTAGGAAAACTGCTGATTGGCAGTGTACCGCAGGTTGGAGGGGAGGCCCTTGAAGTCCCGCCGTCTCGTCCAATTGATGCCGGCCCCGTCATCGTAGCACATGGTCGCGACGTTGATGCCCGACGCCAGCAGGGCCCCCGTGCACATGACGCACGGGTCCAGCGTGGTGACGATGGTGACCTCGTTGGGGGGAGGAAGCCTTTTCGAGAACCGGTGCAGCAGGTACCAGGTGATCATCTGGCGCTCCCCGTGCGCCGAAGGATCTCGGGTGGCATTTTCTTGAAAGACGCCGTGATGCATCGAGTGGAGCACCCTGCCCGTCTTGTTCTCGAGCAGCACTCCGCCCACGCCGTAAGTTGACTGGCGACATGCCTCCTCGGACAGCAGCACGGCCGCTTGCGCATATGTCCTTGGGCTCAGGACTTGGTGTTTGGGTCTGTAGATGCTAGCTGTGAGACAAATTCCATATGTGCCATGGCCGCATGCTTCCCGATTTGGACTAACCTTGCGATGGCTGCAGTATCCCTGGATTCACTGCGAGCTCCAAACCCCAGTGTCCGGAAAATGGCCGCCATTCTGGTTTCTCTTGGCCTGGCCTGTTCTGCAAACGTTGGCGATGGTAAATTTCGGGGAAAAAAGGCAGATGGCCTGAACAAAGCCTGGGGGCGTCCAAGGTCATTTACCTTTCATGGAAACAAAGCCCTCGAGTTTTTCAAATATCGTCCGAGTCTAATTGCGTGCAAAGAGTAGCTTAGCTGGACCCAGCTCTCGCGTAGTGTGTAGAATGGCCCCGAGCTTCTTTCAGGTTGGAATGCAGCCTCAAGTGTAGCTTTGGCAAGATGACTAAACCTGTCGGGACGTGGCTGGCTGGAGTATGCTTTAATGCCGCTGTGTGGGCTTGGCCCGTCATTGGCCCGGCATTCCTTTGGCAGGGTTTATTGACAGCACGGGACGGGACGGAATGCGGGGTTGAGAAGCTGCAGCAGAAACTGAGTTGATCGAGCCAAGTCTGACTCTGTCGTCGGGCTTGCCAGGAATAGAGTCTCGGGAATATGCTTCTTCTAGTGTGTGCATTGGGCCTATCAAGGCGGCTCACCTTCGCTACTAACGTAGGCGCACCACAAGTGACTTGCCATTGCCTCAGCGCTAATTGCTAGACCAAATCTAGAGCTAGGACTGAGTCGTGGCAGCAATTTGATTTTTTCTCATGCTGTAGGGGAAAGCTTTGTTTCTGTCTCAAGCCTTCGGTAAAAAAATCTATAGCGATTGGCTGTTCAACCGGAAGTCGGCTTTATACTACCCTATCCAGAGATGCATCCCGAGACTTCATGTTCTGATTCATGGGCAAGCCGAAAGCCATTGCATTCCATATCTGATGCGATTTTCAAAGTAAACAAATCAATTCAATGCTGTAATATGTCAGAAATCCTGTGGATGGAATTTATAAAAGCAGGACAGATGTTCCATAGGGAAAGCACCAATCCGCATGACATTTAGATTCTAAACAAGTCAAGATGATTTATTCTCACAGCCTTTTGTTGATTGCAACCACTCTAGCCGCGGTACTTGCCGGCGAACCACGAGAGTGCTCCCGCCACAGCCCACTTTCATGCCACGTGGAAGAGACTATTCGCGATAGCTGCTGCGTCATCACTGCCGGACGACTGCTGCAGACCCAATTCTGGGATGCTAAGCCTGCCATAGGCCCCTCGGGTATGCTTATTGTTTGTGCCCGACATCAAGAGTCCTGCTAACCCTTCTAGATTCATGGACCATCCATGGTCTCTGGCCAGATAACTGCGACGGGGGCTACCCGAAGAATTGTGATGACAGCCGGAAACAGAGAAACATCACAGGAATCCTTCTTGAAAATGGTGCTGACGACACTTTACGGTACATGGAGGAGTACTGGAAGCCCAACAAGGGCTCTGACAACAGGTTCTGGGTGCACGAGTGGAACAAGCATGGCACTTGCATCAACACCCTGGAACCCCACTGCTACCGCGGCTACCAGGAGACGGAAGAGGTCGTCGACTACTTTGAGAGAGTCGTTGCCGAGTTCAAGAAGCTGCCTACCTACAGGTGGCTCGCCGAGGCCGGCATCGTCCCGTCTGATGAGAATGAATACTCTGTCAAGCAGGTTGAAGCGGTGCTGAGGAGGAAGCACGGCAAAAGGGTCACCATCAGGTGCAACCGTGACGGAGAGCTGAATGAGGTGTGGTACTACTTCAATGTCAAAGGATCCCTGCAGACGGGCGATTTTGTGCCGACTGCTGCTGAAAAGGATTCGAACTGCGGGGATTACCTGATTTACCCACGCAAGGACCATCATCGCTCTCATAAGTTTGCCGATGGACTGCTGGAGGAAGAGGAGGAGGAAGACCCAATCGAACTGTAGTCTTGACTCTTGATGGTCTGTTGCAAGCATTGCTTGGCAGGCTTACTAGATTGAACCAAAAATAAAGCTTGATTGAGTATACACTTCACCACTTTTGAAACTTAGTAATCTGAAACATTTCTGGTCGTTATTCTCTTTATTGCGTATGAAATCCTACTAAACAAAAAGCAGGCTTTGGGTACTGGCTGCCTACTAAACTCATTCAATCATTTCACTCCTCTTAGGCCTTGTTCTTTCAAAACTTTGTGAGGCCATTCTTGATAACACCTCCGGCCAACCATCCGGGCGGCCTCGTTCCCATCTGGACGTTGGTGGTGCTCTCGACGTCGGCGAAGCCCTGGATGCCGTTCTGCTTGCAGGTGAAGCGGCACAGGCGATCGACGCAGGCCATGCCCAGGTGCCAGCACACCGAGGCCTTGGGCGTGACCGACTCGCACTCAATGTCAAACTCCTCGCCCGTGGTGAGCTTCATCCGCAGCTGCCCGCCCCTGGTGGAGCAGCTGTCGACCTCGAGGTAGATGATGATGTCGACCTCTTTGGCGAGCGTGACGACGCCGTCGCGAACCACCCAGCCAAAGTTGGCGGCGCGGTCCGTCGCCGTCGCGTGCCAGCTGACGCCGACAAAGGAAAAGTTCTCGCCGGCCGTGCCCACGAGCCAGCGGTGGCCGTAGGCGGACACGCCCCAGTCGCGCGTGCCCCAGGCGTGGTCCCGGAGCGAGAGGCCGTTGATGTCGTACGTCTTGCCGCCAAACGTCATGGTGCCCGTGACGCGTCCCGGAACGTCAAAGTGCGCGGCCGAAAAGTCGTCCTCCATGCTTCCGCGCTTGGGGAAGCAGTCGACGTTGGGGCCCGTGTCGCGGTGGATGATGGTGGCCGTCACCCCCTGGTCCGGGTGGTTGATCTTCCAGATGTGGTTTCCGTTCTCGTACGTGACTGTGCACGTGTCGTCGCCGGATCCAAAGCTGCCGTCCGCTGGCGTATCGGCTTCGCGGAGCTCGTTTGTGTAGTCGTGTCGGAAGATGGCATCCTGGGTGATCAGGTTGGTCCAGATGATGGCCTCGCCGCCGTTGGGTCTGTTGGGCTCGTGGCCCAGCCTGTGGAAACCACCAATTTTGTGGGTGTCATCCCACCATGTGAGCACTACGCTGTTCTGCCAGTTGGGTGTGTTGCCCCAGGGCTGTCGCTTCATGCTGTCCTCGCCGAACACGGTGAAGGCGTTGGCCTGCGGGCCGTGAGCATCGGGCTTGATTGTGCGGGTGGCAATCTGTCCCTCTTCCTCATGGCCGTTTGATGTGGATTCCACAATGGCCTTGTAGCTTGGGTGTCGAGAGGTGTAGTCCAGACCGATGCCCATGAACGAGGCAAGGTACCCAAACTCAACAAAGAGGAATCGGAAATCGCGGCTGTCCCCCACGTCGAGGTTTCGCGTGGCACGGTTCAGGGCCAAAACGAGGCGCAGGACACCGTAAGCCTGGGCAAACGGATAGTACTCCTCGCGAACCTCGGGACCCCCAGCCTCTCTGTAGTGCTCGAGGAACTTCTCCCAGCTGTACGACTTGCTGAGAAGGGGCTGGATGTAGGAAAGGTCCTGCTCGGGGGAGAGGAACTCGGCGCACTCCCAATCCAAAACACCGGTGATTTCTCCGTCCTTCTGAAGAATGTTGTGCAAGGAATAATCGCCGTGGCTCAGAACAGGAGTGCGCTCGTCTTCAGGAAGATGAGTCCTCAACCAGTGCAGAAGCCAGGGGATGAAGGGAGAAGGCATGTGCTCCACCTCCTTCAGATACACCTCCCAGTCGTCCAGGCTCTTCTTGTAGCGGTCCTTGATAGTAGTGCGCTTGACTTCCTCAACGTCTTCACCGATGGATTTGAAGTAGTCCGAGAAGCTTTCCAGTTTGTACGTGTGCAGCTTGGCCAAAAGCTGAGCGAGCTGCTTGGCCGTCTTTTCCTCAATTACCGAGTTTTCTGATCCGAGATACATGCTGGAGATTTGACCGGGTACTTTGCTCATGGTGAAGAAGGGGCCGTCCACGCCCTCGGGGGCGGGGTTGGCGAGGTCGAATGGCTTGGGGCATGGGAAGTCTGTCTTGCTCAAATCGCGCAGCAGGGCGAACTCCTCTTCAATTCGGAATGCGCCGTGCAGGATGATGGGTGCCTTGTCTGCCTTGCGAATAACCAGCTCCTCGGTCTTGTCGCCAGACTTGATCTCGCAGCCGTACGTCTGCTTGCCGTGGCCTCCAACCAGCCTTTTGCACTCAGACACTTCCACTGTGGGGTCAGATCTGCTGGTCTGGAGGAATGACTGTAGCGTCTCGGCGGCAAGGCCACCGCTGGCACTTGGCTTGGACTCAGTGTCCCCGTTAGTCTGGGCGGGGGCCTCGGGCTCCTCATCCTCCTTGTTCTCGAGGCGGATCTTTGAAACTTCCTCAATAGCCTTGAGACTCTGCGTGTAGTAATCCGTCTCCCACTCTGCAGCGCGGCGCAGCAGTGCGGATGCTTGGCTCACCGTCGACTTTCCAAGCTCCTCGCACAGCAGGGAGATTCTGTCTGTGAGTCTTCTGTGCTTGAGGGCCAGGTCCTCAAAGCCCGCATCATCGGCCACATCCTCGTTGACGTTGCTGTCATGGCCCAATGCCTTGCGAATATCAGCCTCGAGGACGAATCCCTTGACGACCAGAGCGTGGAGCAGTGGCCGCGTGCCCTTCTCATCCGGGGTGTATCGAGCTAGCAGGCCAGTGAGCAACTTCATAACAAGGTGGAAGCTGTTCTGGGCCGTGTTGGAGCTGTCGGTGCTAGGCGGCAAATGGGGCTCTACATCCTTGCGGAGGGCCTTGATGGCGAGCTCCAAGATGAGAGCGGTGGAGTTGGGTCTCATGGTGACTCTGTTTCTCTGTTGATTGCACAGAGATGCATGAATCTAGACAAGGGTACGGGGAAGGCCGCTAATAAATAGTATTGACGGCGAACAGACGGCAGGTAATATTATACTTTGATCCCTCTGCAACTAGGCCTCGTATCCCTGGCGGCTTCCAAACCCGTGCCCGCGGACGCGTGATTTGCCGGCGGACCGGAGGAGAGGGCAAAGACGCAACCTGCGTCATAGTTTAGGAATAGCTTCCCAGCAGCATGTTGATCTCCCATTTGGATGCGGTTCGCGGTGTCGAATGCAACGTCAGCGAGGAGCGACTCAGAAGTTGCTGAGGCGGGACATGGATCCTGCCAAAACGAGGAAGCTTGGGCATGATTGATTGGCCCAGCCTGACAGCCCGTCGCCGGCCATAGCGCCCCAGAGTAACTCGAATAGGATGGTCACTGCACGCGAAGCGTTGCAGCAACTCAAAACTGGAGCACCCAAAGTCTAAAGGATTCACCTTGACGGGTCGCAGGGCCAGTTAAGACCCGCGGCCCGGGTTAAACAGGACAATATGTGCATATACCCGGCATCACGGAAGGCATCGCTCGAATCCTCCCCGGCGCTCGGAACAAAACGAGCACTCACTGACGGGGGCCCAAGCATCAAAAATCTCCGGAGAAGGGTATCAAGGTTTGATTGGGGCGGGTCCCGGCAAGGGATTGACTTTCTGGCCCTCTCACCGCATCGCCCCAACTGGGAAATGGGGCCGAAATCCTCGTCCTCCTGGTGGACGCTTCCCCAATGTTAGGATTCACTCGAGCGTCCCATAAAGGGGACTATCTGTCCGACACCGAAACTCCGGTATCTTCTTTCATCATCTCCACATGGGGGAAGCTGTTCACTGGCGAGCGATTATTTCGCCATCGATGCCTGGTGGTGCAATCAACACCGCGTCTCGTCTCCACGATACCAGCCTCGTTATCAGCCAGGAACAAAGTGGGATGGACGCCCCGCCCTTGCTCTCGCCCCATTATTTCGCCTAACGTAAGATGAGTGCTGTCAACGGCCCGTGCTAGGTGTAAACCACCCAAAAGAGTTAAGCTGGCAGCTGTCAACGTGTCCCAGCTCCTTGGTGCACCCGATTGCGAGGGAACAGCATCTTCAAAAAATACAAAAAACAAGGGACGAGATTCCATTCTTGAATTAGCCTCCATCTGTCCCTCAGAAACTGCAATTGAATCAGACTGGACAGTGCACGGCATGCCTGTAAACGCTCCCCGCAACTGCGCCCCATGGCGTAGATCAATCTCTGAACCAGGAGGTCGGAAATCAATGACCCGCAGCATGAAGCAATGTGTTGGTCGGTAGTGTTGGCTCTATGATGAACCGGGGTAGTTAATTTATGCTACCGGGGGCCAAGAGCCGTGCCTGTCAAATCATCCAAGATTTTGCCCAGACTTCCGCTCGGGTCACAATATATTAAATACAAAGCATAAGAGTAACCGGAGGACACTCTTTCGGCCCAGCGAGATTCCCACAACCGACTCTGATTTCTGCTTTGTTTCTGTGTCGCTTGTCTCTAATGTGCTGGTATCGATACATGTCCAATGTTTTGGTCCGGATTCGATGAGTGCTTCATGAACACAATTCTTGTCCGGTGGTTAGTATGTAAACAGTATGGTCAACATTATCTATAAGCCAAGGATAGCAACCCATAAGCCCAAAAGTACTCCTTGTGGGCAGGGATTTAAAGTAGACGGTGTAGAGAAAGCGCCAAGGAAACGCTTGCCGGCTTCTGGAAAAATATTAGAACATGACATTGAGCTAGTCCGACCTTTTAGCCTGAATAGCCATAGGTATGAGAACGTTGGCAAGCACTAGAGGGATGGCCGAATCAGGACCGCGGCCTCCCCGAGTCACTAACAAGCGATGGGGGAGGGATTGGAACAGTGAGAGGTTTGCAACTAAGTTTAAGTCGACTGGTGCAAAGCCCACCCCATAGCGAAGCTTTGCCCTTCGTTTTCTGGTTTCAATAGTGGTCGAGGATGTCCAAAAAAGTTGTCTTAGATAATCCAGGCTCCGCAATTGTCCCGTATTAGCTGCAGGCCCGTTTGAGACTTGGCAAGCCATTCCCCATTTGGGTTGAACATTTGGGTCATTAGCCCTCGTTCCATGGCCGTAAATCGCAGAAAAGATTGTGCAGGGCTCATGTGCTGCCATTTTTTGCCTCGTACAACATGCAGACACTTTCGAGAGGTGTCTGTCCCAGATCTTCCAAAATAGACTACTACGAATTATCTGAGTACTATAGTCCAATTTGAACACCGAAAGGACTGTCTTGGTATATCAAGGATAGAGTGCGCGGCCGTTCCTTCCCGTGTGAAATGACCCTGCGGTTTGATCTGGAACGTCCATCGTCCCTCAAAGGAGTTGAGCCAGTGTGTGCCTGCTCTCCATGCTGCATTCCCTATCTCTGAAGTTGCTGGGCTCGTATTGCGCTGGGGGATGCGGCTCCGTCAAGCAAGTACCAATCTATGTCGTCCGTGAAATCATACATATGTGTATGGCTAATTTACCTGCAACCCCATTTTGTTTTCTTGTAATGGTGGGAAAAGCATGCAAGTTCCGCACGCTGTCGCTGTGGTGGACGAGCGGTAAAGCGGAGCTAGCTTCTGATGGACTCTGCCATCGCCAACTGGGATTGAGGCATCATGGATAAATTTTTGATGACAGGCGGTGTGCGGAACTAAGCCCCTACGCGAAGCACGCTACAGAAACCATAGAAACGATGGGACCAACAATCCGGAACCAACAACACATTGCGTGCCAATAAGGGAGGTTCGACACAGGCCCAGACCCAACTTTTCCCAGTGGTCTCATGGCGTCTCGTTTCCACGTGTCATCTCATTTCCACATGGCGTTGCCTCTTTTGAGAAAAGTGGGCCTGCCGTCTCACACCCACCATTTCCTGGTACAAATCATGCAGGATATAGGTGAACAATACATGTTTCTTGATTGATTCAAACATCAACTCGATTATCTTCCACCTTGTAGAACACTTATGCGGAGTATTTCTTACAATCTTCGTTTGATTTCTAATATTCATTCATAGGTGCGCAGAGGTGTGTTGGTTGTTTTTGGGAACCGACTGTTGTGTGGCGTAGACTATTGATAACTAGCTGGTCTTAGCACCTGAAATTACACTTCGATTATTGAGGCTGGAAAGGCGGATGTATTGAAGTCAATAAGCTTAAATACATGCGTCCGCCCTGTGTTGACTGCAAAGAGTCACTCCCAAGAAAACCCTTCTCCAATCCCAATCATGCATACCAAATACTTGTTTCGTGCCTTATTGGTGGCCCCATCCTTATTCAGCAATGGCCTTGCAGCCCTCTGCAACCCCCGAACACGCCTTTCCTCATCCTCACCTGATGGGGTTCCCTCGAGTGCTTCTTCTCTGGCTTCGACAACCCCTGCCAAGACTACATCAGAGGTGGAAATCCGATCCACTGATACCGACACCACGATTGCAATTGAGACGACACCCATGACCACTGAAACCACAAACCTCGTTGATACAACGCCTATTTCCACCGAGACATCATCTGCCATCGATGTCACTCCCACCACCGCCGTTGTCGAATCTGTTTCCACAACTACTGCACCTGCAATCGATACGACCACTACCGAAGCTCTACCGGCAGCTACTACGGCGGCTCTATCTACATTTAACCTAAAGACTGCCAACGCTGGCAATGGGATTGATGATAAGGTGGTGCAAGCTTCACACGGGGAGGGCGGTATGCTGTATATAGATCCGAGCACCTCGATCGGAATTGCATTTGAAAACGCCGCCTTTTATCTCGAGAAGGATACAAACCGCCTCATGCTTACGGTGGGTGGGGGCTATTATGTTTACACCCATGTGGATAATACTGGGGTAGCGGTTCTTCAGGCTGGACCGGCAAGCATGATAGACAACAACCTCTATGTCCATGTATCATGCACTCCTATCCAGGAAGGCACACCCCTCCAGTGCCAAAGGGAAAACACCAACTTCTCTCGTTTTGGACTGGTAATCGGTTCCCTAGCCAAATGGCTCGTGCTTGCGGATCCAAGCGTCCAAGCGTCTTATACTGCCGTTGACTTCATTGTAACCTCAGCTTGAACCTATTGACTAGATCCCTAAGAGAATCAGAATTCCTTGGTTCTCTATGGGACTTGCATTTGCACTGCAGGCTACTGATAAAAGGGGTTGGATTCGTGTTTGTGCTGCGGCAGTGGCTTATTCCAGTCAACAGCTAATAGATTGTACATCGATGTGTCAATAGCACTGTATAAGGATCTGCATGTTGAGTTTAATAATTAATATACACCTAAATATTTAACCCTGAACCGTGTTTATTAATCGTAAAATACAGTAGCTTTGATTCCTTGGATGTATGATAAAATATAATGCTGCAGGGCATGGTGCCATGATCCTTGATCGCTGGCGATAACACTTTGTCCATCCCCAGAATCCGGAACCAGTGACGTCTATAGGCCAAAGCAAGGGAGGAATGTTATGACTGTGCCTCACAGTAGCTGTTATCCTTGTCGGTAATCGTAAGTATTGCGGTTATTAACTTATCTTTTGGCCTTATGGGCGAATTGATGTAACAAGATGCACGGATCCTCACAGGGAAAGCTCTTTTGGGTCTATTGGCCGGGTGTTGGTGCATGGCCTTGTTAATGGTAAGCAGTTCGGGGACGGGGGTATTGGGAGAGTATTGGAGGAGACATTAGCTCGAGATTCAACTAAGGTTTTAGAATGAAAAATATCCACTTGGTTGGCCTCATTCTAGATAGATAATGGTGAGTGTATATGGCTTGCCCATTGAGGCATGGGTCGAAGGCCCTGCCATCGGAAGAGCGGGCCGGACACGGGATATCCTTTTTTGTAATTCGCGAGAAGCTAAGGCAAGAATGTTACATGCCCTAACCATTCCAATATGACCATTGATGATGAAGATGATGTGTTAATAAGAAATGCGTGGCTGTAAAAAGTGGCGGGGTGAGGGTTCTCTAGGGTTATGCTTAATTGGACATGGGCTGTAATAAGGGAGGGGAGGCCTGCTTGTTTTATTTGTGTTGTGGCCAATGCCCAACCTACTCGATAGTCGAGCCACAGCACTAGTAAAAGCCTGGCCAAAACCCATCGATAACCATGACAGGTAGGCTTGTATCTAAGCAAGACTGCTCCATAGAGAAGGGAGTGCGCTGCAAGGCACGAAGTGTCCCGCACCTGCAGCATAAACAACGGCCCCGGTAACAGAACCTTATCCCCTAGTGGGCTCCAAACAGTTCCACGGGTGAAATGGTCAAGTATGAAATGAGCGATGCAGCCGATGAACGGCGCCGAGGATCCACCGCATCACATTCTGGCAAGGTGAGGATGGATCCCATGGGGCATCACAAGACGGCGCAGTGTAGGTGAAGAGATGCATCGCTTTAGTGCATTCCATATTTTCATTTTCATATTTACCCTCTCTTTTAACTTTTCAATATACATTATATACAATTATTCCCCATTCCCTCATTATTTTCATTACTTTTATGGTTTCTTTCCTCAAATTACCCTCAGATGTATTTGCCATACGCGGGTAATATGGCGTGCTCCATGCACTCCTGGTCTAGCTCATGTTCGATGTGAGAATATTGCGGAAGCTCATCAATATCAATAGCCGCGCAGTCTTCAACGGTAATTTGGACGGGTATCGCCAATGACACAGTCGTGTTCTGTGGACCCAGTGTCAAGACCAGATTAACAAGATATACTCGCGACACCAAGCACGAGTGAAATGTTGGAAGAAACACCTTCTTTGTTGATAGAGGGAGTTTTAGATCGATGTCGTAGGTTGTTGCATAACAAGAGAGAGAATTTTCCTTTGCTCCGTACCGCTGGCTTTCGCCGTCGCCATCAGTCGTTGCGGTTCTGTCAGTCTGGCTGCTGGAGCGTGATTCGGAGGATTTCCTCGAGAACTGTATCCTTTCCCAGGCGAGGTTCTGTCGGGTTTTGTGCGGCAAACTTTCGCCCGTGCTGAATATCCGAATTGGAATTGGTTTATTGGGGTCCGAGCCCCCGAGGTTTGGCATGCTCTCGACATGGGTGAGGCTGTAGTACGTGTATGATTCCAGGGTTGCCGACGCGTTGTGAATACTGGGCGGGGATGCGTCGTTTGATGTGGGGATGAATTCCAGATCGACGGAAAGGAGAGAAGTAGACGATGCAACAGCATCCTGTGTCAGCACGATGGGCTTTGGCTGAGATGCAGTTGCTCTAATATAGCCAGTTTTACCTGACATTATCCCTTTCCGCACCTCTTTCGTTTGAGACAGGCAATAAAGCGTGTCGTCGGCTGTAACATCAAGAGGAGCATCCTCAGGCAATGATGGCAAGACCTTAATCTCGTAGCTGGTCTCCATCAACGGTTCCCGTGAGCTTTCCTGGAAGACTTGTGCATCGACAGAATATTTTATTTTGGTCAGTCCAGGAGCGAGGTCGTTTGTCTCCCATGATCCCACGGTGGGCGGAGGTCGCAGGTGGTGATCTCTCAAGACTTCAGATGAGCACTTGTACCTGCAGGCACCAACAGGCAGCTGGTGTGGAATTACGAAGGTGAAGGGGACGTGGTAGATTTTGTTGGCGAGGAAGACGCGGGATGCGGGCAGGAAGGCAGTATCAATTGGCATTTTGAGCCGCAGGAATGACTGCGAGGTGCGAACCGCATGTGGTTGGAGGTAGTCGGCCAGGATACAGCTCTTGCCGTTGAGGCTGATGTCGACGCTGTCAAACGGAGTGTCTTCCTTTGGGATGATGATGACGACGCCCGAGATTGGCACTCCACATGTGTAAATTTTGGACTCGAGATGGTTGTCGATTTTGACCCTGATGCCGAATTGTTCAATCGGGCCAACAAGCCCACCGGCCCACCGCAAGAGGTTGGAGTCTGACCACATAGATGCGAGTCTTATAGGGAGAAGCGACGGATGGCAAGGGGGTCCTGGGGACTAAGGGAAACAAGCAACACGATGCGACTCGCTCGGTCTCAGACACCAGGCATGGTCAACAGCAGCACCGGGCCTAGTTATAAGAAAGGAACACATGCAAGCGGCCCCAGCAATGAGGCAATAACGAATGATACGAGATTTTATTTCCATGTGCACCTGTCATGGGGAGTTTTTCTCACGTAAATGTTTTCGGTTATTGGGGGTACAGGGCGTGGGCAAGGGCGCCGAAAGGCGTAGCGGAGCATGGCGTGCTGGTTTCGGATCGCTTCAGCCTCTCTTTGGCTGCGTAGACGGGACCGTTCCCGCGCCCAACCCATGTCGCTGATCGGTAATAACGAAGTGGAAGTGGGTTGCCGGCCTTTTGAGCCAATAGTGTTGGTCTCCGGGAGATGGCGCCCAGACCCATTTCGGTAATCTGGGCCAATCGCGGCGACGAGCTTCACAAGAACGCGTTTTCGGTGACAGGAAAGGGTCGACTCGGATGTTTGCTCTGAAAATTCGGAATGACCTGTCATTTGATTTTACATGAACTCATCATCTATTTAATATTCGCAAAGCTGGAATTGAACCCGTCGAACTCACAGTCGTGCCATCAACAGCGTGACCAGCCCAAGGAGCGCGATGCCTTGTCATGGGCGAAGGGCGCGCCCATAACAGGTAATGGGGCACTCTACGCCCTATTTGAATCAGCCCAGAGCCGATATCTCCGAAAAAGTGCCCCAGCCATTAATAAGAAATTGTAAGGAGTTCACTATTTATATTCCAATACCCACCGTTCATTAATTAACTCTAAAAAAGATGGTGGAATAGTAATGCTACGGGAATTCATTGATGCGACGTCGCTAAATCTTACCCTATACACCCAACACCTGTAAAATCAACGAGGCCAATATACGCACTGGTTGCCTGTTGTCTCTAACTTTTGACATTGGTCTAGTTAGCATAATTGAATATCTTGCAATAGAACTACCGGTCGATTTCACCCTGCAATCATCGTCAGCTTTGTCGCTCAGCGTTGATTGTGTTGCCGCGTTGATCGGATCGACTCAGCGTGTGGCAGTCTCCACAAACGCGTATAGCAGGCTTTATCCTTGTTCCCGAAGTCCGTTAGCGCAACGCTACTCGGGCAACAACCAAAACTCTCATGTGGTGGATTTCAAGATGGTGCGTGGTTCCCAATGCGTTTTCACCAAGAGCAGTTTAATAAAAGCTTGGAGCTGGCCCGATTTTCATCACCCATAGGCAGAGTGGCCGAGTGGTTAAGGCGTTGCACTTGAATCCCCTTAGAGATGCAATACGTTCGCGTTCGCAAGTTCGAATCTTGTCTCTGTCGCTGGCTTTTTGCTGGTTCCTTCGCATTTGGGGCGACTGAAGCATTTATTTTTGTTTATTTGAAGCCGCTGGAACTGTGGGATCACTATTAACAATGGCGCTAACTACTTGGCGTGATTATTATGGCTTGGTTCCTATCACACTCCACCTTGAGGAGTTTCTGTACTCATCGCTTGGTCTCGTCTCAATGCAGTTATAAACACACGGCTCTTTTGAACCATGGACTTCCTCTCTCCTTTAAAGCTCATTACATTTCGCGAGAGTCATCATGATGAAAGTGGCCTGCGCGCTGGTCAACCATGCGCCAATGACAAGCCGCCCTGCACGTCACCTCAAACTACCGCCCACGCGCTCACACATAGAATTGCCAATGCCATTGCGAGAGCTGTAAACTTGTTCAACCATTTGATGATTTGGACTTTCCAGACCACCACAAGTTCGTCGCCGGTCTTGATTTGCGGGATACTCTGGTTCACTTTCTGAGGGGTCCGCTTTCTGCAAACCAGCCTCTTGTGTGGGTTGTGGAGTTGTAAATGGTGGAGAACAGCGTTGGCAGGGACGGGCGGTGGCTTCAGTAGACAGGGATGGCAGCCGTATCCTTCTTTGAACTAGTTGGTGAGCCGTAAAGCTATTGAGTTCTATACATGGATTCCTTCTTACCTTGGCGACTTCGTATCTCATTCAGTCTTCTACGTGCCCTGGTCTAAAATGATGAAGCAGCCCAAATCGAACTGAGTGATGAGAATGGCAGCGTAGTGTATATGGCACGGCTCTGATTGGGAAGCAAGTTTGATAATGATGACGGTTTCGGGTAGGGTGGACCAGGGAAATGCGCAATGTTGAAGCATTGAGCCAAGGGGTGCATGGGGCATTGGCCTAGACGCGAGCTCCCACATAATGCGCACCCACCCCCTGGAGAGAGGGCTGGTGACGATGGATTTTGTATTTGGAGAAATGGCTCTTGTGTCAATGATGGAATATTGGGCCTTGTGCAGCTGTATTGTCGCGATTTGCCATGGTAATGTAGAATAAATGGGCATTGGGACATTGGCGCTAGCCTCGAACAGAATTTGAATAATGTTGGAGATTTCCTTTTCTGCTTTAAGTCGCGACATCCAAGGAGGAGAATTAAACGCCAAGGCAGCAAATAGAGCGTTCTTGAACCAACCACGGAGCTGTGCATTTACATTTACACCAAGCTCTGGCTTGAGCAAAAGATTGCATGCATTATGATTGCCGAGAAACGCTGCAGCAGCCAAGGCACTTCCACAACCTTGCCCAAATGTAAGGGAAGGGTCAGCTCCGATGTCCAGGAGCCTCTTAAGAGTCTCATAACCGTATAAAGGATTATCGTTCGCTGCTGTGACGTATAAGCAGTTTCTGAGAGCGTTATTGTAATTGGGGTCAGCCCCGGCACTGCGAAGTAGCTGAACCAACTTAACTGCTTCTTCTGCTGCTTCTTCTTTTACTGCTGCTGCCTCTGCCGCTGTTGCCAATGGGGAACCCAGGCCATTGGGATCGGCTCCCAAAGACAAAAGAAATTGGACTATTTCAATAGCATAATCTCTCGTGATAAAAGTAACGTTCTCAAAAGCAACGCTCTCGATAGCAGCGCATATCGGGGACCGCAAATGACTCCCATTGATCTCGGCGCCAGCATCCAAGAGGATTTGAATGGTTTTCTTTTTTTCAGCCACTGGTAAATGATTACCCGCAGCTTTGTATAGTGGCCCTTCAGATATGGGTGGGTTTGGGTCAGCACCTGCCTGTAACAACAGCCGCATGACGTCATGGCGACCTTGAAAAGCTGCCTCGCCGAGTGCAGTTGAGCCATCTGAAATGAGATTGACGTCGGCACCAAGGTCAAGCAGCATTTTGACCGCCTCTAGCTGACCCCAGATTGCTGCAGTAAACAAAGGGGGACCACCCCACCGCCCTCCAGAATATTTATTGATGTCAGCGCCCAAGTCGAGACAAGGCTTGAAAAAGTTCAGGTAGCCTCTCTTCGCAGCAGATTCTAAGCTTTTTTGTGCATTTTCGAGTGTTGCGCCATTCTTGACCAGAAGCGATACAAAGTCCTCCTGTCCTATCCACAGTGCGTCATCCAATGCACTGCGTCCAAGATGTCGCAAGTTAAGGTCCGCCCCATGTTGCAAAAGGAGCTTTGCCAGTTCGACGCGTTTCCCACTCAGCCCAACAAAATTGAGGTGAAACCTGGAGGCGGTGAGCTGGAGTGGTGATGGTCGCCCCCCGTCAATGTTCACTTGCTTTTGAATAAGAAATTGACAAATCCCCGCACGCCCGTAAGCTGCGGCCAATCCAAGCAGAGAGATGCCCTTCGAATTGCGTAGGTTGAGGTCGATGTTTACATCATCTTCACACCAATCCCTCAGGACTTGCTCAAGGTCGAGTATGATAATTCCAAAAAGGAGCGACGAGGATGGTTCGAAATCGTTCCGGCTGTATGGGTATTTTGGGCAGGTCGCTACCCAATATTGATATGCTTTGCTGCTCTGATCGATAGAGCCTAAAAATTCCCGCACTTGGTGTCTAAGGTGTAGATCTTGCGATGATTGATTGTGGTACTCAGTTCTGAGGTGGAAATACCAGCACTTGTCGACATAATCCTGAAATTTACCAAAGACCTTGTCATTATGTTTCAAACGAGTAAGATATTCCAGACAACATGACGCAAGAGAGTAATGTCTGTCAGTCATTAAAAGACCCTTTGATTCCACGTATTCCGCCGCAGATAGATGGCAAAACCGCCACTCTTCCAGCTCCTTGTCGGGAGCCAGGAGATTGTAGCACACCCCACTGATGGTTTCTTCGGAGGGTTTTTTCTTGATACCATCAAAACCGTCCGTATCAGGATCAATCATTATGGCTTCCGCGAGTTCATCGATGGACAGAGGTCTCTTCGCACAAAACACCCATTGAATAGCGCGAAAGGCCAACTCTCGGTCCGTGCTATTTTGTTCGTTTATCATCGACCAAATTTGATCATACGCTTTGTCAAGGGTTTTAGGCAGTCCAGAAAGGCAATCCCGGATAGTTGTCTCATCCCAGTGTTTTAGGCGAAGTACTTGCTCAACCTGTAGAGCAGCCCATTGGAACATACCATTGCTTTTAGTAAATAGTGTCCTTATGATCTCGTCTTGCAGCTCAGGTCCTTGGTTCTGCCAGAGACTGTCCCGAGATAATCTTTCATAAACAAAAGCCTCAATGTCATGCTGATTGTCTGTTGCCTGGATCATAATCGTCGGATAAGAATGAAAATACCGCTCAATGTCATAGTCTTTTCGACTCGAGACAAAGACCTTCAGATTTAGGCTCTTTTGTATCAGAATCTTGAAACATTCCATGAGTTCGTTCCGAGTTTCGCTGTCGCATTCGTCAAGAGCATCCAAAACAATTACGGGGGATTGATAAGATGAGATGAGTGCCACCAATAATCGTTGGCATAACTCCACATCCATGTCTAAACCTTGGAGTTGAAGATCTTGATCAAGGTTTACCAAATCTTTGTGCATCTCACATGACCTACCTAATGGGGATGCAAATTGTCGGACCAGGCTGCGCAGGATGTTTTGGGGTTGGCGTCGCTCGTTGTCATTTCTGTCACAGTAAAATTATGCCAAACCTTGATTGGCTTCCGACTGACCGTGATGCAGCTCAGTAATGTGATCAATCACCCGGGATACCAAAAATGTCTTCCCAGCGCCCGCTAATAATTGTAAGTAAAGTCTCATGCTGCCGTCAACAGTGGTTAAAACTTACGATTCCCATACAGAATAGTAATGGCTGCAGTCTCAGAAGCTTGCCACTGTTGGAATTCTTCGGTTTGAAGCAGCCAATCCCCAGTATTTGCAGTCCTCCGATCGTGAACAGATTATGTTGACTCCCGAATTTTATTTTTGAAATGTTAGAAATGACTTTGTTGTATTCTTCACTGTCCAGCTTGACCAGAAGCTGTGAGACATTTTTCAAGACGTCTGGGAGCTGTCGGCGGAGCTCCACAGATATTTGGGACATCTGTAACCGGTCATTATCCTGCGCGTGCTCTTGAAGGACACCTCAGGCATCTTCCAAGTCACGCAAGACATTTTTGGCCTCATTGGGTTTGAATATGGAACTTGCTGAGCGGCGGGCTTTGCTCTTGTTGAACTCCAAGTGAGAGTAATTCAAGCTCTCTAAAATCTTGACGTAAAGACCAACCAGTCTCTTGCGGAAGTCACTTGTAGTCCTATGTCCTATAGGCTGGTCTGTTACTGCTGTCGTATAGACTTCCTCCAGAACGTTTCCATGTTGAACTAGGCGGCTAACAAGCGCGAGAATGGCCACAATGCTTTCCATTTTCTCATGTGATGCAATGGCTGACTGATGCATGTATTAGCGTCCACCAATTGCTTTCCGTTTGGCAAGCATGGCTGGGGCTATCATAGCTGCTGAAAGGAATACCCACCTGCAGAACGAACCGGAACACTACCCAAGGGGGCGCAGCGTGCATTGGGTCCGTAGATACTAGTACATCGCCTAGTTCTTTGAACTTTTGTACCCAGTTGATGATTCGGTACATGCTGCTTTGTATGTTCCACTCACGCGACCCGATTTTGAGCTTCCCATGTTCATCTTGAAAATCTTCTCGTTGTTTTTTGGCCACCCGTATGATTTCGTCAATATTGAACTTGGGCGTAGATTTTGGGCCTTTCGATGTCGCCAATGCCTCCAAACAGCTCCGACTCTGCTCTGACAAACCGTCCCATGCTATTTGCCAGAAATCTGGCCGGCCTCGGCTCGCGTCGTTCGATGTTGACATCGTCTCGATGCAGTAGCAGCCTCGCAGCCAGCACTGCCAAGTCCAAAGAAGGATGTAGAAGCGTGAGGTGTCGAGAGTTTGGTTCAAAATTAAAAATCCAAGACAGAGGGCTGCCCCGCGCAGGTGCTGACCAATTCAGCCTCACGAGGTAACCAGAGAGCTGCTAAGGCTCCCTCAATCTAGGTCCAATGATATGCTGACACGTCGGCAATTGCAACACCAAGACGCCTTATGCTTATGCTTTGAAATAGGTATATCCAATGACATCCATGTTCCGGCTGCAGATGCTCAATAAACACATGTGATCAACCCCAAATATCTTTGTATTATCTGACCCACCGATCGACCGAGACACACGAATGGCACAATTTATGTGTGATTGGATTTTTTCACAGACATCTTTGGTATCAGCATGCGAATGGATATTGCACATGTAAGTGGTTCGGTTTCTCACATTGTGGGTGTCCTCGGAGACTGTGGCTGCTGTTGTAGCTGCGGCGGTAGATAATTGCGTTGGAGCACTAAAATTGGCCCTCTTATCTCCAGACTTCCAAGACTGACGAGGCGAACAAACGAACTCTATGACTCCCATCTGGATGTAAATTCACACTGGTCCTTATTTCGAAGGCGAATAAGTAAATAACAACTTGAGAACATCATTTATTTGATCCTATTCTTCGCTAATTCTGCATCACCGACACTTAGCGCTACTCCAGCTGAACCAAAACCTCTTTTGCCATCTTCTCAATCTTTTTAATGTCCCTATTATCGCTTCGTATGAGCCTAGCCTCCTTATCATGATGGCAAGCTAGAACCGCGAGGGCTGAAGACTTCCACAAAGGAACTTGGCGACGTTTGCGATTGGAGAAGATGCTGAAAACAGCGAATCCCAACCCAAGTAGTTCAATTGCAGCAGGACCAATGAACCACAACCAGCGGATTGAAACAAAAGATTGGGTTTCAATTGTTTTGCCTGTGGAAAAAACACGGTTTGGCCCTGAGCGTAGATAATTTGTCATACTGGTGGCCATTTTCTCGAACCGCCGGGTTATATTCACATCACCCGTTAATGCGGCACTGAGACCGAAGTTTGAATTTCTCCAGCTTCCATCTATCCACTCGGTGACAATGGTGTTGGACACGAAGAAATTTTGGAGGGCTCTGAGATCAACATAAGATACATTTAGTGCAGGGAGGTTGTTGGCTACTGATGCGTTGGTGAAAACCGCTCCGAAACGGGTATCGCCTTTGAATTCCCAAGGATTCTTGGTACCGAAGTCTACTTCTCGAGCCTCCCCAAAGGAAATTGTGGTACCATTTGATTTCGTGGTGGTGTATCGGTATGCAGTGAGAGATAGAGCACAATCCGTAATGTTGATGTTGGAAGAATTGAAGTTGCCATCCGGAGTAGATCGATAGATGGCAAAACGAGCAATTTGTGGGAAACTGCTAGGCAATACAATCTCCGCATCCCCAAGCGATGAGGAAGCACTCATCCAATAACCAGTTGCGTACTCGGTAAACAAGAAACGAGTCGAAATATTCAGGCCTCCAGGTGTTGTCATGTCGCAAGTCGAATTATACGCATCCCCCCAGCACCTTTTTGAGCGCAGTGTGTTTTGAGTGACATTTGCACACTCGCTTTTGAAACCGAGCGATATGTATGGTTTGTCCCAGATGCATGCTCCGGGACAGTTAAATGTTTCCAGGCTATCAATGCCGTAGAGACCTCGAACAACGGCAGATTGCATTCCAGAATCTTGCGGGAAGTTGTCTGCGCGAAAACAATTAAAAAATATACAGTCAGCCAAATTGGCCGGTCCTCCAACGAGGCCACGATCATAAGCGTGTGCGTATCCAAAATTGACATTGTCATTTGAGATATTGACTGGTCTCTCTTCAATACTCACCCCTTGTTGGGCCAAAGTTGCAAAACCAAGGCGGAGGATGGTGACCAAGGCACCAACTGTAGCTAGACTCGGCTTGCCTATGAAAAGGAACTTGAATGATCCCCAGGGGCCACGACTGGCTTCATCGTACTTTTCGAAATTTTTGAGTTTTCGGGGCTGTTTCTTGAAATGAAGCCACTTGAGTTGGCTGATGAACTCACTGACGCCATGCATCAAGAATGCAGTACAACTGGTCGTTAGAATGGCGATGGTAGCGTTGAAGGCGATGGGCCACTTCCAAGCCGACAGAGGCTTATTATCCATGTAATAAAATATAGCACCGATTCCAGCAAGGAAAACCAAGCTCAAGAGGGACGTGCCCATCTCCAGTAGCCATTCGGAGGTCGAAAAAAAACTGTAGCGCTTGTACTCGGTCGAGCGTGTGCTCAGCTTTTCAGAGTCTGAGTCATCGCCAACGGCGCGCTCATATTCATGGAATCTCGACCCATAATCATTGCCTGACATTTTGGGACGCTGTTGGGCACGTTATTTGTCACGATGAAGGTTGGAAAGGTTTGGAGCAGACTCTCAGAGATTAAAGTGCCAGTTAATCGCAAGGTGGAATAGGATGGCTGTGCCTGGCGCTGGGAGGGCCGGCTATAGTTGCCGGCATCCATTTTGAGAAAGTGGTGATGCTGCAACGCACGCCTTGATGTGCAGGCAGAGATCCGAGCTAAGAAACCGAATGACCATATCCTCTGGCATTTATTGGATAATGCTGCAGCCTGATTGCTAGGAGGGTCGGAATCCAGAGACACGGCATGTGCTGGCCAGCAAATAAGGCTGTGGACCCCAAACCACCCGAGCGATCGGCAATGAGGTCCAATCATAACTGGCCAAAGGAAGGTTCTCATGCAAGCCACAGCGAATCCTTCCTGCAGTGCATTTCAGCTTCTGCTATAGCGTTTGTTTGGCAATAGCAGCGCTGAGGCTGAGAGGATAACCCCACCTTCTTGCTTTTTCTGGCGGGCTGAATGTCATTATATGTTTGCTTGAGATCTTCATAATTGATGTTCAGTGCATTAAAAAAGAAGATACATTTGGCTTGGCATTACTGGAATATCCCGGCGATTCATCTCAAGTGTCCGCGGAGCAAAATGCTGTTGTCGTAATACCGTAAGAACTCGAAAAATTGAGAATCGCTGTGGAGACAAACTAGACCCCATTAGCGGGCAGCTTTCCAATAAAGGAGTTCTATTTTGTCTAAAAAAAGCGAAAATAGCTCCGCAGTTCATGGGAGGCTTGCAGATGGCCAATAAAAAGTACGAGAGGTATCCACAGCGATTCTCAATTTCTCGAGTTCTTACGGTACCCAGCCCACAGATTTGAACGAGCGCCCCAAACACGTTTGGTGTCACGGATACAGGGACAAATTTTTGAGGCCGCCAAAGTGAGAAGGGCTATGCAGAGATTTCATTGCGATTTGCTGCTTTTTTGAGAGAAAATGAACAAAATGCCTCGGCTGAGTGGCGTTGTATGAGGGGCAGCAGCGGCCCAACGAGGTGACACTGGTGATATCAGTGCATTCTTTTGCGCATAAATGCTGATAGTACGCTGTGTCATATACTGATGTCATTGGCTATGTTTGAGATAAATGCGTTGAGTGACTGTTTACAGGCCAATGGGAATGAAATGCACATTCGGCAGCCAAGAGAGCACTAATATCCAATGGAACAGCCTAATCACCAAAAGACCCAGGATGGCCGACGTCTCCGCTCCGAATTTTGGCGGGTTGCATTGCCCTCCTTTGCCCGGCGAGTACATGGTATTGTTGGATCATGATTTGGAGAGAAATACCTCTGTGATATGGTTGGCATAGTAAGATTGACTTAGGTAGATACTACAATACAATTTTTGAATGATTATTAGGTTGCCACTTTCTTGCATAAGGCTTTTGGAAAAGGCTGTATATTCCATCAATTCTGGCTGAAATAAATAAAACCATGATATTTAAATCGCTAGATTTATCTCAATATTGTTTTTGCACATTTCAACACTTTGCATTGATCGCTTTGGGTATTGTAATTATTTTGGCCAACATTGATGTCGCGCAACAAATGCAGTCCTTTATTACAATCATTCAAGGCTTGGATAAACTGGCAGTGATCCACTTTGCGTCATGGACACATCGCCCACTCTTTCGCATTTTCGATCTCCAAAGCCCGAAATGGGCGACCGCTGACATAAATACCACGGAAGCCGCGGGAATCGACCGGTGATTTTAAGTTCCGGGCAATTTGTCACCACTGGCATGGACCGGGCATCCTATTACGAGAAGTGTTAAGCCGATGCTGAAGTCTTGGCATGCAACCTGGTATGGATACCTGGGAAACCCGCATTTTTTACCCGGAGCTATGCTTAAATCCTGCCGCGCATTCTCCGGGACATTGGATCCTCGAGGAGCACCGATAGTAGATCATTCACCAGGTTTCAGTGTTGAATCGTTGCTCAATCCGCATTCTAAGAGGGAACCAAGTGATCCTCTCATGCCGTGACTCGTAGCTACGGGAAGCTCGGCTGTCGTATATCCTTTTCCGCCTCGTGCTGGCTAACTATCCAACCCCACCTTTTGCCCCAACAATGAACGCTGCAGTGATGAGTTCATTGCATCACCTCTCCCCAGAGGAGAGGAAGAAGATCAGAGATCGTCACTCGCAGCGAAAACATCGCGAAAAAAGAGATTTACATACGAGGCAGCTCGAAGAACTTGTCGCCTTCTGCCAGATGAACCATGATGTTGCGCAAATCCAATATCTTGGCCAAAGGGTGGTGAATTTGGAAGCGGAAAACCGTGTGCTGCTGAAGGAGAGAGATAAGCTGCTCAATTTTGTCCACCAGGTGCAGAAATCTCTGTCGTATCTTGTTCCTCATTTGCGAGGTAAAGGTAGTCACGAGCATGCGGACGGCTCGGAAAACGGTGTCCATGAACACTTGGTTGCACCGCATTTTGGCATCCCGAAACGGACCGATGCAGTTGCTGTGCCCGGCGCAGATGTTGCTCCAATCCGCGGAGCATCTCAACCAGTTCCGAGGCTGGACCAAGTTCAGCTACTGGTGCCAGATCCCAAGATCTCATCACGTCCAGGTTCTATGGCCCAAATATCAGGCACCGAGATGCACCAAGCTGTCAATTCTCCACCCCTGCGGCATCTTCTGAGTGGAGGCGGGCCGCAATTTCCTTTACCCTTTCCGGATAGCATCCTTTCAGCGTCTCTGACTGCAGAGTCCAATGGCTTGGAGACGACGCTTCACATACAGTCCGGAGGAGGAGGCGCGGAACTCCGATTAGGGGTAGTAGAAGCATCAACCTCTGGGAAAGAAAGCCCAACTATATTGACAAACCGAGAGCTACTATCCAGCTCTCAGTCATTTGGCGATAGCACCCGCGCGCCACCCCTAAATGCATCTAATAATTCATCCAAGCCAAATCTGGAACCGACCATCGGAAGCGCATTGAAGGCGCCAGATTGGTTATGTCTTCCGGCAAATTCATACTCATTCGATGAGAAGAGGGAACATGCCGGATGGCTCAAGTTCCCGCATGCCGTGGCCATATCACCCGACATTCCGGCACCCGAAGACATCTTGTTCGGATCCCGGACAAACTTTCTCGCCAACGAGATTCACAAATCAGTGCGTAAAATACATTTAGCTGAACCCGAACGAATGGCTGTGGGTTGGCTAGGCTATATTTTAAGCAAATGGAGAGTTCAGCCAACAAAGGACAGCTTTGAGCGAATACCGTCCTTCCTGCGGCCGACTCCAGAACAAGTCAGTTCCCCGCACCCCTTCAGCTTCGATGTGGTGCCTTGGCCGGGTCTCCGCAATGCCCTCATCAGACAGCCCTTGGATAACCAGATGAGCGACATTATGGATCTCATTTCGTGTTGTGTAAAGATCCGTTGGCCTTGGGGCAAAGAAATCCTCGAGGTCAGAGAGGACAATAGCCGGCATGTAAAAGATGAATTTTATAAAACTCTCATGAGCCTAGAAGGCTGGGGTATGACCAAAGAGTTTATCAGAGCATATCCGCACCTGTTTGAGGGTCTGGATGTTGAAGCAATGGTGATGAGTATTTGCTGAAATGAGGTGAGGTTTTTGTTATCTACATCTTATCAAGCTCGATCTGTTGATGAAGTTGTACCTGTAAGAAATTGTTTCCGGCATTTCACATAGTAATTCAGCCAATTTATGGATCTAATGTATCGAAGATCTTGTATAAGTTCCAGCGATTGAAAACACGGATATCAGGCGAAGACTGGCTCCGAGCCCTGAAATACGGAGTTCGAAGACCACTGAACTGACACAAATCCAACTAGATTTTTTTTGGCACAAACAAAAAAAATTGCTTCATTATTTCATATACAATCGAAATTCATCCTGTTTATCGAGTTATGCGGCATAACCACGAGGACTTGTATGAGGCAGTCATGATTTCCTAACCTGCCAAATCCCGTTCCTACAAAAGGGCTCTGCCGGCTCTGTGACAGAGATACATAAAGAATAATATTTAATAGGTCAAACTGAACAGGCGTCAGTTCAATGTTGAGCTAGTGATTATTTTGGAAGACACTTACTTGACGTATACGGTTTTGGTCTCTGTAAAGTCGTGGATCCCGGCCTTGTGAAAATCGAATTAGTCATTGTTCTTAAATGGCAGGCGTCCGTTTCTTACCTCTCCGCTCTCTCTACCCCATCCGCTTTGCTTATAACCGCCAAACGGAACAGAATGGTCAGTCATTGTGCAGCAGTTGATGCCAACGTTGCCGCTCTCCACCCTTGATGCGACGCGCAGAGCCCTGTTTATGTCCTGCGTGAAGACTGCGCCAGAAAGACCGAAAGGTGTTGCATTTGCGCGCTCAATTACATCTTCCTCATCTAAGAAATCGTTGACGACGACAACAGGACCAAAGATTTCGTCCTTGTAGATCTTCGCATCGTCCTTGGTATCCACGAAGATGGTGGGGGTAACCCAGCAGCCCTATACGACCTTGTTAATTAAACTGAGATATGAAAAAGATAATTTTACGAGTAAACCATCAATATGGTAGTAAAGTAAATAATTCCGGGGAAAATTCCGTCCCCGGACAAGGTTCTCTTACCTCTTTGGTCGTCTTGGTGCCACCGGTGAGCAGGGTTGCCTCCGACTTTCCTTGCTCGATAAATCGGGAAACACGCTCAAACTGGGCCCTGTCAACCACGGGCCCAATAGCGGCTGACGGATCAGTCGGGTGACTGCCAAGTCCAGCCATATTTTCTTCAAACGCAGCCTTGAACTTTTCCAGGAACGCCTCCCTGATGTCCTTGTGAACGTAGACGCGCGAGCTGGCAATGCACACCTGGCCGGTGTTGAACACGACGCCCTGGGTGCACCACCTGACGGCGTTGTCGAGGTTTGCGTCCGGGAAGATGATGCTGGGGCTCTTCCCGCCGAGCTCGAGGGACACGCGCTTGAGGTTGCTCGTGCAGGCGGCCTCGGCCACCTTCTTCCCGGCAAAGGTGCTCCCGGTGAAGCTGATCTTGTCAATGTTCATGTGCGACGACATCAGGGCGCCCGTGGACCCGGCGCCCGTGATGATGTTGACTACGCCGGGAGGCAGCTGGGCCTGCTGGAGGAGCTTGCCAAAGTAGAGCGTGGCCAGGCTCGTCTTCTCGCTGGGCTTGATGACGGCCGTGTTTCCGGTGGCCAGGCACGGGGCCATCTTGGCAGCAAGCATGGCAATCGGGCCGTTGAAGGGGAGGATGGTGGCGCACACGCCAATGGGCTCGCGGCGCACAATCCTCATGAAGCCGTTCTCGGCTGGGTACGCATCACCCTTAATCTTGTCGGTCCAACCCGCGTAATCTGCCGTAGCAGCATTTGTTAGCTTCTTTTTTCTTTTCATGCTGAATCACGTGTGGAATTTAATTCGTTCTTCATCTTACATCGAAAGAACTTGACAGCTAGAGGGAAATCGGCGGCTTTGTAGGCCGAGGTCAGTTTGCCGGTGCACAACCGATCCAGCCTCTCCAGCTCGTCAAAGTTCTGCTCCATCAGATCCGCAATTTTAAGCAGATAATTGGCCTTGGTTTCCGCCGAGGTCTCAGCCCATGGTCGAAATGCAGCTCGAGCGGCTGCAACGGCGGCATCGACGTCTTCTCGGTCTGCAACGCGGACATTGGAGGCGACAATGGAATTGTCCGTAGGATTGTAACATGTGATGCGGTCTTTTCCATGCGATTCGACAAACTGCGAGGTGTCAGATTCTACTCATCCCCAAAATAAAAATAACTTGGTCGTGTACTTCTCCGTTAATGAAGAAGCGAGTTTCAAAAGCCTCGGACTGTCCTGAAGCGGCGGGAGACATGGCGTTGGTGATGGAGTAAAAGGGTTCTTGCGTAATTGTCAAATGGTATGATGATTAATTCAAAAACGAGAACTGAGAGGAAATAGAGTCTATATATACCAATATTGCGACTGGTGACTTACAAGACAGTGGTGATCATCATGAAATGGGACTTTGTCGATGCTGGGTGGCTCGCATTCCGTGTGGGGTCGGAGCGGGGCCGTTGACTCGCCTTGATACCTATTCTATCCAAGCGTTGACTCAGCACATGAGAACCTTCACAATGCATCTCAAGACCTGGTTTGCTTGTTCGTAAATAATTTATGTTGGCATGACGCAAAAATGATGGAAATCGTAAAGTCAGGATTTGATCTTATCCGAAGCGTCAGGTTTTCGTGACTAACGCACCTCTGGCTTCTACGAATGTGGGTACAAATTAGTAATGAAAACAAAGGTTCTTTGCTAGATATTATTGAATTTTTTAGTTGTCATTTATTGAAATTGTAATGTTGATTTTGGTTGGCCATTTGTGTCACAAACGGAATACAACATCGATCGTTAGGTCATCCGTCCTACCCTATTGCTTAACCCAGGCTCCCAGTGGCTTCTTTTGCACCATAATGTTTTAGAAAACGACCCCAAATGGTCTTCTTTTCATGACTCTCTGCCATGGCAATAGACCACAGCACCCGCCCAGCACCGTCCTCCCAGCTCAGAGGCCTCGCGCCGTTGTGGGCGTTTTCCATTTCGGGCGCCGCGCTCATGTATCCCGGATCTACCGTGTTCATGGCGACACGGTGCTTTTTCCAGGCTGGCGCAGCTTCCGTCTCGGTGATCATGTTGAGCGCCGCCTTGGACATGTTGGTGTGCACATGGTGACCCTGCTTGGCCGAGTGGTCGCGCTTGTTTTCAAATATGCCTTCGCGAGAGGAGACGTTGATGATGTGGCCTTGCTGCCCTGCTTGGCTGCTGCAAGACATGAGGGGGAGAAGTTCGCGGATCAGAATGAGTGGGACGAGCGCGTTGACGGATTGCGCCGCTATGATGTCGTGGTACGGAATTTCCGACATGTTTTGGACCCAAGAAGACTTTGTGGGCATGGACTCAGGCGCCATCACACTGTTGTGGGCTCTTGCTGAGTTACCTGCTGGCAGGGGCAGCTGGTTTCCACTCGCGCCTTCGAGAAATGCACCCGAGGCTGCACCACCTTTGACACGAGGCCGATACGCAATTTCGGTCGATAAGGCACGCGTCTGAGGAAGCCAGCAAAGAGTTTGCTGAAGACTATTCTCCCTTTTGATGGCCTCTGTCTCCCGCTTGTCGCTATCAGTCAGTGTCTGCGCAGCATTGTTGATCAAAATGTCAAGCCTGGGTTTCTCCAAGCCACCAGCGTTTGGCCACTTTGCTACAATATTTTTCACTTGCTCAACCAGCTCAAAGGCATCGCGCGCGCAGCGAAAGTCGGCTCCGAGGATGCGAAGCCGGTCATTGAGCCAATTGGCCGAGTCTTTTTCCTTCTGGTACCTAAACAGAGCATCGTACGGATATCGCGAGGTTACAATCACACTTGCACCGCACCGGAGCAACCTTAATGCCGTGTGATAACCCAAATTAACTCTGGCTCCCGTCACAAGGGCAATCTTGCCCGTCAAATTCAAGTTTATTGGCAAGGACAGGCTTGAACCGGCCAGGTTAAAGTCTCCGCAGGGCTTGCACATGTAGCGAAATATTTTATGAGGTGTTTCAGACTGGGTGATTTTTCGCTGGCAGATGTAACAGCATTGTGACTTAAGGTTTTGCGAGTCTGATGTGGCCGCCGCATACTTGCGGACCGTCTCATCCCAGGAGCTTGGTCGGGCTTTGTCAGCTGGCAAAGTGTCAGCGGGATAAATGCCTGGATGGTTAGGATTAAAAATATGCTGACCTGTGGGATGGTTCTCTTCATAATTGAAATTCTCCTCCGTCCTGCTTTGCATGTCATAAGCCAGTGACTGATCATCCGAATGCCCTCCTGCCATTGGCATTTGGGGCCTATGCTGTTTTATTTTGTCCAGAGTGTTGTCATACAAGAGTTGTTGAAGCTCCAAGGTCAAATCTTTCTTGGGTGCTAGGTGTTTTGCAACTGAGCGGGCCTTTGGAGATGAAAACTGTGGCATATAGAATGCGAGCAGACTCGGCACGCCAGAGTTGCTGCACAACTGCGAGTCGCGGCGAAGATAGTCTGCAATGTCGCTGGCCGGTGTCATTTCTAGCCATTCTTGGTAATCCCGCCCCTCAAGAAGCAGCTTCTTCTGCCCTTTGCCCTGGCCGGACTTGTAAATTTGCATACTGGGGCCACGCAGCTCAGCGACCAGATCGGGGTATTGGTCTTTCATCCACCCGACGACAGTGACAAAGCAGGCAAGCCATTCCATCTCAGAATTTGGGCTTGGCAGAGCGCTGTCGTTCTCATAATGTAGGGTAAACTTCGTTTTTCGGGGTTCATCCTTGGGGCCGCTGATTCTAGGGTACTGCTCGCTAGCTCTATCGAACCCATAGACATGCGACAAGCCCTTGACAGCATTATCCACGTCTGGAGCTAGCTCAGCCGGAAAGTTTGGCTTCTTCTCATCCAAAACAATTTTAAACAGCTGAAGACACCAGTTGTACGGCATTAAAAAACTGTGCCGATAGCGAAACGGATGTGGGGTTTCTTGTTGCCGGTGTTGGGGGCTAAATGTGTAGCAAACCCGTTCGACTCGCCATCTTCGCAGTCGCTTAGCAATAAGTCGAAGCCTGGCCGTTACATGTTCGACATTAGGCGGCACCCGGCATGTCTGTGGCGCTTTGGCGGGCTTGAGTAGTGTGGGAAAGCGCTCATAGAGACAGGCCAGAGACTCTAGCTCGGATGACCAGGCTGTGGTGAGACCGAGCCAAGCATGGGACAAGTGCGGAAGCAACCGAAGAAGACTGTTCGAGTCCCAGTGCTTGAGGCTGTCTCTGAGGTCATGAACTAATCCGGAAAGCGCTTCGTTGTCGAGTTGACGGTGTGAACTTTTGTCTGCGTTGCTATGGCACGAAAAATGCAAACCTGAAAGCGGAGGGTTTGTTGAAGTTCCGAAAAGGACATCGGCTTCTGGAGGCAGAAATTGATAAAGGGCGCGAAAGTAGCCCTCGGGCAGACCTCTCATTTTCTTCCGGGCATCGCCTCTAAGGACCGCCCGAATCAAAGCGGCCAATTCATTTTCAATGTCCCAAGATGCGCGCGTTGTTTGACTGGGAGAAAATCCCCTGGCACGGGTGTAAACCGTAGGTGCATGCGGCTTGAGATGGCTTTGCATGAATGGCTGTCTGCTATAGAACCAAGAGATTTGGTTCAGGCCTTTCCACATGCGGAGGAGCGATTTTGTCTGATCGACACTGGAGAAGACAGGTTTCCATGTCGGACTAATCAGCACAGCTTGGACGAGTGGACAGAGACGCTCTGCAGAGTCGTCGGCGCTTGATTCTACATTGTGGGGAGATGCAGAAAGCAGCTCGAGCACTTTGTGTAGGGGCAGATCGGCGATGACCTGCTCCACAAGCTCGAGCGGCAAGTTAGCGAGTTGCCCAGCGAGGCGTTGGATCTTGGGCGAGGCCGGTGGCAGATCCATGATGGGCGAGAATGGACATTGCCTGTTGTGATGAGTTGTGGTGATTTGCGCGCTGGCGCTATTTATGTGTCGACACAATGCTATTTCCACTGCTTCTCAATGGGTTTCAGTTGGCGATAATTGGCGGCGAGTGACTCAGCGGAAGGGCACAGTGTATGGCCTGTTGGTTGCAGATGCACAAGGCTGCAGCCTAGCTGCGCCCTTTCGCGCCCTTGTTTTGACAGCTCAAGACAACAGGACTTCCAGAAGGACCTACTGGACCCACATTTAACGCTCAGTGATCGATTTCCATTATGTTCGCTAATTTATGAATTGCTTAGCGCTGGTGGCTCCATCTCTTTTTCTTTTGCCATGCGAATCACAACATCGCCGTATCACAGAAATGGATTTGATTTTCTCTGACCTGCTTTTTTAGCGCATGCCAAAGTTGCTTGTTGTATCCTCACCTCATTGGGGAGCAATTGAAAATGCATTTCCGTAATAGAGCTGGAGCGCATCAGATTCAAACACATGATATCGGGGCTCGGGTTTTGAGACTTTGTGGCGTGGGAAATGATTAGAACGCAACGCTAATGCTAAAGAAGACACGAGCAGTAAATAGAGAAGGTTGAAATGCTGGATTTTAGATTGTTACCCCATGCGAATTGCGAATGGTTGAGCATATTGTAACCAGGAACATTTGTTGCGACATGGATTCATCAAAGTATCGCTCGCCATGCACCCGCCAAAACCATGACTGGCGATCGTACATGATCGTTGTTGACTATTCAATCCTAACTATTTTATTGTGGGGCTCAGTCAGCCAACATTCAGCAGAGTGACCTGAGCATGGAATAACTGGCTTTCCCAACTCAGAAAGCGGCAACAAACGTCCCTTACGGGGTGCAGCATGTAGCCGTGAGTGAACTTGTCAATTGTACAGATCGGAATCTGGAGAAGCCGCCATCGAACCCCCCAAAATTCTTAGGGCACTGCTAAAGGCGCCTCCAGCAACGGCTAGTCCACCTGGCACCACCATGTTTGGACATTAGCACCCAACAACCTGGTGGCGCATTTGGTCTGTAGCCACGGTTGATGGGTGTACAGCTTGGCATTGTACCTGAAAACGGCTTTTATCCCTGATTCCATTTTTCCGAATCCTGTGACCCAAGATTCCCCACGTAGTGGTGCATGCATCCCTCTTGCCAGCTGCCGGTAGCCTCAACGCCACGATCCAGGCTAAGGGGCGAATAGCGGTCTCGACCCCGCCAAAATCAATAGTTGTGCGCCATGGCCCGATTCATTTTCCTTTTTTGTGTCAATGCATAAATACAAGCCCAAGTGCTATCTGCATTGGGAGAGTAAGAAGTTTTGCACTGTCCATCAAAGACATATCATTTGCTTTGGGGGTATGGCTCAGATAGGATGCTGCCATTTAACTGGGATTTTCAGCTTTGCAAGCTTACAAAGATATCAGATTAACCGTCTTGATTAAAATGAGTACAAACAAAGGGGGAACTTTCTCGCATCACGCTCAAGCACAGACCAAAAGGATTGGCCACTAAACGTGGGGCCCGCATGAATGAGGCTGGTAACGAGCTAATCATAGTCTATTTGACGCCTCGCTTCAATTATTCTGTCGGTTCCAGAACCCAATTTGCACCTTAATATTATGCTTGGCGTTACTTTGCAGATGTCTGAGCCACCTGGCAACTGAAGCGAGGAAATAAAACTGGTCGTCACCCCTCGAGGAAGATCCGCCCTCGTCACTGCATCCGTGACAGTGTTTCAGCCTCCACGATGAAGCTGTTCAATCTTCTAGGGGCCCTGGGGCTGTTCGCCTCGCCTGCACTTGCAGTGCCTGGCCAGTATTACCCACCAACTTGCAAGGCGAGCAAGTGTCTGAGCTCGGTATGACCTTCCAGCTCGCTCGCTCAAATCTCCCAATGAGACGTACCGAACTAATTTTAACAATAGCTCAACTCTGAAGGTGCCCGCCAAAGTTGCAACTCGTTCTTGGAGAAGACGGTCACTCCTTGCCCGGTGTGAGTTTGCTGCACTATCCTGGGATAAACCAAGCTAATATATCTCAGTATTGCCGTTGTAACAAAAACCTGCACGGTAACCAAGCCAACAAAGACAGTCACCCAATCTCGTGACGTAGTCAACCAAGTGACGCAAATTGTTGTTAAACCTGTAACGTCAACCGTTACTACAATCTTCGAGACCGTAACGAAGACGATTTCGTCCGACGTCCTCATTACCTCAACCTTCGTGATTCCGGCTACAACTACTTTTGAGGCATTAAGCAAACGTACCCTCAAATGCTCTCAAAAGACGGGATCCGCTACAGCCTTGCCGAGCTGTGCTAAAGCCTGTTTGGGTGCCGCGCAGTTCTCCTCAATCTGTTCATGCATCGGAGCTACGGGTAAAACAGTTACTGCGAAACGGCCCACGACGACTTCCACGCTCACAACGACCAAGACCATTGCTCCTGTAGTGACGGTTACAAAGGGCAGCACTTTGACTTCCGTCAGAACATCCACCAAAACAACTGTTGTGCCCGCTTCTTTTAAGACAACCGCCACTGTTGCCGTCACGGACTTTCATACAGATGTAACAGTCGTCTCCGTCACTGGCATGGGCACAGCAGCACCACCGGCCTGCACCACGTACGCCGTCATGGTAGCTTTTCCAGTGCAAAATACCATGCCTACTGGCTTCCTCTCCATTACTCCCCGCGTCAATACTGAGATTGTGTTCAACAATCCGGAAACCAACATCGAGGTCAGGGGCAACAAACTGTACCTAGCAGGCCAGGACGCTGAGGCCTGGGTTTGGAAGAACATTAACCCAGGTAACTTGCAATTTATAAGCGCCGACAGAATTGGGCCCAGAATAAGTGCCATGAGTGCGATCACGTGCGCGTTGGCATTGGGTGCCGAGATACCGCTGCAATGTCAATCAACTTCTGGGGAGGAGAGAAGCGAGTGGCAGGTTTGTTCAGAAAACGACAGCTACTACCTTGCGTTGGGTACACAGGAGCTTGGTGACGGTTGCGTTGCAGTGTCCAGCATGAGCTTGGTAGAAAGCTGTGCGATAAACGACTAGAAGGTGCTATTCCATGTTCAAACCCTTTATTTTCAAAAAAGTTCAAATACATTGGGTTCAAGGTTGCTTTGATCACGAATTAAACTGTGATCCAAACAATACTAGAGAAATTGCTTCTGTCAATGATGTTCCCTCATATTCAAGTGGAGAAGACAGAACTACTTAACCTACCTCCCTTTCGCATACTCTTTTCACAACTGGTCTATCAGAAAGGTTTGAGACAGTTTAAGAGGCGGCATCTGAAACTTGGCACAACTACCCCCTTTTTTCACTGTGGCAACAAATTCATGCGCCTTGGGTTCTGTCAGGTTATAGGATGAGGTTGATGATGAACTATACTGTTGTCGAGTTGATTCTGTGTAACGACGAGTCGTAATAGTATGGCGGAAAGCTTTTGCACGCTAATGATGCCTATGGAATTCCAGCTTCGCCCCCGTTTCCTGGGTCTTGCCGAACCTTTTGAAATTCCCGCGGGGCCACGCCTGCTGCATACGCACCATCGATTTCGTCAATGCTTAGCCCTGTAGTGTCTGGAACAAGCCACCAAGCGCACCAGAGGAGCAGAATGGTGCTACCAGCGTATATAAACCCAGTCTTTGCTCCGAGGTTTCCCGAGTCGACATTATACATGTATGGCGTAATGAATGTGAACAGCCACGTGGTTCCAGTCTGAAAAAACAACCCGATAGATACCGTTTTCGCGCGAAGCAGATAGGAAGGAAGTTCGTTGGCGAGAGGCCACCCTGCTCCTTGTAGTGTCGCTGCTTGTACCGAGATGAGAATGTTCATGAGTATTGCAATGGCCCAGAGGCCGCCCTTTCCGCTGGCCCAGTACAGGCCTCCGATGACAGTCATGAAGACAAAGTTCAGCAACAGCCCAGCAAGAACCACGTTTCGTCGACTAACACGTTGTAGGTAGATGCCGCCGACCATGATAAGCACAATGGCGAACCCAAAACCACCAATGCCGATATCAAACGAGTGCACTGCTTCGAGTCCAGCTGTGAGGAGAAAGTAAATGTTCTGAGCCAGCAGTGGACCTCCGCCAATGTTTACTGTAGAGTACAAAAACGCCACAGTCAGTGTTCTTTTCAGATTGTGGCCTTGGAAGCATGCGAGATAGCTTCCGGATTCTGCTGATTCTTGTTCTCCTTCAAGATGGACCGTGTAGCTTAGTTCTTCAAAGCGCTCGTCTGGGGAGTTGTCGGTGCCGTATATGCGTCGCATCGCCACACGGCCAGCGTCGGGTTTACGTTTTGTCGCCAACCAAAGCGGAGACCTATTTCCTCAGTTTAGCTTGTTTGAATTCCGACTGACTTCATATTCAGGGGCCTCACTCTGGCACAGCCGCCCATGCAATGACTGCAATCGCCCCTACGGCCCATTGGATTGCAATTACAATCCTGAATGATGATTCCTCATTCACAGTTACAAAAGCTCTCACAACACCCAGTGCCGCACCCTGAGTAAAGAGAATAAATACTACCAGGATTGCTTGTGATGGCCCTCGTAACTGTAGCGGAGTTACCTAATAGGGTGATTAATTTAATTCCGAATTTGCAGCGACAATTCCATACCTCACCGATATAAGTTGTCCCTATAGTCATCAGACCCCCAATTCCTGGGCCCGACACTATTTTGCCGCCCATGAGAGTTGCCGAGTCTTTTGAGATATATTGGATAGCGGTTCCAACAAGTGTCAGCACTGCAAACCCGCATGCCGGCCATTTTCTACCAAATTGATCCGCGACTGAGCCTGCGGCGATAGAGCCGACAGCTTGCATGAGCGATGTCATGGCTGGCCACAGAGACGCCCATAGCGAGGGAATGTATGGCCCAGTCGGTCCCATAGAACCAAAGTAATTGAGGAATGCAGGCATGGACATGGAAGCAGTGGTGCCGACTGTGTCGTAGCCAAACACCATGGCGGACGTGAAGCTGACAGAGGCTGGAAGATATGAGCATGTGCCACTTCTAGATTATAAACGAACTAACCTATCATCAATGAGCGCCAGTGCCGCTTTGCCATAGAATGGAGCGTCAAATGGCGCTCAGCCTCCAGGATTGCCCGGCCGCGTTCCAGCATTCCATCGGATTTGCTTGCAGACTCAACATGAGTGGTTTGAGTCTGATCACTGATGACTGCATCCTTTACCGAGCCCATGGCTGTTGTTTTGATTGGGGTCTGCGTGTATGGCAATGACCCTAGGCATCATTTTCGCAATAGCTCGGAACGAGCGATGTTTTTAAGTGCAAGGCAACATTGGCGTTACAGGTAAAATAGGACATGGGTGTGTGGAAATCCCGAAAATTAAGAAATTCCGGGGGTGGGGAATCCCCAGGTTACATGCCGCAGATGCGTAGTGGTGGAGTGGAGTAGAGTAGATGTTGTGGTGGACATCGTGGTGGACGATGGAACGCTAAGGCGGAGGTGAAGGTGGACGCAAGGTGGACGCAAGGTGGACAGAAGGTGGACGTGATCATTTGGATAGTCCAACACCAATCCATACCATGACCTGAACCCACGCAGCTGAAGCCAGTCTTGCTAGTGAATGAACTGGGTTCTGGATCTGGACTAGCTTCTCGGGTAAATGGGCCACGCATGAGTGCAGTTCCATTCAATTTGGTCTCAACTTTGGTTGACAGAAATTCCACAAGCGATCATTTACGCGGAAAATCTGTAATGGACCAGGCAGAGGACGTCCATTTCAGAAAGTTGACCTCGAAACCCCTTTTCCTTTTTGGGATAGAGTATCGTTGTATGGCCAATTATCCCTTGGCATGGAACCGGGATTCCCGGTAGTTGATGTCGGAATAGCCGCATTTATTACTCCATCATAGCGGCAGTTCTTTATTATGATTCATATTTGTGACTGGATAATTCATACGTATTCCGTATTTGCCGCGTTTAAAAATTGACAAAATCTAGTTTTCGATTTAACTTACTGTCGTCGAGCATTTTCCTTGATAATTGCTGAGGCACTCATTTTCATCATGTCCTCGATCAGTAGAGAAGCACACGATCGGCATCGGCCGTTTCTCCGCCGGACTGCCAGATCAAGCCAGCTCGTGGTGAATGGGAAACCGTTCCTAATTTTAGGGGGTGAGCTCCAAAATTCTTCATTCTCGTCCAGTCAGTTCATGTTGGACTTGTGGCCCAAATTAAAAGCCATGAATGTCAACACTGTTCTGGGAGCCGTCACATGGGAGCTCATTGAGCCCGTGGAGGGGCAATTCGATTTCAACGAGCTCGATGAATGCATCCTTGGCGCCCGCGAAAGCGGCCTTCATCTTGTGTTGCTCTGGTTCGGCTCTTTTAAAAACGCTACAAGCGCATACGCCCCACGGTGGGTTAAAACAGACCCGAAAAGATTTACCCGCGTTCAAGCGAGAGATGCAGATGGCAACCTAGAAGTCACCTCCACCCTTCAACCATTCTGCAAAGACACCTGGCAGGCGGATGCCAACGCATTTGCAAGGCTTATGAGACACATTAAGGAATTTGATGAGGAGCACAGTACAATCATCATGGTGCAGGTCGAGAATGAGATGGGAATAATGGGCGACTCGCGAGATCGTTCTCAGTTGGCTGACGAATTGTTCAATTCACCAGTCCCACAGAATCTCCTGGCATATTTACTAAAAAAATTTGAAGCTCTGCACCCAGCATTCAAAACAAAATTTGGTCATTTCAAGGATTATTGGAGCAAGTCGCCTTTGACTTGGAACCAAGCGTTTGGCGAAAGTGTGTGGGCAGACGATATTTTCATGGCGAACGCCTTTTCTCAATTCGTTCAGCATGTTGCGTCAGCTGGGAGGGCAGAATATGATATCCCCATGTTTGTCAATGCCGCCTTGTACAACGAAGATCCATCCTGGGATGATGGGATTGACATTCCCAACTTCATCCCTATGGGGGATCAACCTGGCCAGTGTCCATCTGGTGGGCCCGTAGGGCATAACCTAGACATCTACAGGTGCAATTCGCCAGCCATGGACCTTTTTGCTCCGGACATCTATCTGCAAGACTATGAAAAGGTATCAGATTGCTTCCGAGACGGAAGCATGCCATTGTTCATCCCTGAGCAGCGACGGGATGAGTATGGCGCGAGGAGAATGTGGTCGGCTTACGGTAATCACATGTCCATTGGCTGTTGTCCATTCGGAATTGATGGCCTGAGTGAACAAGAAACCCCATTTACCTTGCACTTTGGGCTCCTAAAAAAGATCAGCCCCTACATCCTCGAGGCGCAAACGAACAGGCCTCAAGATATGATGGGATTTTACTTTGACGAGATTCATGAGACAAAGACTGAGAAAGTATGGGTAAGAGAAATGGGCGGCTTCAGAGTCACGGTCCAGCGCGCATTCGTCTTTGGCAAACCCAGCTCTGGAGCAGGAATCATTATCCGCCAGACTAACGGGAAATTCCTGGCTGCCGGCTTCGGATTTCAGGTTAAATTTAGTAGCTTGGATGAAAAATCAGTTTTTTGCGGCATACTGTGCACAGAGGAAAAGGAGGTCGATGAAAATGGAGACCTCCGTACTATCAGGGTACTGAACGGTGACGAGACAAACCAAGGCAGATTTCTTATTCTTCCAAGTCATGCGCCAGACATGGGTAGTTTCCCAATTCCAGTCTTCGTTCCGGCGAGGACAATGATTGCCGAGTGTGTACCATATAGTTTCTGACCGTGAAAAAAAAAAATGAAAAAAAGTCATGTTTTTAGACCAAAACTTGGTTGACAGACTATTGTTTATAGTTTAACGCTGTAATAAGTGGATTTGTATTTCTCAAACAAGGGCAGAAACCCAATTTCACAGACTTCAATTCAGCTAAGACCATTATTAGAAGTGCCTCAGGAAGTGTGGATGTTGTGATACAGCGTCAAAACTCCATCGCAAGTGGTTGAGGAGTATATAGGGTAGGGTTCGACCTCACTGAGAAAGCCAAATAACCTAGAACACGGGTTTCAAGACTATGCCATTCAGTCTAAATTACTGTAGAATTAAGAATTCTTCAGTAGTTTAATACAAGGAACCAAAGTGCTTTTTGTCGCTGTGATGATCGGGCCCTTACCAAGTCTGTCGAGCAATGATCATCTGTACTCAGCGGGCTTGACTCAATGATGGCAACAGGAAAGAGAGGTCATGTGTTGTGGGTGATCACAGTTTGAAGGTGTCATCTTGGAGAAGCTCCTCAGCCGTTGGCCTCTCTTCGGGCAACCAGCGAAGGACTCTTCGCGCAAAGGCTACAAGTTTCTCATGTTCCGACCCTTCAAGCTGTACCTTTCTCATACTGAGCGACTGCTCTGGGATTGGAGTAGAGGCAATCCAGTGCCCTATATGCATGTTAGAATTGTGTTTCTTTTGAGTTCATTTTATGGCCGGTACCTTCATCATCCCAGTACTTTTTGCATTCTTTGCTTCGCTGGATGAAGCTGAGTGGGGGTGGACCCATTAGTGAGACCATTTCAGCTAAGTGCTGTTCGTCGTTCAGAACTCGGTCCTTGAGAGCATAAAATAGACGTCTTCCCTCGAATAAGTCCCAAATCTAATTAATGGGTGAGCTACTCGGTTTCACAAAACGGAAAAAATATTGGCAGAACGAACCATGACGCCCATGGACCAGATATCAATTTTAGAATCCCACTCCATACCTAGAATAACCTCGGGAGCTCGATAAAAGTCAGACATTACGTCTCCGCTATGCTTATCTCCAATTCGAGCTTGTCCGAAGTCACATAGGACTGGCATGCCGTGTGTGATCGGGAGGGGCTGGGACTGGTATATAGTTCGATCTGCTCGAATCTTGTATGGCAATGAACGGGCTCTCTCAGCTGCTTCGATTTGGGATAAGATTTTCTCGTCATGGATACCGAGGAGAATGTTGTTTGGAGATATGTCTAGATCAAAATCAGCTAAAAGATCTACATTTATAACCAAACCACCATACCCGTGTGAACAATACCAGCCTGATGCAATAGATCCAACCCAATGAGTAATATCTGGTAGGTCTTGACCAAAACGTTCTTATTTATGGTCTTTTCGGGGAATTTATTCCTGAAATCGGTCATATTCATGCCGAGGGGTCTGTAGATGAAGCATCGGTGTGAACCATGTGGGCTATTGACGGTGAAGTCGTCGACAATTAGGCGAAGGAAGTGTTTGCCCGGATGATCTGCTTCGTTGGCCTGGCTCAAGATCTCAGATACGGTCGCTTCAGTGTCCGCCTGAGAGGAAGGGTCGTATGATGCTTTGTTGATGCAAACTTTCAATGCAAGGAGGATTTTGGACAGCCTTGGAGCATCCTGCGATGTCATCATTCGTTCTGGAGGGGAAACGAGGTGCATTGCGCTTGCGCTTGTGCGCGTAAAGTGGAGGCAGATCCACAGAATCGAAAACCTTTGAAGGGACACGCCCGCAGCTGACGAGCGAGCAACTGAACGCAGTTTCGCATCCAGTCACCCTTCTGTGTCAGGTCTGCGTCCAGGATTAGCGACTACACTTCAAGAGCGAAAACGGCGAGCTTTCAATACGATCATGAATTGGGTTAAATCCCTGCTGATTCATAGCCCAATGAGGATCAAGCATTCGAGCCAGGGGCGGAGGCAAACCCAGCCCGTCCGAAGCAGCCTCTAGTCGCACGTTGACAGAGACAAATTATAGCAGCAAACTATCAAGGTCTTGAGATTAAGCTAGGATTGAACGAGACGAAAGGCCAAGCGGACGGAACCCACGGATCCGCTTGGCCAAAATTAGCGTGTCCGCTCCTCTATGGTCATCTGAAGCACAGATCACGTGCCGGCCCAGGATGGGCCTCAGTTTATCGAATCAAGTACGCTCCTTCGTATTATTGCGCCCGAAAATGTTACTGGTAGTGGACAGGGATGATGGCCCGGATAGAGTTGATTTCCAAAGCTCAGTCTTAACAGATTATGGTCATTTCCAAGAGGAACTGAACAAGTATGAGAGGTTCCATTGCCTCGAGCTGCTACGCGTCGTTGGAGAGATGCTTGCAGAGACAGCTGGGCCTCTGGAAGATCAGCTCAGTCGAAAGTATCTCAATCCTATCGATCCGATGCAGAACAATGTGTTTCTGGAGAATTCACCCTCGGAATTCGATGGTGGTGAGGGTAGCCGAGTAAGCGACGCCCAAGAACGCATACGCGGAGAAGGATATTATACGGAGCAACTAAATCTAGGATATGATGCTGGTTTTGAAAATATGAATGTTAGCAATGGAGAATTTGTGAGTGAATTGAATCTCGATCGGTGGTTTCGGGCAACTTTGACGCTGCCCGGAGTTTTTTGCGCAGGGGTACCCATGGGTATGTAAGATGAGATAATAAATAATTAGTCACACATGTACTCGTCAACAGGACTGGATTCCTGGCTGCCGCTCAATTGGCCATGCGCCGTTCATAAATAATACACAGTAGATTGTGAATTGTGCCCAAAAGTGCACGCGAAAGGATATTGCATAGATAATACATTTGATGTAAGCGTTTTGAGTGTGCACGCTCGCAACTTCGGGCCTTTTCTGTCGCTTGGGCCACTAAAGCTAGGGCCTCTGTACGAGGCGCCCAAACAGTTGCAGGCCAGCGGCGACCGAGGTGCATCAGGCTGGTTATTGCGCACTAGCCCCGCGAAGCTTAATCATAGTACGTGGTAGGCTAAGCGGGGTCCGACCCTGATCATCGCTGCCGTGGAAGGGGAATGAAGGCTATATAGTTTAGCTTATCCACCTGTTCTGCATGCCTGTGTCGGATGCTGAAAGCCGCACGTTTGTGAAGAAATTCACAATATGCTGACTCAAAGGACAAGCGAAAATGGCAACCCTCCAACGTCAGCTGAGATTCTAATCGGGGATAACACTGGAAATGATGCCCGGTCCTCTCACAAAACCGGCGGCGGTGAAGATGTCTTGTCAAAATGGGGTCGCGGTTGGAAAAGAACAACGGTTATGCTATCATTTTACCTGTTGGGTATATACCTCCTCATACACTTCAACCATCTCATCATACGAAGCTGACATCTCGTCTTGGACTAAGCACTGACAACCGCGTTATCCCATCTGGCAATGTTTCTTACACTTGACGGAAGGCTCACGGAGGACGACGGAGTCCCCAGCCAGACGTACGTTACAGCTATATCGACTCTGCTTGTCAACATGTTCGCTGGAAGCTTGGGAATATCCCTAGGTGTGGCCTCCACCCAATATGCGTGGCACTTGTTCCGAACAAGACCTATGACGGTCGGAACTATTGATGACATTTTGAGCATAAGAAAAGACCCGTTGCTTCTTTTTACCGTTGCCAACTGGGTAGCCGCCCCCATTGCTTGCTTGCCAGCTGTAATAATCATGCTATTGGCGGTTGCCAAAGCATTTCCACCAGGCGCAATGACAATTATGTCTGGAGAGCTGACATACCAACGGAATGTTACCGTTCCGACTTTCATTGCCAACTATACTGGAAAAAGTAACACTGGCTATGATACGATTTGCTCAAACACCTATATAAACTCGCTGTGGACTTGCTCGTATGTGCTTTGATTGCTCAGACTTTTGCCTACCTGACAACATAGCAGGACTATCAACCCGGTCGTGAAGAGAATGGCCTACGCCACACTTACCACAGGGGACACTCTCTATGCGGCTTCTACCTGTGGATCAAACTGTACTTACGACATATCCTTTGAAGGACCTCGGCTAGAATGCAACAAGATATCAGAAATACGCACTCAGTCGCCAATTATTGAGGATAAATATTACAGATACTACGCCGCCGGTATTGAGGGAAACAAGTCACACAAAAAAATTCCCGAATCCGTTGTCAATGGAACAGTATCGTATCCTAGTTTCTCTTTCAACGTATCATCACCCCTTGGTTGGACACCAGGAGCGCTGGTCGTGAATAGAACCTACTTGGAATGCCAGCCTCAGATCGTAACATACAAGCTTCATGTAAGCTTTGTTGATGGGGATCGCGATCTGCGTCTCTCACAGAATGATGATGCTCGAAATCTATCTAGCCTTTTTGTCCCGTATGTCGGACCCGAACTAAACAACTCAAGCCACTGGTCAGTTGATCAACTGAATACTTTGAAAGCCACCAATGTGTATGCTATCATCGCCTCCATGTTGGAGCCGTTGACTGGAGTATTTCCGATGCAAGTGGATGTGACCAATGGCACAAAGGTGGTTGAAAATGGGACAACAATCACCAAGCCTGTGTACAATGACACAATTAATTTGACCAACGGCACGACCGTTGCATACTCACCAGGTGCTAGTAAGAGGTTCCACTTTGACAATGAATTATCACTCGGTAACCAAACGTGCATTTGTTCCTAATGCGTAAAGATGTTGAAATGGCTGACATTGTGACAGTGGCACTGGATGGGACGGTAGTGGACAAGACCTATCTCAACAAGAATCGCGACAATGTCGACGTGTCTGCAGAACCTGAAATAGAAGTCTCGGCAAAGCTCCTCAACAAAGAACTGGAGAATTTGACGCTCACAATCCTCTTTATGCTTCCGTTCTGGAACACGACTGTCGTGGCCACTCAATCAGACTCGCTGAGATTCTATTCCTTCTCACACCGAAGGTATCTTTTCGCGCCTTATGGGGTATCGCTCTTGGTATCACTGCCATTTTTGGCGCTGGGCATCGTGGCGCTGCGTCAGAATGGCGTGCCGGCGATGGACGGGGGGTGGCTACAGGTGCTGATGACGACAACGGCAAGCCAAAAGCTGACGACTGCAGCTGCCGGGGGCTGCCTCGGTGGACGGGACAACATCCCAGCAGAGCTTGCCAAGATGCAGGTCATGTACGGGGAGTTTGTAGAAGCTGATGAGAACGGTTCACGGCAAAAACGTGATGGGGAAGTGCGACGAGCAGGCTTTGGTTTGGTCGACGAAATTATTCCGCTGAATAAACGGGCCACGTACGGCTTGGCACGTGAATGACGTTGCCATATCTTTTTTTCTGCCTTCATGTAGTTCTAATTTTATGATAATGAAAATCCAATGACCTATCTGCTTGAGAGGTTTTATCGCGGCAAAATGATTGCATACCCTTACAATTTGCCCATATCTCTGGCAGCCACCTTTTTGCCCTCTAGTGCGCTGAAAAACTTGACGGGTGTCACTATTTGTTCACCCAGAAACTGGTCATTTGTCCGGGGACATCTTCTGAATTATTTTCTCCCATCTGTATCACGAGCCCTTATTGTGGTGGACGATGAGGGCAATCCTTTCTCCGCATCATTGCACCGATGGGCTTTGGATCCCCCATAAATCGCCACGGGCTTCTGCCACTTTCGGCTTCCCATCTATCAAAAGTATACCCCGTATTTGAACAAAACGTGTTGATTCATCGGAGTTTGGTCTTGCAAGCACTGAGAAACAGGCTCATTCATCGTGAATACATGGAATGGAGCCTCATCACAACACTTCTTCTTTGCTTGGCTAAGGTATGCAGCATCTCATTGAGTATGAGTATGGTGTTGGAGTCACAGAACATAGATATGTGAGGAACATTCACGAAAGCGGTTTCTACACTGCACAGCCCTGATCAAGGTTCTAAAGAGCCCATGCGAAGTCACCCGCTAAGGTCGACCAGCTAGTTAGTCATGCCGCGCGCGTATATCTTCCCGATCCCCACCCCCAAAGGTAACGATACCTAAAATAGTATAAGCATAAACTTTAAAAACTGTTTTATGTTTAGAATTGTTGGCCTCCTTTTAAATTCGGTCTTCTACAAATGAGTCGGTGTGTATATTACTCCACTACGGACCGTGTAGTGCTTACTCCGCAACTCGAAGATGCATACTTTGTCAGCATCAATAAGCTCAATCCCGAATCTTAATAATTAACCACCAGAAGAGACAGCCCATGGCAAACTTCGAGGCATGTCGAAGAATAAATACTTAATTAGGCAAAGTTTCTAGAGACACTGAAGTACTTTCAATTTGTCATTTTCATAAGCTCCCCTTTCAGCAGAAACCTCCATCATCCTACAACCAGCGCTATGGTCGTCCTGAGAGCAATCAAAAATATTTTCCCTGCGCTGGAGCAAGCCGAAGGGGCAGGTGCAAAAGTCATGCGGTCGATTGGCAGCTCAAGTATGCGAAATTTCTCACCCTTCCTCCTACTTGACCACATGAATGGAATCAGCGGTGCAGGATTCCCAGATCACCCTCACCGAGGACAAGAGACGGTGACGTACATCCTCAAAGGGTCTGTCGAACACGAAGACTTTGCGGGGAACAGGGGTATTCTGGAGTCCGGCGATTTGCAGTTCATGACGGCGGGGCGAGGAATTATGCATTCCGAGCAACCATTGGCAGATCCCTCAGGAAGCCCCGGCCTGGGATTCCAGCTGTGGATCGACCTCCCAAAGCAACTGAAGATGTGCGAGCCGAGATATCGAGATTTGAAAGCAAAAGACATTCCCCATGCGCATCTTGACAATGGCAAAGTGCACATAAAAGTCATTTCGGGGAAGGCGGGCAATCTTGACAGCGTTAAAGATCTGGCTTATACCCCTGTGTGGTATCTGGATATTGAGATTAGGCCGGGTGGCCAATTGTTGCAGGCTCTGCCCCAAGGTTGGAATGCTTTCTCGTATGTTTTCGAAGGCTCTGCCTGTTTCCGTTCATCTGAGAATCAGTCTCCGACCCTTGTCGAAAAATTCCACACCGTGATATTTGATACGGAAGGGGACTCGGTTCGGGTAGAGGTTTCCAAGGATGCAGACCGCAGTGCTCGCCTACTTCTCATTGCAGGCCAGATATTGGACCAGCCAATTGTTCAGCATGGACCATTTGTGGTCACAAGTTTGGAAGAGGCTCAACAAGCTTTCGAAGACTTTTACAGTCATAAAAATGGATTTGAAAGGGCAAAGGGATGGCGGAGCGAAAACACGAGAAGGAGGATGAGCATGTAATATAGAGATGGCTCTGGTAAATTTAATTATTTCCAATTTAGATATGTATCCAAGCTCTGATTTGAAGCTCATTGTTTGCATTATTAATCAGTGGATGCTGCAGCCAGCATGCAGGAGGGTCATAGGGTTAGGGTTAGGGTTATTTGCCTATCAATAGAATCCGATTTAATTTAATTTTTGCGGCGTTTCTGATATGCAGGGCATTACAGAATCAGTTATATGATCATGATGCGTATTATTTAAACTCTTCAATTTTTCGACTTTTTTTTCAATTGACTGTACAACTGGAGGTAGGTCTTATTAACAAAAACTCTTTCTTCCCTTTACGTACACTGGACCTCTTCCAATACCGTAAGAGGCTATTGTCAGGCTGCTACTTGGAGAAGTCTTTTGAATCAACCTTATTGGTTGGTTATGGGTGTTTACGCTCCTTATCTCTTTATTCTTCGTCCCACAAACCGGATGTGCTTGGGCTGGTTCATGTTAACCAGGGGTGCGCATCCACACTTGACTTGATTATGTTGTCACTATTGATTAGAATGATTTCTAGATTTTTTCCCAGTCTCAACCCATGAGGCTCATTGGTGTGGTTCATCTAAAAGAAGCCTAAGAGCTAGCTTACCAGAGCTGCCGCCTCATACCACAAGCTACAACCCACATGATCAACAGCACTTTCATTCATATCAGCCTGAGCATCCTCCTCTGCACGTTCGAAAGAGAGCTTTGCTAGAAGAAATCAAGTTAACACGTAGAAGATGCGTTTGCGGGGGTGCTTATACACACTTGTAAGCTTGGCTTGCCCCTATATTATATCCGTTGCACATCAAGGTGTCAGAGCTGAAGACATCGGTATCGCTGTACCCCAGTCAGTGATTCCGAGCATTATTTGATTTTTAAGAACTCTTTGGTGTTTTGTGCCAAGCACTGACATATAACAGGTAAAATACTCATCGTGAGAGTTTGTAGGAAGTTGTTGAAGAACAAAGAATGAAATGCAACCTGAGTCAGCTGTGGAAATAGATTTGTCAGTCATTGATACCGAATAATAGCAAAGACCAAGAAAATACTCACTATTACACAAACAAGCACATGTCTGTGCGATTTCTTCAATGCTTGCGGGGCCAAAGTAATCTTCTTTCCGTTTAATGGTTTCGACATTGGGCCAACAATCCTGACGGTTGAGCTTGAGGGTATAGTCGTAGCTATTATTTGTTTCTGTGGCGATGACTTCGGTAGTAGTTGTTGTGCCTGTAATAACGGTATTGGTGACGGTGTGTGTGGCTATTTCTGGATCCAGAGTTTCCTGAGTGCCGAGGTCAGTTGGAGCAAAGGATAAATACAACAAACGATGAGGTACTCACAGTTGCGGTAATGGTGGCGACTGTGGTTGGGTAGTGGGTCGTAACAGCAACCAGGACTGTGGAGGCGCTCTTGGTGACGTAAATGACCTCGGTCTTGGTCTGGACCTGTTTAACTCTGGTGGTGACAGTTTTTATAACTACACCTGGAGTCTTCGAGATGAGATAACAACTGCAAGCTTTGGAGAGCTGCTGGCTGTTGTAGCACTGCAGGACTAGAGAAGGTGTTAAGAAATTGGATGAAGCCCAAGTACAATGGCATTCGAACCTTTGGGGATATTATCACGAGAACCGAGAGCAGGCGATGTTGGCAGAGCATCACGCTTTTCCACTCCCCCAACTATCCCTCCGCCCGTGCAAATGGTCCTGCATGGAAATAGCAAATTTAGCATGGTATTCATTCGAGTGTGGCAAGAAGGTATTGCATGGGTAACGAACGAAGTGATTGTGGTGCTCGTCTCGGTGACAGTTTCGTCAACTTGTATCGTTGAGGTGACAGAGGTGGTGATTGCAGTCGGCGTCACAGTTGCAACGTTTGTTGCAGTTGTTCGATCAGCCACGGAGACAACATTTGTTTGAGTAACGTCTTGGGGAACCTGGCAAGAGTAAGGAGGGGGTTAGATACAGATCTTGTGCTCGCTAGTGCATTGATACGTACCCTGGTTGAGGTCGTGGTGGCGACGATGGTGTTTGTGCTTGTGGCTGTTACGGTGACTGGGGAACAAGACATGTGTTAGTTGTAGATACCGAAATGATTTGTATCATAACAAGACTCATACCGGTACGGGTCGACGTCTTAATACCCAGGTATCCCGAGCAGAATGGCGAAGCCTGAATGCTTGACAGCACTTTGAGCACTTTTTGACAATCTTTCTCAGAGCAAGGGTTTTGGTTTGCGGGAATTGCACTTGTGAGGGTGGTGAGGGCGCCAAGCGCGGAGACGTGTTGCAACCAGCGCATTTTGAATGAGCTCAAAGCCCTGGTAGATTGACAAAGTTGGCTGGAAACACCCAAGCGAAGTGAAGCTATGGCTTTATATCAGCGGCCACATTCTCAATTGATCTGTCCCGGGGAAAATTTCCCGACCGTTCAACGCTAGCTGAGTGGCTCTGGTTCCCATGTGGCTGCTGAGCTGGTGTCGCTGTGCCCGATGCCAACAGGGGGCGCAGGATCTAGGCCCAGCCACATCACACGAGTGAAAGAAACGGTGTAGGACTGTGCAGAAAGGAAAGATTTAACTGAAAATAACACCAAAAAATGGAAAACGGTGTTCAACGTAAGGAACATTCGTTTACTTATAGTTTCATCGCAGTAGAATCACGAGGGAGCTTTCATCCTATTGTTTGACACCTGAGTTAATGATGAATTAGTCTTCTGTCAGACTTCTTCCCGAATCAAGGCTAGTGTATCACTCACCCAGCTGCTGCAAGCAAGTGGATCGGACTATCGATTTGGCTGTTAATAGTGACACTGGCAATTCATAGACTCACGCAACAGGCCCACAAGGTTATTTGCCCAAGCAGTCATGCATTTGGGCGGTGAGGCTATCTAGAACAATGCGCTGATTGAAACCAACGGGAAGAACATGTCTCAAGTGTTTCTCGTGGTTTGTTTGGCGCATGATGGATTGATTTGGAGCCTCTCCACTTATTATATCTAACCAGACCAATAGAAGATGGCTATCGTAATCATCAAACTAGACCCACATGGTTTGACATGAAGGTGTGGCCAATCAAAGCCCTGGGTCAGCTGTGCCCACTGACGACCGACCCAATTGACACAAACAGACGGCGGATTGCGTCCCTTCTGTCTTTCCCACTCTGCTGTATCAACTCAGGGTTTCCCATTGCATTCATTCCTCGGCTTTACCATTTTCAAGCTGTTGAAAGAAGTCGGATTGCGCAACTGCCAGCGTCAAACACGTCGTACGAACGAACTCTAACCCCCACCGCCCTCACCTCAAACTCGACCCAACACAGACAGCCCACATTCTCATTGATTGCTTTCAAGGCGAAAGCCAACTTTTGCAACTATGCACGACCTAGAGGACTTCATATCCTGGCAAGAGGATGTCGAGCCCCCACATTCCGTTGCAACCGAAGAACAGGGGTCACAGCCTTCCCCGTCAACATCACGGAAGCAAAATCCAGGTCTAGAACCTGTCGGCTTGGACTTGGACTTTCTGCTCCCCGACACTGAAAATTACCATACCGACGTCTACGGCTTACCGGATTCCAACGAGGGCTTCCATTACGACTTGCAATTCTCTCTCAGCTGCGAGGATGTCGTCCCCGCTAGCACCTTGGGCCCCTATATGTTTGACACGCCACCACAGTCATCCGCCACCAGCAGTACGCCCGAGACTACGAACGATGTAATTTCGAATTCAAAAGACAATGCCTCTTATAAGACTCGCGCACGCTTCTCTCGCCGGTCTATCCAGATTCTCAAGCAATGGCTGCTTTTAAATAATCGAAATCCTTATCCTAACGATGAGGAAAAGGCAATGCTTCAACACCAAACCGGCCTTAATAAGACCCAACTATCAAACTGGCTTGCTAACGCCCGCCGTAGAGGCAAGGTTCAGCCCCCCCAACCTATCTTGTCTCATGCTAGTCAGCCCCGGATGGGGCCTATTGACATTCCTCGACGACCCCTAACGCCGGCGGTGGGAAGCAATATGCAGAATATGAACCCCCTACAACGTTGGGTCGACTCACCGCCCGAGAGTGAACCGGCGTCTGTTGCCGCCATTGCTAGGGCCGTTGCCTCTGAAGGGCAGGGTTTGGTGGGTGTGAGTAGGCCCCGCACTGATGAAGCTTCTCAATACTCTCTCTACCAGGCACCATCTGCGAGTAGCGCTGGTACATCTAGCGGTAGGTCCTTTGCTTCAGAATACTCTAACGACTCGTGCGGGTCTGATATATCTTGGGGTTGCGTTCCATTGCCCGGCCATCGCCGTCGCAAAAGGAGGGCTCGGCCCACGCGAGGACAGAGGACATTACTAATCACGCCCCCGAAGCCATATCAATGTACCTTCTGTTCGGAAACATTCAAGACTAAACACGTCTGGCAGAGACATGAGAAGTCACTGCATCTGTCTTTGGAAAGATGGGTTTGCGCACGTGAGGGACCCCGATATATTGACCCTAAAACAAATAGGGTCTGCTGTGTGTTTTGTGCCATGGTTGACCCCGATGATGCTCATATGGAGAGTCACAACTATTATACATGCAAGATGAAACCTGTCGAAGAAAGAACTTTCCATCGCAAGGATCACCTGAACCAGCATCTAAGGCTCATTCATGATTCCAAGTTCCTTGATTGGTGTATGCAGAGCTGGAAAGTCGCTACGTCAGAGATCCGATCGCGGTGCGGTTTCTGTGGGATTGCGATAGAAAGCTGGCTGGTTCGCATCGAACATCTTGCGGACCACTTTAAGAAAGGCAAAACAATGGGTGATTGGACGGGTGACTGGGGGTTCGAACCACAGATTCTGGATATGCTCAAGAATGCAATTCCACCATGCAAGTAACCCTCAAAGCATCGAACTATGTTGATTTTATATGACATAATTATTAACTCTGTCTGTTCATAGATCTGATTGAGATGGAGAGAAATTCGACAATTCCATTCGTGGCCGGCGCCGGCCCGACTGAATCTCCTTGTAGTGCCTATGAGCTTATTATGATTGAACTAAGCTATTTCACGGCAAACTACTGGGAGGAACAAGGAAGCTTACCAAGTAGTAAAGAAGTACAGTTTGAAGCCTGTCGGATCATTTTCGCCTCCGAGGTACAATCACCATCCAGCATGTCGACCGAATTGTCCTGGCTACGAGACCTATTGATAGCGTCCAGGGACATCACCAAACAAGCACAGTTTGCCCCTCTGCGACACGGTGCCGAAAACAGGCTCTGCGCCCTAAGGATCAACGGCAAGGACAATTTGTTTGAGCAATGTCCATTAGAGCAACAACTGAGCGAATTCGTGGATGCTAAGAGGTTACTTGGGTTGGTTGTCACGGACCATGATTTACAAGAAGAATGCTGCCGCATCATTAGCCGAATCGAAGATGCATCGGCAGCGCCATGTGACTTCACGTCCAACTGGCTGGTTAGCCTCATTATGTCTTCAAATTCATGGCTCTCTGAATTCCGCGAACGCGTAAATCTCCCACCCAGCAAAGATAATGCTGGCACCAGCTCAAGGCGGACAGCCCCGGATAACTTGGATGGAACCATTCACAATAATGGGAGACTAGAAAAGTCAATGTTCAAAAACGCCACAGCCCAACAAACACCGGGTATCCAGTCTCCGTTGAGTGTCGCTTTGGATCTGCATGTACGAAAGACCACCGATGAAACCTCGCCGAGGTTCGCGCGAAACTTCGAGGGCATGTTGAAAAAGACCTTCTTCTTAAATGATACCAATTGCTATCGTCATCTTGCGCAGGATCTGACTCGGTTTGTCACCTCCGCCATGTCCCCCCATAATCCGAACCAACATGTGCCGTCCGACGCGGAAATCCAGCACCAAGCTCGATGGATACTGTTTGACAAGTATGCAACGCCTCGGCATCTACAAGACCTCCGTCTCGTATGGTTTCACGTAATGCTAACATTTTTTAGTGATGACCCATGGAACCAGACAGCTGCTGATAACCCGGAATGGCTCCAACGCTTCAAGAGCAATGTCGGTATCCTCCCTCCAGAATCATATTGAGTTCCCCTTTCAATGACATACCCGGGAGCCTCTCAAATTTCTGGCATACAAAAGCACCCCATGATAGAAGGCCCTTGTTAATTCCGGGGTTCACTTAGGAGTTAACTGGCTGAACCGGCAAGCGAGTATAAGGCCGCGCCCCTCTTCTTTGGAGAGGGATTAATACGGGCTATGTCTGCTTTATTACCGTATCTAAGTTTTAGAATTATCTTATATTTTAATTCTAAGTTATATTTTAAAACTCGCTTTATTTAACTTCTCAATTCTTTCTCAGTGTCTGCAAAGTGCTTTTTTTTGGTGCAGTCTTAAATTCACATGAATTCTCTTACGACATTGTTAACTAAATTAAACGTGATATTACATAATTATAGTTAGTCCGGCATTACTTCATCGCTCCCTCCAATGTCAAATTGGGGACATAATATCTTGCATCATTCTTCAACGCCTCCACCGAAACCCACTTCGGTATCCACACGCGCCCTATGCAATGCTAGGTCAAGTTATATCCACTCCTGCCTTTCCCAAATTGACATAAGGTGTGCTTCAGGCTTGTTTTGGCATAGGGCGTAGCTCATCTGTCATTCAAGGTCTAGAAATACCATCTTTAATATGCCCAGCAAGAGCTCAGTTTTGCTTCAGTCAGTCAACAGTATCAGAATTCTACCAACGCAACCTTCCAATGGAAACAAAGACTGAGACTCAAGCACTTGATTCAGTCGCGTGTACAGATCACGATCAGTCAAGTGTCTCTCATGTTCCACACGGCGACCCCAACAACGTTGAAGGATACACCATCGACAATCTGCAACCAGTTTCCCGCCTGCGAAAAGCAGCTGTTACCTTTCAACTCGCCGGCGTAAATTTTGCCTCCAGCGCCACAAACGGTCTCGTCTTTGTGGCCCTTCCTCGAATGACATCTGACCTCCGTCTGCCCGAGTCATTAGCCTTTTGGCCATCTTCTGTTCCTGGGCTGGCGACGGCGTCAACTTTGCTGATTGCGGGGGCTTTTTCTGACGTTCTTGGGCCCAAGGCAGTGGAGCTGGTCGGATGCATTACCGCTGGCTTCATGATGCTCGGCTGTGGATTCGCTCAGCGAGGCGAAGAGCTCGTGGCTTTGAGGGCATTGCAGGGCGTCGGCCACGCATTGCATCTGTCGAGCTCAGTAGCTGTCATCACCAAAATTATGGCCCGAGGAAAAGGTCGCAATTTTTCATTCGCTTGTCTTGGATTGAGTCTGCCGCTCGGCCTGTCATTTGGTCTTGTCATTGGAGGCATCTTGGTTGATACCGCAGGGTGGCGTGCCGGATGGTATATTTACGGAGCCATCACTCTAGCACTGTCTGGGGTTGGAATCTGGGCTCTGCCAAATTCTCCACCACTCGGTACCCTGAAGGCCGTGGTGTGCGAAATGAAGACGACAGTCGACTGGGTTGGCGCTCTGCTTGGTTCCACCTTTATGACTCTGATATCCTATGTTTTGGCGTACGTTATTGACGTCTCCATTTTACCAAAACTAACAGCCGTTGTAGAATTATTAGCTCTGATGTCCACCGCATCAAAGAACCCACAGCCATCGTACTGCTTTGCCATGGCACGCTGGCCCTCCCTCTGTTTATCGCCTGGATGCATAACCAAGTCCGTACAGGGAAACCAGCCTTGGTATCCAACTCATTCTGGATGAACTCATCCTTCTCTACCATCTGTGCTACAATTGCCTTATCGTTTGCGGTTCTCAACTCCTTGGAGCTCTTTACTAGTCTTTAGTGGGTCTAATACCAAAATCGCGCCGACTGTAGCTGACCAGCCACAATATTAGCTTTCAAGAAATCCAACATCTCTCTGCTCTTCAGGCCGCACTTCGCATCCTACCAAGCGTCGTTGTCGGTGTGGCGCTTAACTTCACGGCTGGTCTCGTTGTTCATAAAATTCCCGCTGTCTGGCTTACCGTTGCTACTTCCATCCTAACGGCAGGCTCGCCTCTCCTCATGGCCATCATGGATCCCCAATGGACGTATTGGACTGCGGCCTTCTTTGCCCAGGTTCTTATGCCTTTTGCCGTGGATGTTGTCTTCACCGTGGGCCTTATTATAGTCACCAACACCTTCCCCGAGAATAAGCAATCTGTTGCTGGCGCAGTGTTTAATACCGCTGCTCAATTCGGAAACTCGTTCGGCGTAACCATCATGCAGCTTGTCTCCGCAGCGGTGGCCAAGAGTGAAGCTAAAAATAATCCATCTGAGGCACTTTTAGAAAGTTACAGGGCTGGCTTCTGGATCATGTTCGGGCTGATGATCAGTTGTGCCGCCATAGGAGGATTTGGACTTCGCAAAACGGGGAAAATTGGACTGAGACAAGCTTGAAGAGGTCGTAATTATTTTAATCGCACCTTCTTCTAAATGAACACGCCGGGGAAAAAGAGTAATAAAACAATGTTGCACTGCTTGGATCGGTCACATCGAGCTGTAGAATAGAGAGTTGAAAGAGCCTTAATTTCTATGAATAAAGGAGCGGTCAATAGGGGCCTTTATAGCTTGTTGAAGCTCGCTTCCGAGGTGGCGCTGCGCTAATCATTCAGCCACCTCACCAGCCTCAACAAACAATCCTTCTCGAATCTAGTAAATGTCATTGTGACCTAGGATGATTAGGGCTCGTTGTACAAACTAGAGATTGATGTATGTAGAAACTTCACTGGGACGCCACCATCAAACGCTGTTGGTTGATCTTGAACATATTCAATGTGGATTACTTATTTCAATTGTTAATTTGATCGAGGGTAAATTAAATACGATCTTCCCTCTCTCAGTGTATCTGCCACCACTTGGATATTCCTAGATGCCTCAATAGCTATCTCAGTAATACAAGGACTAACGATTGGCAGGGAGCATGACATTGCATGTCTTTCCTTTGGGTTCAATCAGCGCGCGAGTCCGAACCTCCATACTTTCAGGGGTCGTCGATGGAGCGAGGGTGCATCCTCGAAATTCGCGGAAAAAGACGGCCGTTCCAAGCCTCAGTTCCATCATCGCCAAATTCTTACCAATGCAAACATGCGAACCTGCACCAAATGGCGCCCAGGCCGCGTACAATGGCCCTGATCCCTTCCCGTTGTTCCACGGTAGCCACCGCGTATGGTCAAATCTTATGCTTGTTAGGAGGAATATCATGAGGGATGTACAAACTAGAATACTTGCCTGATGGGATTCTCATAGATTTTCGGGTCCCTATGCAACGACCACGATTGAGTTGAAACCACAGTGCCCCCTGGGATTGTGTATCCTCCGAGGTCAATCCCCTGGGGAGGCGATATCCGAGGCTCTGGCGTGGGTGCAGCGCCATACAAACGAAGCGTCTCTTGGATGATGGTATTGAGGATAGGCAAAGACTCCAACTTTGCGTCTGTAAGTGGGACCGGTATTTCGGCAACCTCGGCCTCAAGACTCAACTGCACTTCTACATTTGAAAGTACAGCCCATACAAGGTATGTGAGTGTGTTTGATGTCGTATCACTTCCAGCGACCATCATGGCTCCGGCTTCCACAGATATATCTTCGTCTGTCAAAGTCGCCGATTCTTTGGAGTTTTCCTCCAACACTTTGGCAAAAAGATTCTTTGTTTCTGAGCCCTGTCTGCTATTCATGACAGCGGCTTTCCCTCTCTCGAAAAGGGCTTTGTTGGCATTAAAGACTCTCCAGCGACGAATAAATGGCATCATCCGAGCAAAACTGTACGTGTAAGGGAACGTCATGGCCAAAATACCGGCAGCTCCCGCTGCCCAAACGTCATCGAACCAGGGATCCGCCTAACTTTGTCAGTATTGCGTGGGAGATTGGTCCTAATTGTGTCACCTACTTTGCCAACCTGCAATTGATTGAACGATTGTCCAAATATGACATGGGAAGCGACATCGGAAGCCATCAACATCCACCATTTTCGTACATCAACTTCACCATATCTTACCACATCCTCGCGCATGCTGTGAACAGCCTCGATCACTTTGTTAAGAACCGATTCTTCCCATGTATCACGTAAGAATGCAGCGGTGAATCCGCGACCCAAAAGCTTTCTTCGAGCCGCATGCGCTTGAACGTCTGTCATCTGAAATAGGCCATACGGCGGCTTCCCGGGATCATTTGGCCCGAAGAAATTATAGTCCTTGGCTTTTGTAAAGTGACTTCCGACTCGGTGAATGTTCTTAAATGCGTCAAGATCAGACACAAAAATTACTTCAGGAGCAACACGAATAAATGGTCCATATTTGAGATGCAGTTCATGGTAGTAGTCGACTTGTCTTTCAGAAAGTGCTGCGAGGGTTCCTGGTAAGCCTGTAAACCTGGCATACCAGGGACCTGGGATAGCAGAGAGAGGCGTGAAATATGCTCGTCGCACAACCTAATAATTTTGTTATGAAGGGTATTACAGGTTTTGCAACATAAAATTCTACACACCTGTATCATGTACACTGAAAATGAAAACAAAACGGTGTACCATGCTATCGTAATCCAGGTCACACCTAAATCCGTATTGGAAATTGGAAAGTTGAGGATATTTGGAGATTTCATGTTGTGTGCTGAACGATAAGAGCGATGTTCGAATGGTTGAGAGAGGACAGAGTCACAAAAATGTTGAATATTTAAGATGTGCCTGCTTTATAGGACTGCTGGTTACGATAATTGGGCAAACCTGATTGTACAAATTTTCTCGGTCATCACGGACTTCAACTATTTTGCGGCGCACTGACTGTGGACATTTTCTGTTTATTATTAGCAGATCAAGCGGAAGTAATGACCAACATTTTCGCACTTTCGGGGTTTTCGCTCTCCGGATCTGCGGTTAGGGTGTGGCCGCTGTGGACCCCCATCGTTGATCGTCGCTCAATCTCGACTCTTATTCGTTTGGGCGTATGAGGGGTAGGGTACTCACCAGTGAGGAGGGAGATAAAACCAGTTGAGTGGTGTTGATCACGATGAGAAGGTGGGCCCCTCCTGGGCACGGGGCATAAGCTGCCTGACCATTGTTGAAACCCGTCGTATTTTATCCCCTTCGCAGTCTAGCTTTTCAACCCACGGTACTAAACCTAAAGGGGAGAGATGGGCTGGCACTGTCCTGGTGAATACGGCATCAATCTCTCGCTCCGTGCCGTGCCAGAGGCACTGGACGTTGAGCCTAAAATATCACCGAAATCCAGACCTGGATTTCCAAAAGCATGGCGCAGGCTGGGGTCATCAAGTTAAACGCACCGCAAAAGAACTTGTTTAGTAGAATTCGCCATGTCGTTCTGCGTAGCATACTGGACAGATCGCACACTACCTACCCTGGATATGTCGACCTTGAACGGGACAGAGGGGTTCAGAAATCTAGTTACAACTAACTAGAACGCAATGGAATCCTCAGGATGTTACATTCCTCCCAAAGCGTTCCGCCGCTGGAAGCGCAAGGGCTGACTAGTCATTCGGGTGATGGAGATTTGAATACACAGTTGTTTGACGTGTTACAATTTTATCAAGAGGCGCTACTGTTGGATTGATTCTGATTAATATTATCTTTTCCTTACTTGGACCACGGATGTGCGAATAATTATGGGTGAGGATGAGGATGGGGTCTGGCGACGTGCTTGGTGCGTTCGTTCACCAAGTGCGTCAACCAGGACACGTTAGTGCACTGCCCTTTGAGATAGCCAAAAATTTATATTATTCAAGAACAAAAAATTTAGCCTAAAGTGTGCTTCTTGTATGCTCCAGTGACCACAACTGGCAAACAGCTGTTGTTTGCTGGCCGAGAGGCGTCAGGCAGTCATAGGTGTGCAACCACCTGAACCATTTCTGACTTGCTCAACTGTCGCATTCACTTGACCTCTGTTCTTTCCTCGCCACGATCCTACTTTCAGGCCTGCCAGCAGAAGGCCCCATCTAAAACACGATGTCAGTTATGGTCTGAGTATTTATTCGCATTGCTAAAACTGCATAGCTCTGGAAGAGGCATTTGGAAGCCCTGTCTTCGAGCCTGAGGGCAATGACATCCTCACGTGAGTAGTAGCGCATTTCCACTGGTGGAAGGAAGCTTCTAACGTGCGCAGTGACTTGCTTCAAAGTATCCATGTAGACTATCGGATTAGTTTGTCTCCAACTCATAATCTTTTACTTCACGATCGCTTTTCTCCCATCAAGGGGCCATTCATTTCGCATCGGCGTATCCCCCTCCAACCTTGCGTCTTTCGACGCCAATATCAAGGATGGATCTAGAAAACCACGCATTTGAGCATTGGGAGGATCTGGAACTTCGAAAAGACGATGATGAGGACCACACACAGCTGTGCGATGGCAAGCGTGTCATTTGTACCACCGAAGGTACCTTCAATGGAACTCTCAGCGCCGATGCCAGGCGACCCTATAGCGACAGTAACCCTGACGGCTACGAGTCCATTGATGTCATTGCTCGAGGTGTTCATCTGTGGGACCTAGATGACTTCATGCCTGAGTCACCCATGTGGGAAAGGGTTGTATCAGACGTCACAGAAAATAAAGAAAAGAAGGGTTTCTTCATCGGATACGACAATAAAAACCTCAATCCAGTTTTCGCCTACAAAAGGCAAAGAGGGCGGAAGCGGACTCAATGCGGAAAGGTGAAGTTTGGGGATGAACCTCGGGACGCATACTTCGCAACTGCGGGCAACATTCCTCCCTGCGTCACCATCTTCCACCATGGGCTATCTACCCCAAAGTCTATGCAGAAAATACAAGCCGCTTTGAATGGAATGTCTGTCCAAAAAGCTTACGCCGATGGGGATTGCCGCGGGAAACAACTGAAGATAGTTATCCCCAAAATCTATGCCAGTCTCAGCAATGGAAGCACGCCAAATGTCCTGTCCTTTGTCAAACCATGTTCACCAACCGAAGTACCTGACTGGCTGGATACAAAAATCGACGCTCTCCCAGACCCTAGTATCCCTGGAGGCCCAAGAAACAGGCCTTTGAGATCTCGCCTGCCTCACCTACGACCTTTCATCTACCCTAGCTCCTTCAAAATGGAGGGGTTCGTTTTCGACGTTCCTCTCATGACGTCACTCTCGTACCCTCATGAGCTGTATCATATCCTGCAGCTTTTTGCTTGGGAGCATCAGAAGGACAAGTTTGTCGGGACGACCATGCTATTTGCTGTCCAGATCTGGGTTGACATCAACAATGATTCTAATCGAAAACTGGAGCTCTTTTCTGTTCGTGCCGAGGCGATTAACGAGGCCAAGGTAATTGAGCTTGTTCGCCGCGCCAAGTCATCTGAGCAAGCGTGTCCTCCTTCCACAAGAGTTCCACTTTTCCCTTGGTTGACAATCGGCACGGCCATGGCTCCGCCAGTAGATTTGGGAGAAATGGGCATTCCCAATCCCAAAATGCAAGCCTTGATCGGGCTACCCAGCATACGTGTCCTGGGCTTGCCTTCTCTTCGTCGAAACAAGGGGCACATGCAACGTCTTGCTATCATGGAGGTTTTGAGTGGTGTTACCTTCCACGGTCTGGTATCTGATGAGATGGATGCCGATGCGTGTGGCCTTGCGCAAGATGAGGATGGAAACCTCAGAAACATGCTTGGCTCTTTCAAAGAATACGGCGCCGTATGGAGCCATGAATTTATCCCCGAGCTTTTTATATCTATTTCCGATGCACCAAGAGAATCATCTGGAATTGCCGGAAACCCGTTGGCGGATAATTTTGGCGTGGACATGGTTGAAGCCTTCCAAAAGTCCAGCAGCGCCCGGCTCGACAGGACCAGAGAACTCAATCTTCTTACGCCAAAGACTGCTGAAGATTTGTTCGTGGATAGAGATGGCATGCTGTGTCTCGATGGGATAGATTCTGACCAGTTGCATACTCTACGCGGTCCCGTCATGGATGAGCGGTTTAATTTTGAGTACTACGGTTTGGACTACTACTTTGGGAAGAACTTTGCTCGCAAGTTTATACGATATGCGAACGTTCGACTTGACTGGATGAGGAAGATAAATGAGTTTACACCACACCTAATCAACGCCTTTTTGAGAGGGTTGGGATTAAGGGTGACGTCGTTCATCGACTTATTTACGCACGACTAAAATCGGGTTGCGGGAGCATTTTCGGAGGCGGAAATTACGAAGGGGGGTGAAATTGATTTTTTTCTGGGACTGGATTGGTGATGGCGTTGAGGACCAAGGGAGAAACTAATAATCGTCTCTTGTCGGTGAAACAGTAGTGTTATGGGATATGCGTAGGCTATCGACTCCAATCTCAACAAGAGCTTTTGTGATTCGCAGTGGATGAATCTCTCAAAAAGTAGTTCAGATAATATTCGATCTGATTCTAAACCATCTCGGCCTTAACTCTCCGTACGTGACTACTGGCAAAACGGTCGTTATTACTACCCACTACATACCCTGAAGCCAGCCCGGTCTAACACCACCTCGAGTTAGCCGTGAATAGATATGGTCCGTGCGCTGGCCACTAAACAATCCAGAAACAAATTTCAGCGAGTACGGCGTCGACATGTAAAGTTGGAGGAGTTGGTGCAGTGTCGAATGGTTCTGGGGGGGTTTTAGATGCTGGGACCTCCCGCTCCGTACATAAAATCTTGGGGATGGTCGCACATAATTTGAGCAAACCGATTTTACGACATTTTTTTGGTCAATTTTCACGGGGGTCAGACGGCTTGGCGCGCTTCGTTCCACCTATGGCGGAGGCCGTGTTGCATCCTTCTGTGGGGGCTGGAATCTTGCGTCAGTCTTCACTTTTCGAGCTGATGTTTGTTTTCGCAGCTGACTCAAACCATCCTACATCATGCATTTCATCCAAGCTTACCATAGTTGAAGGCTAGGGCCTATTTGATGCAGCGCATCCTCTTTCTTAACTCATACCGCAGACGCGTCGCCCCGCTGTGAACTTGCACAGCCGCTGCCACAAACCTTGCCCATCAATGTTCTGCAAAAGGCTTCTTCCTATCCGCTCCACTGGCATAGCCCGCGTCGGAGGATGGTGCTTCCAACACCGGCTGTGCTTGTGCCAAAGCTCATGCAAGTTTAGCCAAGTCATCATGTTGCACGATGTTCTGTGACTTACTGGTTTAGTGTCCCGAAAAACGACGAGACCATCGTGGAGCATCGGTGCGGCATATGTGTCTACCGTCAGAGGTGGGGTTGAACTCCGTCAAAATGGAGAATCCAACTATCAAACTATGAAAGGCCTGCGAATGGCGAGCACAAATCGTGAAAAGTTTCCAACATATAAAGACTACACCATTGGTTGGATCTGCGCCCTCTCAATCGAGATGTCAGCGGCAAAGTCTATGCTGGACCAGGTTCATGACATCCTTCCTGGCAAGGAGGGCGATAGCAACACCTATATTCTGGGAAATATCGGCAGCCAGAACATTGTGATTGCCTGTCTCCCAGCGGGCCATTATGGCACCAACAACGCAGCCATTGTTGCAAGAAACATGTGTCGCAGCTTCCCATCAATAGATAAAGGTCTCATGGTCGGCATTGGGGGTGGAGTTCCCGACTTTGCCGACGTGAGACTCGGAGATGTTGTTGTCAGCCTCGAGGTTGTCCAGCATGACTTGGGCAAAGTCATTTTTGATGGCTCGTTTCGTTCGATCGGAATTCCCACCAGGCCCCCCCAGAACTTGCTGACAGCGGTTGCTAAGTTGCGGGCGGACCATGATGTTGGCACAAGTAAAATCCCCGCAATACTGGTCGACATGCTGGACCGCCATTCATCCATGGCCAAATATTCCCATCCCGCCCTACATGATCAGTTATTCCACAGCACACATAGCCATGTTGAGTCTATGGAGACTTGCGAGACCTGTGACACTGGACAACTGGTGCAACGGACCCCAAGAGACAATCACCATCCAAAAATTCACTACGGCAGAATCGCCTCTGGAAATCAGGTTATTAAGGATGGAAACACCCGTGCAAAGCTGGCAAAACAATTGGACATTATCTGCTTCGAAATGGAGGCGGCCGGGCTGATGGACCAGTTTCCCTGTCTGATTATTCGAGGAATTTGCGATTACTCGGATTCACACAAGAATAAAGCCTGGCAACCTTATGCTGCGGCCGTTGCCGCTGCCTACGCCAAGGAACTTTTATTGACGATTCCAGCCACTTCGATCTCCAATGGTGAGTGTAAGTATTCTTTCAAATACATTGATGGTTGATCCTAATCAAAACGGGCTCGTAGCAACCTTGCCGCGGTCTCAGAGTTACTTCATGATGCCGAAAGAAGGCGGCAACATTAAATCACGAGGATATCTTGCCTTTGTCGTGGCCGAATCGATGGACTTGCAAGGCAAAAACAAAGAAGCGGAAATTGCATATAGAGCGCTATTAGCCCTGTCCGAGCAGGAGCTGGGGAAGGAGCACACATATACTATCCATGTTATGAACAGTTTGGGACTTAATCTTCAGATACAGGGCAGATATGATGAAGCAGAACAATTGGCACGCCAAGCAGTCGAGCTGCGAACAAAGGTCTTGGGAGCGGAGCACGATGATACGCTGTACAGCATGTCCAATCTTGCAAGGGCATTCACCCATCAACAAAAGCACGAAGAAGCCGAGAGAATAAATCGACAAGTGCTAGAGGTCACGATAAGAAAATCCAGCGAGAGCCATACATCTGCGATCCAAAGAACTGGATATTTAGCAACAGGTCTTCAAGTGCAAGGCTCGCTCCAAGAGGCAGAAGACACCGCTAACCGGGCCCTGTTATTGGCACAGCAGGCGCTTGGCAAGGATCATCCTGAAACAATCGAACAAATGCGCAATCTTGCTATCATACTAATGTCATGGGAGACACCCGACAAAATGAAAGCAGCCGAGCCAGTGCTCCGGCAGTCACTGGCGCTGGCTCGGAAGACGATTGGAAAACAGGACCGCACAACGGTCAGTATTTTAGGAAGCCTTGGACATTGCCTCGAGCATCTGGGGAAAACAGCAGAGGCGGAGCAGTGCCATCGGACCGCGCTGAAACTGAATGAGAAGACGTTCGGCCCGGACCACGACGATACAGTACTTAGCGCACATAACCTGAGTGAAGCACTTGAATACCAGGGGAAGCGCCGGCAGGCACGTCAAATTAGAGCGAGGTATCTCAAGGACCAATATTGAGAAAGAACCCATGTTGGAGCAATACCAAAACCTCTTTGCGTTTGCCAGGGGGAGAAGGTCTGTTTTAAAACTAGACATTAATAAAGGTGAAAGATTTTCAGATGTGTGAATTACTGTCCAGTCAAGTGAAGAAGAAGATTGTCCAGTCAAACACAATCTCCTAGGCGAAATGTTTCATGCAATCATGAGTAAAATCGAGCTTTTTGTTTTGATCATTATCATGGAATTTGGTGCTAGCCTATAGCCTCGCACAAGAAGGGACTTACACAAAGCATGGCAAAGATGCATCATGCACCTCTTCTTGTTGCACACATCGAGATACTGGTATCCGGTTTTCTCAGACCCACCTCTCTGGTGGAGTGGGACCAAAATTTAGAATGTCCGCACAAAAAAAGTCGAAAACAGCAAAAAAAACGACCACGCCAGGAGTCGAACCTGGAATCTTCAGAGGATCTCGTACATAACCGAAATCTGACGCCTTAGCCATTAGGCCACGCGGCCGGTGAATGAGTCTTATGGGTTAGGCAACAGCTTCATATACCATGGAGGTTGGGTATTGACCCAACCCTCAAAAGTCCCTTGCAGACGAGAACTGTATCTGTATAGTGATCAAACGTTTTTGGAACTAAGAATCAGTCAGATATGACTGGATCCGAGATTGACCAGAATAACCGACTTGAATTACTATTCCAAGTCGGTGATGACTGAAATAGTTTTGGGGAAAAGGACGATGAACTATAAGGATTGGAAGAGAATTAGTAGTTAAATCGGTCCAAGAGTTAGTATTTCACAAACATCTTTTTGTTTTGTCGGCTTTGTAGCTGGGGACAGGCATGATTTGGACTATTGAAAAGTGCTTCTCAGCCCACCTACCCTAGAACTCTCCTTGACAAGGCAGAAGAGGCTATTCCAATCCGACTGCTGTTTACAATAACTTCCTACTTCTGTCGGTGTCAGGGACAATGGCCTCAACAAGGAATAAGTGTAGGGTAGGTCGGATGGCCGATGGGCCTGGTCACAACATCCGGTTTTGTAGGACGAAACCCTTTGGTTGGGTCATCACCTTCATCTCAACACATCATTTTTCCTAATTTTGAAGTTTTTCACGAAGGGATTGTTTGATCAAAGGGATGTGACTATATTTATAATATTCATTTTCACCTAGCTTTTGCGAGCTATTATTTTAGATTACTATCGTACTACTATTTTTAAATACAACTACATCTCTATCACTGGAACGTATCAATACACTTATCATTATATTTTTACTCAATTTCTAAGTAACACTCTCATTCGATCGACCGATGTGGCGTCGCGACGAATTAATTCGGGTCCCCAGAGCTGGCATTGGCTTTGCACTGTTTTCACCTCACACCTCCCGCCGCTCCCCCATTGATAGGAATTAGTTGGCCAGTGATGAATTTTGATGCATCCGATAACATAAACTGAACGACAGGGCTTAGATCCTCATCGCAGTCTCCTATCGGACCGTCCTTGCTCCTCTTAAGGGGAACAGTTTGTCGCATCGCTGCATCCCAGGTTGCCTTTTCTTCAAGACTAAGACCTTGCAAATTTTGAGCAAACATGGGCGTCATGACAAGAGGGAGCAGAGCATTGGCGCGGATTCCGTATTTGCCCCATTCCAAGGCAATCATGCGATTCAATGAATGCAATGCACCTTTGGAAGCAGAATATGCCGAGATGCCGGGGGCCCCCGTTAAACCACTATCGCTCCCGAAATTGAGAATGAAGCCTCCACGGTCCTTCAGATGTGGAAATGCCGCCTGCGCGAGGAAAAATGTGCCTTTCACATTTACATCCAGCGTCCGGGTCAAGTCTGCCTCGGAGACATCCTGGAGTGGTGCGGACCTTTCTATCCCGGCGCAGTTGACAACAGCGTCCAGCCCCCCCAGCTCTGTGGCATAGGCATTTACAGCTGAGAAAACGGCGGCGCGGTCGCTGACATCCACGGTCTTGTACAAGGCCAACCCTGGCCTATCCTGCCCTGCATACTCAGGTAGGGACACTTTCGCCGAGTCAAGTATATCAAAGACGGCGATGTGGGCACGGCTCTGTACGAGGGCACGGCAGACCGATGCACCAATGCCCCTGGCTCCTCCTGTCACCACGATGCGCTTTCCAGCAATGCTGAAGGGAGACATTTGTGTTCTGTTTCAGATGTAGCCAGAAGACTCCAAAAAGTTGAGATTGGGAAAGAAAAGAATGAGATGTAGATCTTTGGGATACATGCGCAAAATAAATCCGATAGCGATCTGAGATGCAAAAGGAGGAGGGCAGCGCCTCAATATTTGTACGCTTGAGAATCCATCGCCCCGTTGGCAGCCGCCCCCACAGCCACAATGAGGATCCGGATTTGGATGGCTAAGAAAACGAGAACGAGCTGTCTCGAAGATGGAGGCAGGGCGGAGTACATCGTGAGTGTCGGGCTGGAAAAGTAGCCCGTCTCGGGTAGATTTCGCACTCCGTTGGCACGTGCAGTCGCATCGTCATCAGGTTTGAGATGGTGGATAGAACATAGCTCAGCGAATAGAGAGCCAATAATTGCTCAAAATAGTGGATCAGACACAGAATTAGTTACCGCTTGGCACTTGCTAGTGGTGGAGATCGCAGTTGAACTTGTAAGTGAGGATGCGCAATGCCTGCAAAGACCAGATATGATGAAGTAAGGACACAACAATTCCTGTTTGCGAGACTCGACCAAAAATTATAAGAAGGCTTCGAAGGTAGGACATAGATAGAACATGCAATACAGAAGAAGTCAATTACTTTACCATGGCTCTACTTGATACTATCGGCGACCATGCGCACACTCTGGCGAACAAGTGCAATAAGGTGCCAGCAAACCTCAATGGAGCGTTGACAATCTGCGTCACTCTGGTAAGTTTTCAACCTTATCATACCTATCTCTGCGCAAGTACTTTCCTAACCAATCGCAGGCCATCTTGTTCATTCCTGCTACAATCTTCTATCGACTCTATTTTCGCCCACTCGCGGGAGTGCCCGGCCGCAAGCTTCACGCTATAACAAGTTTCCCGGAAAAGTGGAAGAGCAATATAACAGGTAGTTGGCTTCACAAGGCAGCTCAGCTGCATCGGCAATACGGTCCCATGATTCGAATTGGTCCCAACCACATAGCCTTGGATGGAAACATCGGCTGGCCTCAGGTGTACGGCTTCCGCTCTGGCACACTTGAGTACTCAAAATACCCCGATTTTCTCTTCCCAGAAGACACAATCAGCATTCTCGGCGCTCAAAAAGACAACCACCGACTTCAGAGACGCCAACTGTCTCATGCCTTCAGCGATGCCGCCTTGGTGGAACAAGAGAGCGTAATCAATCAATACATCAATCTCCTCATCGCTCAACTTGCACAGCAAGCTAAAAAGGGAGGCCAATTGATATTGTTAGCTGGCTTAACTTTATCACATTTGACATCATTGGCGACCTCACATTTACAGAATCGTTTGGCGGCTTGAAATCTGGCGGGTACCATCCTTGGGTTGCAAACTTTTTTGTTGGTATTCGAGGCGAAGGGATACTGCGGTTGATGAACTTTTGCCCTCTCCTGAAACCCTTCGTTCTTATGCTGTTCGGATCTAGTAAGATTAAGCAATCTAAAGAGACTGCCGCCATGTCTGCTGCCAAAGCTAAGACCCGTATGGCTTTTGGGGAGGAGCCAATCGAGGGACGTCGAGACTTTATGACATACATGCTCAGACGGACTAAAGATGGTGAACAGAGTATGAATGAACTCGAGGCCTTGGTCAATTCTTCTGTTTTGATTGGAGCTGGAAGCGAAACAACCGCAACGGCTCTGTCTGGCGCCTTCTTCTATCTAGGTACACACCCAGAGATTTATGACCATCTCGCCAAGGAGATTCGTGATGCCTTCACCGACGAGAGCGAGATCACAATGAGGAGCACTGACCAACTACAATATCTACATGCGTGCATCGAAGAAACGTTGCGAGGCTACCCCCCCGCAGCCGAGACCCCACCGAGAATCTGTCCAGGTGCTGAAATCGAGGGCAAATATATTCCAAAGGGAGTGAGTCCATCTTCCAGCTCGTCTACAGAGTCATAGCCCTGACTAATATTTTGCGACTTCTAGACCATCGTCACTGTATATCAGTGGGCAACTTTCCGAAACCCCGCCAATTTCGCCGACCGTGACTCGTACCGGCCTGAACGATGGCTTCCTAAGACCCACCCTCGATACGACTCCAAATATTCAAATGACAACCGTGCTGTGTTCAAACCCTTCAGCTATGGCGCACGAGATTGTATTGGAAAGAACCTGGCCTACTCGGAGCTGCGAGTGATTCTGTCTCGGGTTTTGTATCGGTTCGACTTTAAGCTGGAGCGTGGGCAATCGGACTGGCACAAGAATCAAGCCTCATTTCTGATTTGGGATAAGGACCCCCTTAAGATTTTGTTTTCGTTAAGGTACTGCATGATAGAGATTGAGAATATAACCTGGTCCACTCGCTCTGACAAGTATGTCCGCCTTTTCTCAACGATACGTTGCTAGGTAACGTGGGCAGAACTACGACGCGCATGAACCGAGCTAAACCCATGTTCTAATCAAGACGCCCCATTCTTGTCGCCAGCGCTATCGAGGTAAAAATCATAGTCTCGATACCGGGCGCTTCGGAGCCTACAAATGTCGATCAATAAGTCAAATAATACCCAAAGGTGTTCAGTAATTACCTATTCACCCTGGTACTCTTGAGGTTACGAGCGTCACCTCCATCAGAAATCCACTGAACGCCCTCATCCTTGTTATCGTCAATCTCACATGTGATGTGACTTCCGTATCTGCAAATCAACTGGTCAACTTAAACCCCAGTGTCACCACCACTCATACCTACCATCAAAAATGCCCAGTTGGTCCCACTAAGATCACCAAAGCGGTCGTTTTCCCCCCGCAATTAATGGTGCATTTGAAAAGGAAGTGTAGCTACTCTAACGACATGATTGCAATTCACGTCCAGAATATATGACAATCTGTCTTCCATAGCACCTGCAAATATGACCCCTATGAATACTCCTTCTGAGGCAGTCAAAGTGACCAGCTCCTTTTCTCGTGGATATAAATCAGCACGGCTGAGATGGTTCAGGTGCCGGAGTCGGAGAGCATGTCATCGTACTGCACGATCTCGCAAAATCCGGCCATCGAGTGGAGCTGCTTTTTGCTTTTTTTCTCCACGTTTTGGCTTCTAATCACGGCTTTTATTGGCTCTTTGCAATTTATGGGGATGTTTTCGTCTCCACTCGATGGCCGGATTTTGCGAGATCGTGCAGTACGATGACATGGTACCATTGTTTCCAAGCATTGCCCGGGCGACACATCCGAATACACGTCACCATGGTGAGAAACCTACAAATTCCGATGACATCATGTTGTCCGCATGCCTGTGGGCAGTGCCGGTTGCAAATTCTGAGTCATATCAGGAACAGATGCCAATGCACTGCGATGGGACCATCTCGGGTATGCTCACTTGTCAAAGCTTGCGTCGAAGCACCCGAAAGATCCTCCGTGCAGCGGACTCCATCTATCGAAATGTAAAGTGAGCATATTCCCAAAGACAAAATCCAGCGCATGTCAGAGTACTCGACAGATATAAGAACTTAAATGATGCACTATCATCGCTCACAAATCAATGTTCCAAGCATTTCTCACACTAATCTCCTAGAAGATGTGAAATTTTCCGTCTCTTTCACCACCCTGACTGCGAATACCCCCAAGCATATCAAGTATCTGTATCAGAGGCTCCAGGATCAGTACGGCGTGCGATTTGTGCGCCAAAGGCTGCCAACCATCCAGTAGCGTGATATGAGAGGGTTACTGTGGTCGCCTCCAAGGGCTCGCCAATGAAGATTTCAGAATATCCTCCATAGAGGCGCAGGATTCGAAAGGACTTTGCTTGTTCCAGTGTCGAGCAATCGTATGTGGTTCTGCGCCGCTGCGCTAGGCCGGGCGCTTTCATGTCTGATTCGCACCTGTGCGCTTCATCTTCCGAACAGACGACGGCTTGTTTCCGCCAATTGGCACGATAAGGGCTATAGAAAGGACGATTGCAGAGCTACTCCGGGGGCTGCCGCTGAAATCTAGGGCTATTCGGGATAGCATTGGTATTTTTTGTTTGGCTATGTGGGAAAACAAGGGGTGAGATAGGCTAAGGATTGTAGGTTGCCAAAAGAACAGCGCCAATCGTCGGTCGTGGCGGTGGAGCTTTGTTTAGCCACCGTCAGCCACATTTCGTGTCCGCACTATCCCAAATTGAGTGCTAACTAAGACTCCTCCCTTCTCAAGGGAAGGAACCCAAGGGCCGCCCGTGACTTTCACCACCAAAATTTCATCGATTTGCCAAGCACTGAGACACCTTTTGACAGTGGAAGTCACGTGGGGTCCCTTGGGAAGGGAGTCCCTTAACAAGGGAGAGCCGTAATTATTTAGGATATTCTCAAAAGTGGGTCTTGCGTGCTTTGCATTCCTCCAACTTCACGTGAAAAGACGAGTCATGACGGCGCCCCTAGAGTGAGTCTACCGTAGTCTAGATCGATTGAGCCCCTATTTGGGTGAGATAACCGGCTAGCTAGACACCAGGGGGCGTATCCTTCCCTCCCATAAATACCCCTCTCCGCGTTCGCGCACCCGCCAGCGTGCCGTCTTCACATTGAATTTTCAGTGAACAGTCGCCAGGTTTCACTTCGAACATGGCGCATTACCGGCAGCTGAGCGATGCCTCAACCTCTGGGGCATCGCCCCCGGTAAGAAAATGGTACTTGGGACACATATTCACAGGGGTTCTCTTTTCTTTAGTGCTGCTTGGCTTGATCCTGCTGGGTGGCATCTGGACCTCGACTCTCCCGACGACTTGGACATCAATTCACGACGAATCGCCCGAACTACCCGCCTTCCTCACACCCAACGGCCAGAATGGCACTCTTCTTACCCGAGATTCATCAACCTTTTCCTCCAAGAACGGCCAATACACCCTGAAGCTTCATCCAAACGGCGATGTAGTACTCTATCATTACGAGCAGGCCGTTTGGTGGACCATGACTGGGGATAACCACGGGGATCACAGAGTTGGATTTGAAACCGTCGGAGGTCGTACACGCCTTGCTGTAGGGATTAAGCGGGAAGATCGATGGGACACTGTGTGGCATAGCGATTTGGAACCAGCATGCCGTAATGCGGTCATCAAAACACCCAGCCTTTTTCTCTCGGACGAGGGGCGGTTCGGTATCTTAGGAGCCTGCGACCTATATATCGCGAACAAAGAAAAACAACGCAGTCTTGCCGTTATTCTCACAGGCCTGTACCGGACCAATCACGTAGCATGTCACTCGCACATGTCACACATCATTGAATCGCACCCATCATTCACCAGAATTGATGTTTTCGCATACGTTCTCTATGAGCAGGATGACCTTGACCGAGGCCGAACAGTTGAATCTATCGAAAAAACCCTACGACAATGCTACGGTGAGCATCTCAAAACCGTCGATATCGTTTCGGTGAAGGATGCAGAAGTTGAGTATCCTGGTGGCCAGGAGGCAATGGAAAAGACCTACTGTGGGTCGAAATTGAGACGCCTTTACAACCAGATCAGGACCCTTCACTTGGCAGCGACCCAATGGTGGGCGTGGAACATTAAAGAGGGTTACACGCACGACGTAATCCTTCGTATTCGACCGGACACCAACTTCACAGCCCAGCCAGATTTCTGGGACCAGGAGGAAGTTGGAGAGAACACACTAATTCTACCACACCCTCAGGGTGAACACTACTTCTATTGTCCTCAAATGACAGGTCGCCTCGCCATCGGTGAGTCTCAATAGTCGTTCCGCATTGCAACTAACTAATCGTTCAAGGCACCTCGGATCAAATCGCCTACGGAGGCGCCGCTGCTATGAACCATTGGCTTCATATGTTTCAAGGTTTCGAACAGATGGTCCAACTAGCTGGCTCCTCAACGGGCGAAGCCCATAGATCTTTTTCTGGCTGCGAGGAGCTCCCAGACGGGCCACTCGAGAAAGACTGTCATAGGCCGGGCCCTTGCTCAATTGAATGTTTGGTGCCCTGGTATCTAGAGGCTCGAGGGGTGCGGTTTCATGCTCAGTGGGATTGGGACCAAAGGCTTTTACGTTGGGGGAGTATACAACAGTGATAAACGTTTCCTTGGCTGGAAGGGGCATGCATATAAACGCGACAAGGGCCCTGTTAATGGTTAAATAAAATTGGCTTCGTACGGCTGTATTATCTTGAAGTCCGCTAACCCTAATAATATGTTCAGGGACCTCCAGTGGAACTAGGGCTTTTTCTATTATCTACAAGCATCTCTCGACACAGATGTATGAAAGCAATTGGTCAGCCTCGGACAGCGGAGATGATTTATCAAATGGAGGCGACTCATCATTTATTGTTATAAAACAGGAGTGGAAAGTTGGAAGAAACAACTCCCTGTCCCCGGTCGGAAGCTTGAAGTGGATTTCCATAGTTCCAGTCCATTTGGTCAAGGAATCAGGGATTTAAATACAGTAAATAGATAAAGATGTAACAAAAAGAGAAATAAAAAAGCAAAAAATAAAATAAAAAGAGAATATAGTACAAAAGTATCTCAGAGTCACGTCGACTTTGGTTACTCTTTCAAGTCCGGTTGTGCATTTGCGTCTTCGTTTCTAGAGTGGAGACAACAGTATCCGGAACCGGTCAGAGTCCGTGGTCGTTGCCTTTGCTTGGCCGCGATTACGGCCGAGCATTTCGCGCCACGCCAAAGAAGACGATCTACTACCATATCAAATCCCATCGCGAAGTAAAACTGGGGCTTATCGTAAAGACAAGGGTTCCATAGTCACGGTTGCTTTTCTCTCACAACCAGCAAGCATCTTATTAGATATCGGGCAAGAAAGTACAACGAGGACATACAAAGGGGTTGAATTTCTCAACCAAGTTGAGCCCAGTATAGGGACTCAATAGCGGATTGTCGAGATTAAATCTTCGACGAAGCGAACCAACACACATTATATGCGGTTTGGCACAACTATCGATTGGTCGCTAGGATAGGGCGCATGTAAGTAAGACTAGTGGTAGAAATGTACCATTGACAGGATTTGAGAAACTTTAAACAAGGTATCTGTTCTATCTGTTCCACCTTTTAAGTTCAAAATATCTCGCAGGAATATAAACAACGGTGGTCACCACTGCCCCAAGCATCCAACTGATATCAGTGCCCGTTGGTGATCCACCAATGGCCTTGGCGATTGGTCCAACCCACCATACTTGGCTCATGCAAAGGAGGGAGATGACTGTGCCCAAGATCAAGGCAGCGGATGCAGCAATGCCTATAGGGAGTTGATCTTTCTTGTTCCACGCTTCCAAGTCATACGCAAAACCTCGTCTCCAGACATGTTCCTCAAGCAGCATGACCGTGGTCAGAGGGACAAGGTAGTAGGCACACATGTTTAAAAAGTTGGTCATGACCGTCTCCAAGTGGTCTCGACCCGCCACGGCACATACCAAGAACACGGCGCCGCCGAGGAGCGACCACACCAATCGAGGCACGCGTATGGCTTTCTGGGTCACCATCTGGACGCTGAGGCCGATGGAATAGATTTCAATGACAACCACGGCAACCGCAGAAAACGCCAGCATCACCTCGACAAACTTACCCAGTCCGTAAATGGCTGAGCCTCGGGTGGAAAACACTTCGCCAATCAGGCCTCCGATTCCACCCGCGTCGTACGCGTTTCCAAAGCGCGCGTCGGGGCTCAAGATCAAGGTTCCCACGGCAGCACCAAGCAGCTCAATGAAAAATTGGCTGACAAACAGGCCGCCGAAGGCACAGCCGAATACGGACCAGTTGCTCGTCGTCTCCGGCATGTACACGGTGTAATCGGCAGCAATGGGGGCCCAGGCCACCTGGAATCCAATAATGACGGTGCTGAATGAGAGAACTGAGGCCGTTTCAATAGGTCCTGTGCCCATTGGCACGTTGACGAAGTCCCTGCCACCGAAGCCGGCGAGAAGGAAAAAGCACACCAGAATAATGATCCACGAATACTTTTCGTACGCATGGATGAATTTATATCCAAGAATACCGATTATGATGGACAGGACACCGAGAATGACAACGCAAACGGCAGATGGCAGCTTTCCCCCGCCTACATTGTAAAGGAGGTTGGCACCCGAGAGATCGTTGACAATGGCCCAACCAATCTGGATGATGATGTTGATGATGGCCAGTGTCTTGGACGGCCACCAACCAAAAGAGTATCGAGGCACCGTCATGGTGCGAAGCCCTGTGCGGTGACCGTACAGCGCAATCAAGGCAGGGACAGAGGCGCCGATGGCGTTGAAGAAGAGAATGCAGAGGAACGAGTCCCACCATCCCAGACCAAAGGCTGCCGGGCCAAGATATCCCAGCGCCAGCGTCGGCGTGCAGCAGTTGGCGCTGAAGAAGACGTTGAACAGAGACCAAGGGCTCTGCTTTTTGCGCCATTCTTCCGGGATGCGCTCAATACCCGATTCTTCTGCGCCAATCTTGTTGATCCATCGGCGGGACGTGGAGAGGAAGGAATTGTCCTTCTTGAACTCTCCCACTTGTCCCTCTGCATCAAAGCCTAGTTCGCCATTGTTGCTTTCTGGTTTGGACTCGTCGCCTAATACCTTTTGCTCGCAAGAAATTGACGAGCTTTTGGCTGGCTCGTCATCCCCGTTTAGCGTTGTGAGTGCAACGACCATTGTCGCTCAAGAAGAAGGGAGCGCCTAAGCCTCAAATGTCTTCTGAGCGGACATGAAAAATAAATACGAAAATTGCGAGATTTACCAATGGGCGGTGGATGCACATGGTGCAGGTGATAGTTTCTTTTAAATGATCGGCCAACCCGACAGCAACCATAGATAAGCACGGGACGAGTCCCTGAAACATTGATACGACCCTGGATAAAAGCTGGGACCGCACCACGAATCCAGGATGTATTCCCACTGATGATATCTTGTCTTATCTTTCGACGCAAATGGGTCTCATTCCACCACTCTATTGGCCCGCGATATCTGGACTCGGCCTAAAACAGCTCATTGGTACCACACATCTTATCGCCGATCGAGTTTGAAACACAAAATCCATATCGGGTTCACCGATCAGGTCTACCAAGGCAGATAGTCTTTCGATAAGGCGGGTATAGCTGTCTTGCCCGCATTATATAATCCAGAACATAATTTTGGAAGCATTAGATTCTATTAATCAATCAAAATGTAAACTCAACAGTGAAGATAAACCTGGGCATAAGCCCAAGGCGAACACCCAGAATTACTCAGCACTATACAAATGGACCCGACAAAGTGGGAAAGGAATGGTTGTGCAAGTGTATGACTTTCATCAATCAATTGATTTTTTTTGCTTTCATTTCAGACTGTTTACGCAGCACGCATAGTTGCTTTGCTTTGGCTAACGGCAACGACCTCGGTCGTATCAAACCAGTCTGCTAAGGCACAAATCTGAACTCAGTCCTCATCCTTCAGCTCCTCAATGTTCACGCCCGTCAGCTTCTTCAGCTTCTCAACAGCATCGTTCGTCAACGGGCTAGCCATGCGTTTCATATTAGCCTCGTGATTGTATTTTCATAGGGTAGAAAGACAACTTACGGGGGGAAGCCGATGGGTGGGAGGCTTCGAGTCTCGACCCAGGTTTCGGTTTCAGTATCCTGCTGGATGATCCTGGAGTAAAGGTTAGGACGGCTGGGTGCGCTTGGGGAAGATCAGGTACTCACTCGCGCAGATTATCCTTGACTTCATCATACTCCTCAATGCTGTTGTAGCTGTAGCGAACTCGGATGCGATCGGCCATTGTGGTGATGGAAATGGTTGGGATCTACGGCTCTGTATGCGGACTCTGAGAAAATTGCTAAGGATGCGATGGATGTTGTTTGATGAGAAGACCAGATCTCGCCAACGTGGTGCTGATGATTCTTTTTGTAGTGAGGGGTTAGATGGAGTGGTGTACGTCAGTTGCGCGGGGTCATATGTGCATCCTCAGAAATGTATGCTTCCGCGGGCTACTGATGATCCCATTCACGTCTTACATACACGCCACGTTTGCATGTAGCGCCCCGTATCACTAACAATTTCAGTACCCCGGTGGTGTAAGTTGGAATAATGACAGCAAAACGGAGAACTGGTCGGAATCTCAGCCGTACTGTCCGCCTAGATCGCCACTGCAACTTTCTTTTTCACCATGTCTGAGAAAGACGCGGGGCAGCTGTTAAATACAATACAAATCGAGACAATATAGACCCAAACCGCTCAAGAACTGACGTATCTGCAAGTTAGGCGGGATTCCTTGGCTTTGTGAGAGTCTGTGGAGTGAACGTCATTTGGGTTGGAGATCGGCGCCACTATTCCGCTTCGGGACAATCTGGGCTCCACAGCGGCACGAATGACGGCACAAATTCCACCCAATTGTGCAAGGACAACTCACTCCACGATACAAAAGTCTTGTATTACGGAATGCGACCACGCGAGCTTTCGGGCTGAGTTGTTGGTTACCCGCCGGGAAGCACTACACCACTATAAAGGCGAGGATTTGGGCACCAATTGCTGGACTAACGGTCTCGGCATCACTATCACTCGTTTCCCCTCGTCCCCTTCGTTGCACAACACAAACGGTCTTGGTTCAAGTCATATGGAATTCAGATGAGGCCATTTTGCGGGGAGGTCCAGGTAACAGGTGAGACAGACACAAGGATAGAACGAAAGCCCTGTGAGACTCGGAAATCACCGAGCCTCTAGTAATGCCAAATTTGTGAATCGGTGTCCACTGAAGGGGTTGCAAACAGAGAGTGGCGTTGATTGACGCGGGAATTACGTGATGCGCAACAGCTTCGAGGGCATTTTTGGTTTCGGATCATGAATTGATATCCCATTGCATCTTGAGCAAGCATAGCCACGTGTAGGTCGATGGTTATTTTCGCCCTGCCGCCTTTGAATATTTCGGATGTGGGTTGGACATGACCACAAAGCTAAGAAAACCCGCCTCCAAGCCAAGGTTTACTCTAGCCGGTCGAGAGCATGGGCCGCAATAGAAACTATTAAGGGGGTTATCATGACCAACCTACCGAATGCCCTGCAGTCATATGCACAAAGAAAAAACCTCGTATATCTGTTAAAGTGACAAAGGGGACTCGGAGGGCTTGCTTAATAGTCCTTTATGTTATCGCATGCCGTGTAGGATGAAAACTAAGCTAAAGTACAATGCAATCTCTCACGTCAAAAACATGAGATTCATCTGTCATGTCACACTGACTGTCAGGTATCCAACCCGTGTTTTGGAACGAAGGCCGAAATCGGACATATGGCTAGAACCTGAGTGCTTGTGCAATTCTGCCACGCAAGCTTTGTATGATGTAACTTTGTGATGTTTGCTAACGGCCGAGCAGCGGTTTAGAGGAACCCTCGTCAGCGCGGGAGGGCCCGATGAAACACAAGAACTGCGCCTGATGAGCGTGGGCTAGTGTCGACCCAAGTCAATGTATGCCGTCAATTTATACGGGTATCGCAGGCTGCTACCATCAATGCCGATAATTGAGCCATGGTACTCTCGCAGCTACGGTAGTTGGTGAGGTGGGGGGTTTCCGTTACTTTATCAGATTTGAGAGGCTGCGCATTCAACTGCAACTGAGATTCTCATTTTGAGACCAGAATAAGTGTAAAGCTATCTTTGAGCTCGTGATCCCAATGACCAAGGCACAGAGAGAAAGTGGGTGCTGCTGGCCGATGCCGCATCGTACCCTGCTAACCAAAACTATGTGTGCCAGGCCCTGAAGCTCGGCATTTGAACCTCCCAATAACTTTCCAAGTAGGATATATGGGAGATGGATATTAATCATTATGTATCTATTCTCATATCCGGTAATGCCCAGGACAGACAGCGATGCAGTTCGCATATTGGCTGCGGTCCGATCTAGCATTTGACTCACAAATCAAAGCGAAAGAACGCCCACATTTAGAACAGAACTGCGGATTCATTCCAGACGGCGTTAGCTTTTTTATGACCAGGGCCTCTCAAAATATGGCATTTGGTCTTGTGAACAATTAAGCACAGAGATTGTATTTTTATCACACGACTCACGTACGTGGGCTACAGCTCTCCCACAGCAAACAAGTTTCCGCGGTTAACCCGAGAATCACGCTGTTTCTTGGAGCCACACAACGCGCCCTCTGTGTGCAAAGTTGAGGATTAATTTCTATTGCTTGATTGAAGAAATCAAAAGCAGGAATACATTGTACCGAAGCGGAAATGAGTACTAACTCTGGTGAGTCATTCAACCCCGCTACCCAGGAGATGACTATTGGCAAATCCCTTCTGACTAATATGGCATGGTGTTGCAATGCTCATCTCACCCCGCGATCCTTCCTGGCTTCAATGACGGAAAACCGGATCAAGTCCGAACTTCGGAGACGTGACTGACTGGAAGGAGTGGGTGACGTGTATAAATGTTCAGGGTGTTACCTGAATCCTCCACCATCATTCGCATCAACAACAGGCGCAGTAATGGCGTTGGCATTTACTACCCTCGACGTCTTCACCAAGACGCCTTTCCAAGGCAATCCTCTTGCGGTGGTGACGATCCCACTAGGTGTGGTCCTGACACAGGCCCAGAAACATGCCATCGCTCGGGAATTTAACTACTCCGAGACTGTCTTTGTGCATGATGTTGACAGCTCAGACGAGGCCGGGGAGCGGCGCTTCGACATTTTTACGACCACGGCGGAATTGCCATTTGCAGGCCACCCGACTATCGGAACGGCTACTTTTCTTCACCCACACGGGATCAAGACATTGATCGCGAAAGCTGGGCGTATCACTATTGAGCCAGCAGCCGACGGCGCTCTCCGGGCTGCCATTCCACACAATGTGCATCTGCACCAGCAGCGACCATCCAATATCGACCCGAGCTCTTTTCCCGCGTCGCTCGTCGAAGTTGCCAAGGCGGAGCAGCAGAAAGCGTGCCTGTTCAGCATCGTCAAGGGCATGACGTTTGTGCTCATCGAAGTCCCGTCGCTGGAAGTCCTTGGCGCAGCGAAGATAGCGTCCATGCCAGAACTGGGCGATGACCTCTTGGATGAAGGCTGGCGCGAGGGCTGGGTCACGCGGCGGTACTACTTTGTCCGGCTGGGAAGTAGACAGGTCGGAGAGCGGAGTGTGCACAACATCAGAACCAGGCTGATCAAGAACAACATGGAGGACCCAGGCACAGGAAGCGCTGCGTGCGCACTTTCAGCTTACCTTGGTTTGCATGTGTGTGAAGAGCGGTCACTCAGTTTTGAAATTACACAGGGGGTGGAAATGGGGCGAGAAAGCAACATTCTGGTTGATGTTGAGGTTGGAACGAGCCCCGACGGCGACCGCAAGTTGGACGAGTTGCATCTAGGAGGCACTGCCGTTCCAGTCATGAATGGCTCCGTAATTCCACCACAGGCTTGAGTAGGTGAAGCCGGGCCATAAATGCTGGTTCTGTTAGTTTGTTTACTTCAATTTTATCGATTACATAAACAAATGGGAACGATAGATATGCCGACCGCAGCAACACCTTTTCCTCGCTGGCTTGAGAAGCAAACCAGGATAATTAACTCGCTAATATCACCAAACATACAGACGCCATTGCTAGTCTATGATAAGCAGCGAGGTTCATTCGTCATTGGGGACATTTCAATCTAAGCTCCTTCGGAAACATCGTGCTAAGGAGAGCCACGATTTGGTAGTCAATTATTACATCATTTAACTTGTACTTCAAAATGAGGCTTCATTGAAGCTCCAGACCAATTAGTTGAACTCGCCACTGTGACGCGCAAGATCACCCCCTGTAATTATTTACTGCACCAAAACATCAGTCGCTCTTGAAACCAGGCTAGACCAGTAAGCATGGGTCGCTTCCAACCCCAACAGGATATGCTTCTCTGTTGTGGCGCCACTGCACAGTAAGGTGGAGACTGTCAGCTGCATATCTCTGCCCCTCTAACTGGTGGCTCCAGGAGACATAATAATCTTGAGGATTACTAATAGGGGATTTTCTCCCATGAGCCCAATGTAAACAAGTGGAATTTCAAGGTAATTTGCCAGCTCTTGAGCTTCTTTCTGATCGGTTATATGTTATGCAAATCTAGAGTTTCATATTTTCCTTTGTCGTCCGAGCACCGAAAGTCATGCCGCTCCAATCTGAGTAGCACCTGAGCCGCAACGGTCTGAGGAGATTTGAGCAGATCTGAGCAGTACCCAGATAGACGGGAATAGAGGTGGAGATGTGAAAAGCCCCTGATTGTACGCAAATAGATTCGAGTAGCAGTTGATTTTATTCCGCGTCTAGTAACTCGAGCGCTAGGTATCAATAAGAAGAATGGTACAATCTTGCGATAGCACAAGAAGTCGTCCAACAGGATATATATCGATACCTGAAAGATGAACTGGTGAAAATTAGGGACAACTATAATAAACCGAAACGCGGTCGGGTACCGCCACCGCCACTGCCACTGGATTGGCCTGATGATAGGGATGTCCAAAGGCTAGCTCAGATAGCGACACCATTGTTCATTTTCGCCGCGACTGTCTGCCGACTTCTCTCGGGAGGCAACCAGGTAAAATTGCTTCAGGACATTATGGGGCAGGAAGGAAAGAGCCACGATGAGGTACTGGACGAAGCATACCGCACTGTCATTAACCGTGTGATCAAAGGGAAAAAGGAGAGCTCTGCGGAAAGTACAGTGGTCCAGAGTGTCAAGAGGATTGTGGGTCCCATCGTCTTACTCGAAGAGCCCTTGTCCATCACAGCTCTAGAACAGCTCCTGGGCCCCACGAATGCTCCCATCGCAGAAACGGTCAACTCTTTTTATTCCGTCCTGAACGTACCGCAGGATAGAAAGACTCCCATCAAGACTTTCCACCTCTCCTTTCGCGAATTCCTCGTCGACAAGAACAGAAATAAAGATCCCAAGTTTCAGCTTGATGAAGAAACGATGCATAGAGACCTAGCAGGCAGATACCTAAAGCTCCTCTCAAGGCCCGGTTGTTTGAAGAATGATATTTGCGAACTCGGCAAGCCGGGAAAGCGCAAGAGCGATGTAGCCAAACAAACGATAGACGAGAAGATACCAACAGAAGTTCAATACGCCTGCCGGTACTGGGTGCGTCATCTCAAGCGAGGCAAGGCTAAGCTAAATGATGGACGCTGTGCATACAAGTTTCTAAAGGAGCACTTTCTCCACTGGCTTGAAGTACTGAGTTTTATCGAAAGACTACCAGAGAGCATTGGTCTTGTGAAAGAGCTGCAAGAGCTGGCTGATGTAAGTGAGGATAATTTTATGGAAGCAAAATCGCAACTGACATAAACTATTCAGCCCAATGGCAGTAAGGAGTTGATGGCGTTTCTTTCTGACGCAAATCGCTTTTTACTTTACTCGTCTACCATAATTACTCAAGCGCCACTCCAACTCTACGCTTCAGCGCTTTTTTTTGCCCCAGAAAATAGTACAGTCAGGAAATTATTTGAAAAGGATGCCAGGTGGATAACGCACAAACCAACTGTGGAGATGGATTGGAACCCTTGCCTACAAACGCTTGAGCATGGGGTTGGGATCAAATCAACCTCAGTCTCCGAAAATGGGAAGCTAATAGTTTCAGGCGATTCGGGCGGCACTATTAGAGTTTGGGATGCAGCAACGAGCGTACTTCAATACAGCCTCGAGGGCCATGAAAAAGAGATCAAGTCGGTCGCATTCTGCAGTCATGACGAGCGGATAGTTTCGGCATCAGCAGACGGCACAATCAAGATCTGGGCTACAAAAACGGGGCATCTCCGGCGCACACTGAACTGTGACCAGATTGAGAAAGCAGCAATTTCAAGCCGTGCGTTGGTGGCTTCGGGGTGGAAAGCAACGGAAATCTGGGACACGTCAACGGGGGAGTGTCTCAAAACATTCAAGACTCACAAAAATGTTAACTGCGCGTCATTATCGAGCGATGGCAGGCTGCTGGCACTGGGGTTGGACAATGGAAGAATTCATGTTTGGAACGTGGAAAAGTGGATCGGCCACACACTCGAGGGCCATTACACGGGGGTCCAATCAGTAGCATTCTCAACCAATGGTGACCTACTCGCCTCGGTAACATGGGACGCGAATATCTGGGACACGGCAACGTGGCAACTTAAAAATACATTCAAAGTCCCCGGCTGGACTCGTTCAAGCGCATTCTCACCCGATACTAGAATGCTGGCCATAGCAAATGATCGTGGCACAATTGAGGTTTGGGACTGGGTGTCGCGAAAACTCCAGAACACGCTCGCAGGCCACACCGATGAAGTCCCATGTCTCGCTTTTCAAGACAATAAGAAGCTGATATCAGCATCACACGACCGAACCATCAAGATTTGGGATCCAAATCAACCAAAAACCACAGACACGCTCGAGGGCCATAGCGATTCAGTTACTTCAGTTGCCTTCTCATCTAATGGGAGTCAAATAGCTTATACATCAGATGATAAGACAGTTAAAGTCTGGGATGCAAAGGAGGGATCATTAAAATACAGACTCAAGGGCCATACCGATTTAGTTTATTCAAGTGTCTTCTCAGCTGATGGAAGTCAACTAGCGTCTGCATCATCGGATATGACAATTAAAGTCTGGGATACAACAAAGAAATTATTAAAATACACACTCGAGGGCCATACCGATTTAGTTTATTCAATTGTCTTCTCAGCCAATAGCGCTGTAATAGCTTCTTCATCCCATGATAAGACAGTTAAAGTCTGGGATGCAAAAGAGGGGGTAATTAAGCAAACCCTTGAATTTGAAGAAATATGCTCTCGTGTATCATTCTCCGATACAAATTTACATTTGGTTTTAGAGCTGGGGCATAGGGTTATAAGTCTTGATGCAAATCCGAACAGTGGAGAAGGACAAGCCAAGAATTGTATCAACGAGAAGATGGAACCCGGTATGAAGGACCCGCTTGAACCCAAACTTACATCCCAAAGCGCAGCAGTGTTACAGTCCCGTGGTGGTGGTTTAGGTGCACGCTCAGACTGGGTGACATGGAATGGACAAGAAGTGCTCTGGCTTCCTCCTGATTACCGCCCAAGCGATTTCAGCCAATGGGATATATCACCCTCGATGGATATGATTGCCATTGGCACTAGATCAGGGAGATTACACCGCATCGGTGGTTTCGATATATAATGGCCGGTCTGAGCAGCCGATTGGTTCAGATCGAATAGCATGGATAAAGTCCGCAGATGAGGTTATCAAAATCCTTTCCCTCGTGATTTCAATCCCAGCACTTTAATATTTGATCGCTATTGAATGTTTCCTAGGCGATGAACCTGCGTAGAACGTGCTCATCGTTAGGGAGCAGGTTCGAGTGTTCTTTTGTATTACCACCATTCCAGGCGCGAGGATTTTGGGGGGAACCCCCTGTAATTTAATGCTGGCCTTGAAAGGTTACACACGCAAACCGTTACGTCAGGCCCGATTCCCATTTGGTATGCGACAAATTGTCGAGAGCAGGTAGCACCAGTCTTTGTGGCGAGACGGCCATCTCCACCTTGAATCTCGTGCCCTTTTAGCACAGGAGATGTTTCCCTTGTGTGATAAAGGCACCGTCGGCTCAATCAATTTCCCGCTGAGCGCTTCAACTACCGACTCATCACGCCTTCATCAGTAATCCCATCATCCATGAGCGGAATCGCTGAGGGAAGAGCATCACTTGAAACTTTAGAAGGTATCCCGGGATAATGACTCAACCAGACTCATAGCGCCTACGATCCTGACTCAATCTCGACTTTCCTTCCCAACTAAACCACCCCGGTCAGGCCGTGTCCAAGATTCTACTTAGCTAGGCGACTAGTATTTCTTCTGTGGGGCCGTCCGTCGGACTTCATCCCCCGCGCAGCAACAGAGACAACAAGATTCCCTTTTCTTGTTGACTAATCTAGACAAAGAGGCTGTTGAAGAAAATGTGTTTGTTTGGTCGGCTCTGGCTGCTTTAGGCCTGCTAATCTCGATTCAAGTATGCACGGATTTGAGACCATGGGTGTGAAGAAATCTCTCTTGGAAACGCTCAATCGAAGAGTCGCTGACAACAGCAAGTCGACCGATGATATTCATTCCAATGATACCGCTGCACAATCTTCCATTGATCCTGGCCCTCCGCCAGATGGCGGTTTCCAGGCGTGGTCGCAAACTGTCGTGGCCCACCTCGTCATGTTCAATTCTTGGGGATACATCAACTCCTTTGGCGTTTTCCAGTCCTATTACGACAATACCCTCAATGCCTCGACATCCAAAATTTCGTGGCTTGGCTCTGTCCAGATATTTCTGATCTTTTTTGTTGGCGCCTTCTCCGGCAGAGCCACAGATACCGGACACTACCGCACCGTTTTGCTGGCTGGGACTCTGCTGCAAATGCTCGGGGTCTTCATGACCTCGCTGGCAACAAAGTACTGGCAACTCTTTCTCTCGCAAGGAATTTGCACGGGCCTGGGCGACGGGTTGGTCTTTTGCCCGACCATTGCGCTGCTGGCCACGTACTTTGTCAAGAAGCGATCCATGGCCATTGCCATCAATGCATCGGGCGCTGGCACAGGTGGCATTGTATTCCCGTTGATCGCTCAGCAACTTCTCACCAAAATTGGATTCGGTTGGACTGTGAGGGTCATGGGGTTCGTCATGATGTTCAACACGGCCATCATCATGGCTCTGGCCCGAACCAGACTTCCACTGAGGAAACTCGGCCCTCTGGTCGAATGGTCCGTCTTCAAAGAAGTTCCTTACACATTGTTCTGCATTGCCATGTTTTTCAATTTCTGGGCCATCTTTTTTGCCTTTTCCTATGTAAGCTGAGTGATAGTCTGCATCCTTTGTCTTATCTGTGACTAATACTGTCAGATTCCCACATATGGCAAAACGGTTATCGGCGTCTCCACGACTACCTCGTTGACCCTCCTCCTCGTCATGAATGCCGTTGGTATACCTACACGAATACTTCTCGCCCTGCTATCTGATCTAGTGATTGGACCTTTGAGGACGCTTATAATTACGACCCTTTTGTCCGGAGCACTCCTATATTGCTGGATTGCTGTCGAATCCATCGGTGAGCTTTATGCTTTCTGTCTCATCTACGGTTCTTTAGCGGCCGGTGTGCAGAGCATTTTCCCCGCCGCATGCTCTAGCCTAACAACGGATCTGAAGAACATGGGAGTGCGGACGGGCATAGTGTTTACGGTGGTCTCGGTCGCATGCTTGACCGGGCCACCGCTTGCAGGAGCGCTCATTGAGAGGAGGGATGGAAATTTTCTCTATGCACAGATTTTTGGGGGCTCGGCACTCTTGGGCGGCACTCTGACCTTGATTAGCGTTGCCATGGTCAATGGAACCATTCGAATTCCTCGTAGACAAGAATAAGTCTGAATTTTATCACCCCCTCACATGACTAGTGCCAAGTTTGGTGGCTCCAAGCAATGTACACGGCAGCTACGCGATCTTTGGTCGATCAGCATCGCCATGGTAGAATAGCGCGATTCGCGATTCAATGTACTTGATGTATTCTCATTTTCTCTTCATAATCACTTTTAAATGGCAATTTCAAACAAGTTGATGACGACGTTGCAAAATGTACAATGCACTACTGGATGCAACCACCAATCTTCCTTGGCTATTAGCAACATAGGCTTGGGAATTGCGACATTGGTCATGTACTGTGCAAAGACGGAGTCCCCCCTCCGTCTCTCCATCAAGGGTTCCCCGCTTGCGGGGTTCAGGCACGCGGGCGGCCCAGATCGGCATGTGCCGAGCTGCAAGATGTCCTGTTCTCATCTTGTGGGGCGGGAGGTGGCAGCCGGTAGTGGTGCATAAACAAGGACTGTAGCGTGTGGATAGCATACATTACAGCAACAAAATGGCAAATGTTTGATCTGAAGCTGAGATTCGTCCTTGTTCCGCATTAATATCTCTATACAGCCATATCTTTGTGATCACTGTTTCAATCACTTGCCTCACTTGATCCATTCTGTAATCGATTGAGACAAGTCCTGCATCGATTACTTCACATCATCATTCTCCGACCAGAGCCCTTTGCTTCCTTTGAGCGCATTTGCTCCTATTCGATAAGTTTTTCTCCCTTATCGGCTGTCTGGTCTTGCGGACCACCTTCACCAAACCATTCAACCAAGGCTCGGAGATAGGTCAAGCCTAAAGATATCTCGTCTAGCCTCGGACTGAGAGAAAATAAAATTCGTAAACTCCAATAAATCATTCCCTCCGCCTTAACTGGAAGCAGTGACACTATAGTCACCTCCGATGGCATCCAGAGCAACCACCTGCGCCAAGTAACGGCCATGGCAAACCACCTCGGTCTCAAAGCTCATTGCGATTCTTATTCAGAAGCATTTGAGACCTCTGTCAGGTGAACAAAATCCTTAAACATGAATATGCAACAGCCAGTGAGATTCTTGAAAGTGGTACACCCAGCATTCGCAACAACGGTAGAGAGTCATACATCATTGATACCAGACCTCCTTCCCAAGTTTGTGAACATCTTTTGAATCATCAAAACAATAAACCTGACCATGAGTTCCAAACAGCGCAGAGAAATGCCTGCCTCAGCCACAGAGAGGCTGGGCAACAGTGACCACAGAGTCGGCTGCAACCTCGACAACGAGGCCGGCCCCCAAAACAGCTTCTAGCACAGCAGTCATGTGTTCACCAAGGTCAAAATGGATGCATACAGCCCACCTACCTTTTTTCACCTAGTACAAAAGGACGACCTGGCAGCAAAGGTTTTTCCCTCTGCCACCCGATGAGCGTTCATGTGCGACAACGCGTCCGGATTATTCTTCTCCAACGATCTGGGGGCCACAGTTATGTGTGAATGCTTCGCAAGACCACAACTTGGAATCGATGGGCTTTATTCTGCTGAACATGTGATGACTCCCCACAGTTTTGAAATGGGGTCGGCTCAGTAGACCTTTGAAGCATCTTCTTCGGCACCTGCTGCAAATCAACAGACGATCAAACAATAAAATCGGTCCATTGAGTCAATATTTATATCTATGACCCCTCTTGGTGTCCTCAGACTTAATATTTGTCGCTTGTTTGGGTATTCAATTGAGCGCCGTTCCATGCACCGCCATGTATTCAACAACAGTGTCCATAAGGGACATGAAAATCAATTGAACTGTTACCACACCCGCACCGCAAATTGATAAAATCACATGCATGCAAGCCTTCAGAAATTACTTTTGGTCTGTGATTTGAGCACCACCCCAGTTATTCACGCACCATGGCGGTCATTCCCAAATTTCCTAAATCTACAGCAATCGTAATTGGAGCTTTTAATACTTAATTTGATCTAGTCAATCTGACTTTCCCGTTTTAATGGCATTTATTGGAGTAATCTTCGATGCTCCTGGCTATCCAATGCTAGGTTTTCAAGACGGAACGTGAAGAGACTCCAAGTTGTTGTATGTTATTTTATCTCACTTCTGTAATCTTATTCCCTACGACCCTCCTTTATTCGCGCCTCTTGGTCTCTCTGCCTAAAAAGTCTTGTTTTTAGAGGCCCAGGCGTGTTTATTTTCCTTTGACTTTGTCTTTGGCACCCGGATGTTCGTGTGACTTGAATCCCAACCCCCGAGGAATTATCGTAAAAGCACATCTCACTCGATAGATGCGCAGAGCTTAACATGGATTTCTCAAAGGCCATCAACGGCATTTCCTCTAGGAACTCCTATTTATCATTCCACTGGCCTCCAAAGCACTTCATACCAAAATGACCGTTATGACTTTATCGTAAGCTGTCCGTTGGCATCGTGGTGAATATTCTTTATAGAGCTGTTTGGAGTATTATTGAAGTCCAGCTTGAGAGCTGTTTTCAGTATTTCAGTGTCGTCAATGATTTCCCCCTCCGAAGGCTGGCCAAATGCCAAATAGAAAATGTTGACTGGCTGAATCTGGTACTCGCTGTTAGGAAGCGGAGCTATAACCCCGGTTGGGGTAGTATAACCGCCGTCAACACTCGATCCTGCGAGGCCAATAAAGAATTTCTCTACCAAATCTACTAGCATTCGTGATGCTCCGGTGGTCAGAATAACTATTAACCTACTCTTTTCGGCAAGGGCAGCGTCGAAACTGCCGTCAGTAATGAATTTGAACGAGCCAAACTCGCCACCCGCTGAAACAGCCTCAGTCGAGAACTCGGGAATCTTGTTGGGCGCCACCATCTTGCATGTAGTGCCAAGGACCAGCTTGCCATCGCTTCCCACAGTTCCCAGGTCAACCGGCTTCTTGGATGAGACCTTTATGATAACTCCATTGTCGGGGTCTTCGTGGGAATAGCCAAGCGTAGCAAAGTACTGTTTGGAAATTTCAACGCTTCCTTGTCCCCCATTGGGGATGCTAATAGTTGTAAATACGCTTCGCTGGATCTTATTCGGGACAGCGCCATTTGCATTGGACGGCTCCGTGAAGAGAAGATAGTTTTGAGTGCTTCCAGACTCGTTGTTGATGTGTATATCATATTTGTTGACCATCTTGACTAGTGGCTAATTAAAGGTTGAACCGAATTGAAAAGCGACAAATTCCAAGGAGGGTGATGGTTTTCGACAATCAAGTGCAGTGCTAATTGCAATTTCGTGGGGCTAACTGAGACTTTAAGTTCAGTTCAGCCAGAGGGTAAGCATCCACGTTCAACAGTGTCCCAATCCGTAAGTTGGCCACCCATAATAGGCACGTTCGCTCAGACACTACTGGAATTGCGCAAATCTAGTTATGCATTAGCCATCTGGGTTATGGAGCAGCTGAACATGGCCGACGATAGCTATTGGTAGGCTCCCCTCAGCCAAACAAACTATCGACTTTAAGCCAGCCACATTCGGCACTAGTACCAGCCACCGCAAAATGGCACGAGTGGTCCAGAAAGTGATGGACCAAGACAAAGCTATAGTGTTATGTAAGAACCTGTTTCGCTCAAAGCATAATCGTAGCACTAAGGGTGTCATAGATTCGTCGCGCGTCCATAAAATTGTGCTTTGTAAATTAGTATACCAGATCATCAGTTATCTGGAATAGAGGCTAGCCAGATAGTCATTGCCTCCCATTTTTGTCAGGAAAGGAAAGCAAAACGACTGTCATCGCCTATTTCCCAGATGAGCGTTACAGTAAAATTCTGCTGATGTGCCGCGATTCCAGATCTTTAATCAGCTTCATTCCCAAGATGCTATAGCAGAGTTAGTTTGATGCTAAAGATTACTTTGAGTAAGTTGCACAATTCAGCCTCTGGAAATGATCATATTTCTAGCCCAAAACAACGCTGCTGAAATAGATTCAGAGTGACTTTTTCAGTCTCTTCTCTCCATTCTATCATGAATTTTACGATCATGCTGTGGGCTAAATGGGGCCTCATGATAGGGGTCCATTTTTCTGATCGCCTGCGAATTAAAGATCTTGAATCGATTTATGCCCTCGCATTTGGAATTATCGATTACTTTCCTCCATTAAAGAATGTCTTTAAATGGCTAGAGTTAAACGAGCTAAACATTTCAAATTTTCCAATAATACGTTTGTCGAAACTGATTTTTGAAGCTGAACCTTTCTCAGTGACACTAGGGCAAGTCATTGCACGGGAATAGAAATGTTCAAGTAAACTGGCGTGCTCAATGATTTCGCTAGACGTATCTCTACCTCTTATTGTTCCAACAAAGGCAAATGCGACGCTCAAAGTAGTCAAGAATTATGCGCGCCCCATCTTCTTCATCACCCATCCCAAACCCACCAGATCAGACATTTCCTGCCAGAAGGTGGTTGGGGTATCTGTAAGAGAATCTTCGTAAGCCTCAATTTGAGGTCGTTCCCAAACCAGGTCGACCTCTTCTGGCTTAATATACTTTGTCTTTTTGTAAAACTTCCATCCGAAGAACAGAAAAACAGCCAATATTTGCATCGTGTAATTCTGAAAGAAAGCTTCAACATTCCATGGTCTAAAGGCGTGATATCCAAAGAATATAAGAATCAGAGTCTGAACAAAAATGGCAATCCAGGCTCCGTAGGGTTGAAAGTATCCATAATATGGCCTTGTTTTTCGGTCAACGCCCTGGGCTACACAGGCCCGATGGTAGTTGACAAAAGTAACAGACATAATGATGAACGAAATGAGACCACCGCCTGTGATGATGCTCACCAGCCAGGTAATAACCTTCGCTGAACCACTACTGACCTGGAGAAATGAAAGTAGAGGAAAGAGCATGACCACGAAGAAGCAGTAGAGAGGCACACCCTTTTTGGTACAATAGCACAAAAAGCTTGGTGCCCGACCTTCGAGGGCCAACGAATACAAGGTGCGAGTAGCACAGTAAACAAAGGTGTTTCCCGCTGAGAAAATGGAAGTGAGAATCAAGGCGTTTACGATATGAGGCAAAACCCCAATACCCAACATCCTCATTGCAATGACATACGGAGAGGCAGCAGCAGTACCACCACTTCCGCTTCCAAAGTAGAGCTCTCGCAAGGTTTCGTGGTTGTAAGGCACAACGATTCCAACTGCCAATGCGCCGACGATGAAGAAGACGCAGAATCGGTAGTAAACAGTAATAAAGGCGGACTTGATATAAATAGTCGGGCGCTGGGCTTCAGCTGATACCATCGAGATATACTCGGGCCCAACAACAGTGAAAGCAGCGTTCCACAGAGCAGCAAGAAAGCCTTCAAACCGACCAAGGTTGCCAGAGGAAAGATATGTCGCAAAGGATCCGGGGTTTGAAAAGTACCGAAAGCCGTAGGCATCACCCTTGGGGTTGCCGCCAACCATGGTGATAAAGGTGAATGCGAAAAGCATAAAGATCAATACCAGCTTTCCACCAGATAACCAGAATTCAACTTCGCCGTAGCCTCGAACCGCAACGATGTTGATGAGTCCATAAATGACGATAACCGCAGCACAAATACCAGCTGTGGGCCCAGGGTCCTTGATGCTCTCATCCCAAAATGATATAACAATGGAGAGGGCGGTGATTTCGAATGGGATAAGGAAAGCTTCATACAAGAAGAAATTCCAGCCGGCCAGGAAACCCAGCGCGTCATCAACCCAATACCCAGCAAGACGTACAAAACCTCCTGCGATAGGCATATATGTACCCATTTCAGCCATTGAATTATTGACGAGAGCGACAACCATTGTGTAGAGTGTGTAGGCCAACAGGAGGCTACCTGGTCCGCCCCTCGCAAGCCCACCGCCGATTGTGATGAAGAGGGCGGTACCAATTGAACCACCAGCAGCGATGAGCTGAATCTGCCGGTTATTCAGCTTCCGATGCAGATGGCCCATGTCCACCTGGCCAAACTCGCCGTCATGGATGCTGCCATGGCTGGTTGGTTCAATCTTTGCATTCTTTTCCTCGTCGGAAGCCATCATGAGTTCTGAGGAATCGGGTCCCTCTCGGAGAACTAATGAAGGGAATTGTGATGAAACAAGAGAAAAAGTAAATTCTAAGTGCGAAAATTGTCAAAGAAAATACAACGGGCGACGTTTTATGGCCAGCCAGAGCTTGGGTCTTGGCTCGACCAACTTTGGTTATCTTGCTCTCGCACTAGTCTAACTGTTGCGACGTCTGCCAGGGTAGAGATGACCATTACTCGTGCCATCCCGGTCAATCCGAGTCAGCACCAAGGCTTGATTGGTGACCGACATTTGAGCTCAATTCAACTTCTCTTTTTGTAACGCATAAGCCAAGTCTTCTGGGGACGGGGATCATGCTTTGAATCCGGGGAAGCGAATAGTAGCCAACGAAGACCCGCCAAGAAGAATGTGTGTGGTACAAGGCGAAACCTAAAACGGTATAGAAGAGGAGAAGTTGAACCGGCGAACAATGGCAGTTCCTCAAGTCCTGATGCTACGGAAACCATAGCAAGAAACCTTCCCTAGGGGCTTCTTCCATCTCATATCAATCTACGTAGATTGTATCGTAGATAATAGCATATTGGCTCTATCACATCTTTGGTTATCATAATTTCCGACAATCGCAAACATCATCCCCCTTGTCCTTGGCTGATAAGTGGAGTCTTGGCGTTGGATGAGAGGGAGGGATATGGCTCCGCCCCCAGAATAATCATCACTGGCATGGCTCGGTACTATCCCTAAGCTTATAGAAAATTCTTGACCTCGTGCGCAAGAGTTCTAGAACAATTTATCCCAATAATAGTAATATTTCTACCTCACCACACCCCTCCTACCTTCAAGTAACATTGAGGATGCACCACCAACGCCTCTCCATTTTCCTTCAAATGGAAAAAAAGAACCCTACTTTCGAGTCAATCTTAACATTGCTTATCGCCCGAGTTTTATCTAGGTTTGTCGCTATTCTTCTTTTGTTTCTTGGCGCGGGCGGGGTCGACCTGCTCCCAGCCAGCTCTAAAACCAGGGGGTTCTGTCAACGTCATTGCTGGGACGCCGAGGTTATGGGAGCGGCAATTGGCGGGATGGCGTGACGGCTCGGCAATTAAAGTCTGTATCCTGAAATGAGATAGGCCGATATGAGTTAGGCAGGAATTAAATTTCCGCATGCTGCGCTCATCTGCTTCGTTGACATCTTCCAGAGCGTTTTCTGTCTTTCACAGCGGAATCCTCCGCTCTTGGTTTGGTTAGCCCACCCACACCCCTGTGAGACTTCGCATAGCCATTGCGCCAAGAGTTTCAAAGCAGGGAGCTGCGAAGGGATACTGATACCGAAGATCTGTACTTATCGCAAAATACTACAGCGCCAATAGCGCGCCGTGTCTCTTTTCTAGAAACAAGCCCCAGTACGCGCGCCATATTCAGCTGACGTCATTATCAGGGACAGGTGGTTCGAATCTGGACGATAAGTTCCAGCGATCAGCGAATAGGAAGCGGCATGGAACGCGCGGAAAGCATATTCCAAAACGCATCACCTCCGTGTCCACCCAGCCATTTGAATGCACAACGGTTCTTTTTCCTTAATATGGACAGTGGCATCTCGGTTAAACGGGTCGCATTCGCACTTCGTTTTCGTCTTTCAATCAATTGGATCATCTCATGTCTGCTGTTGCGTATATGGTTTTAGATACCTCTACTCAAAAACACAGCTCTGACCCAGTCATTCAAGCAAGCCCCCGCAGATATCAATCAAAACAAAATCACCAAAAAGTCGCATTCAATCGTAAATATGGAACTCTCAAGGTGGTGTCGTGATTTTTCCTCAGCCTCAACCCAAATCACCAATAGTACCTACCCGTAAAGAAACTTGATCGGGCAATCGCACCAACTGCCATGACAATTTTTCGCCGCCAGACCTTTTTGGTACCATCAGGCGAAATTTCAATGTATTCATCGAGACCCGGCAAATTTTCACCTTCCTTCAGTTCGCCTTGGCGGATTTTTCTACATCCTCTTCTTCAGGAGTAGGTGGCCTAGTCGGAAGTGCTTTGCTATGTGTCCGCGCTTCCTCGAATGCATTGTAAAGGCCACAATCATCTCGAACTTGAACTAGTCTATCTGAAGGCAATATACATAAATTATTAGATACGGGTACAGATAGTCATTCCGTCCAAGATGAAAATGGCGTATCTGGCAATGCAATGTCCATCGATGTTGGAACCTGCCGCCCCCTTATAGCCACAGTAGAGCTCCATGCTCCTGGTGTCTGCCGTTTTTTGTGGCTGGCCATCGTCGCAAGATTTCATCAAGCTAGTGAAAACAGGCAAATGAACTTCTCTAGGCAAACGGAGAACGGCTATCGCATACCTAAATACCCAGACTGTCTGACCCAACAGCACTATCCAAAATCAAACCACCCCTTTCAAGTGCGATAACGTGCCCAGCCAGTCATGTCGCGACGAAGGGTCCAAATTCGGCGCCAGTCCTACGTAAGAGCAGACCAGTTAGTGCACAAACACACAGGGTCTGGCAGCACCCTTCGAATCTTCCTGAGTGTAGCAAGAACGCCATCGGACACTCGACCAGCGGGCAACACTGGCTCTCAAACTTCTCTCCACATCGCTCAAATTCCCATCCCAATCATCAAATCACTTCGGCACTCCTCTTTTCTCAAGGTTGGCTTGGCAGTGGTGGTGACTGACATGGTCACAGGGGCTTGGCCAGTGCCTGCCTTCGGTCAAACCGAGTGGCTGCGTGACCAACCGCAGACAGACCAACCCCCTTGTCCGATGAGCCACTGGACATGGCTCAATTATAATGAGCCTGTCTTGGAGTTAGCTAACAGAACAAGAAGTCCGCTGCCGTGGCGGCAGCAACCAGAATCACAGCCGCCACTTCAGGGGTGCCTTAGCCCCTAAGGAGCAGCAGCCGCGTTTGTCAGCACCAAGGAACTTTTGGTTGGCGCAATAAGCTATTTAGGCTTCAACAACTGCCGTCTTGGCAAGGAGACACACTCGTGCCCCGAGCCGGAATGTCCCGCGTGGCTGAAAAGCTACAATGGTCCCAACAGCACGGTAACTCGACACGGACCACGAACCCAACGTGAATAGCAAGCCTCTTATCAACAGGGTTGAGTTCGCCGCAATCGACCCGGACGGGGTGTTGTTGTTTTGCAAGCAAAGATAGCTGCACAATAGGTGGCCTTATGATGGACAGAGAGAACAAACCAGAGAATGGGACACATTTTGTGCGTGCACCACCGACAAAGGAATTAGATCTTTACACTGAATTTAAAATGCCCACCCATAGAATTTGGTGTGAGGCAACAGGAGCAGGTTGTATCTACAAAATAAAAAGAAAGGAAAGCCGGGCTCGGTTGCACTTGTCATGCGTTTGGTCAGTCCAAACCCAGGGTGTAAATTCTAGACCGCGATCGATAAATATCCCGCCCTTAGATCACCTCATAAAATCCCTGGTCATCAAGGCCCATAAAATGTTTAATACACATAGCCAATTCACGGAAAAATATGACTTTAGGCCTCCACAATGCGACACTACGGCACTCTGAGAGATGGCAATCTTTTTGCAATCAAAAGCACCAAATCTTCCATGAGAACGCAACGGGACGTTGCACGATCGGCACCTAGCTCCCGATAAAGTCGCCGCAAAAGCAACGCATCCAGGGGTGGGTTTTTAAAATGAACTGCTTTGTAATGGCTGCTGCTTCCAAGTGGCGGGTCGCATAATGAATCATCCCCAACCAACCAAATGCCTCAGCAAAAATGTACTGGAACAAAATTTCTGTCCAAGGCTTTTATCTAACATTACCTCAACCAATTTCCCAATGTTTCGTTCAGTGTAGGATGCGGATGTTGTCCAGCTAGTCAAGGGGGCTAAAGCCTTTTGAGGTTTATGGTGGCTGGATGTCAACGCTATGCCGGGTCTGTGTCAGTTACAGCACTCAAGGGGCGCTTCCGCACTAGAAAACACAAACTTTTAGCTCAATCCCACCCACCTTAAGTCTTTTGTTGGTCCCCCTCCCTGGCAGGTGGCTTTGGCTGTCATTGGAGGGGTTGAACCGGTGCAACCCGATACCGCAGAGAGCTTTGCAGGCACCAAAACGATGACCCAATACATGATCGTATTGACTTCAATGATCCATTGTGTATCTTGAAGGACAGATTCTCTCCTTTGTCTATCTTATCCAAATCTACCCACCATCGGACGTTTTGATAGACTTTATTCACAGAGATAGAGAACATATCATACATATCGTTGAACCACACGCACAGCATCTCAAAACTTTAATTTTATTCAAAAGCAAGAATGATAGAGATTTGCTTTTATGCATTCTGGTAGTAACAATCATAATTTAATAGCGTGTGTCTTATTTACATACTCTGCATGACAACGGATCGTAGAAAGTTTAGTCGGATTCTCTTCCCACCGCAACTTCAAAAACAACATGATTATCCCACACACGGGACACAACACACAATGCACTAAATTTCATCCAAAACTTCCAATTAATGACTACAACACGTTACTCACATCAAATAAAACCACAGCATTTCCAACCAGCAGAATTTTCACCACAGGCACGGTGTCTCCAGAAAATCAACAACATACCCTATAGTCCCAATCGACTCGCCGCCCTGCTCCGGCCCCTGGTCCTCGATAAAAACGGCTTTCTTTTTTTCAGGAAAAAACGGCGACTCGGCCCGGCGAATCCCTAAATTAGGGGTGGCGCTCCGCAAGCGCGCGCCCGCTGTCAGGCGTTAGTAGTGTCTGCGCTAGCCAAGGCGGCCTCTGGCTGTCCAAGCTCAGTAAAATAACATAGGGGACAGCTCTGGTGGGGGCCGTCTAGCGGTGCGCCTCATGTTTCATCTGATGTAGGCTCCATTCAATCGTGCGATAAGCTGGGATGAAACAAAATCAGTCTGTAGGACACGTTATCGATGTGTATCTATGGCTGAGTACGTCGGATCGATCGAGCGATGAAGAAGAAGCTGAAGAAGCATAACAAAGGAGAGAGAAAAAAAAAGGGTTCCTCAGCCTCCCTGATCCAAAACGATTGGAACGTGCTAATCCCTCGCATCTTGGGGTACTCCACAAATAGCCCGGTGGCGCGCCCTACCGGGCTCACCTCAGTGCCGAGGGTCTCAGTCCGTCTGATTCAGGGAGACACAAGGCCCCATATGCACTCTCTGGGGTTCTGGGGCAGGGGACCCTCTATTTGGCGGGGCAGAGAATGCCCATTCCATTGTCTTACGATTTTCGAAAAACAGTCCAAGGGTAATACACACCTGCATGCACTAACCAGCTTCCAGGTACACGATAACAAACACGGCGAAAGCCACGAAACAGCGCATGCAGCCACCAACCACCAGGTCGCCCCCTTTTCATGGCTGAGATCCGGCAAGCCACGCGAGGACGACATGTCAGATGTGCCAAAGTTGCGATGAAATTAGGGTCGGGAAAATGGTACACGCCATACCTGCATGCGGTATGGCGAATCGTGAATACTATACATGTTTTTTTTCGGGTATCATGCGCCCAGATTGTTTTTCTCAACGTGCTGGAAATTATCATCTAGCTGCAAGAAAAACGCAGCCCATCTATTTGATTGCCATTGCGTCTAGTCCGAATCTCTTGGCCAGGTGGGTTAGGTAGGTTTGAAGCTCGGAGAAGGGCCGATCATTGTGAAAGTGATCGGCGCGCATCCCTGCAGCTTTCCCATCCCGCCAGTTCTAATAGCTGGAGTCTCAGATCCCTTCCAAAAATGACCAGTCAATTCGAGCACCGTTAATTGGCCTCTAGCGCCATTCAGGAATGGTTTTTTTCTCGAGCGTATCAAGAGTCTAGATTGTCGGTGAAAAGAAAAACGAACTTGCCAAGAAGCATTTGCTGATCCTTTTTTCCTGGCAGTGCAAGGCTGGTTCGGTTGCTTGGCGTATCACTGGTTAGCCTTGTCCAGCTGGGTCCGAGCATCACTCGATTCATTATCCTTGCCCACACCTCATGTTCTCAGACTCCAAATAGCTGGTAAATCAAGATATGACTCGATCCGATCGAGGATACAAGTCAGTTTTGGTACCCGATCTTGGAAGCTGAAGGTACATGTCTTGACTAGTTCCTCTGGAGCTGTCTGTTTCACAACGGCAGGAGCGGCTGAAATTGAAATACATTGTCTTAGTACGGGCTGCATCGTGGTTCCACGACAAGATGCGCTGCCTGCATGGTGCATCATGCACGTGGGCATGTAGCAAGATGGAAGCAATGAAGATGGTCATGCTTGGGGCAAACAGGCCTGTTGTGCCACGAGAACTCGGCGTAACGAGATGCAACTGAGTGTCAGTGAATTTATCCAATTACACCATCTATCGTGCTTTATGCACACCAACCAGCCAGTCTCTTGGTATCGGAGAGATTGACTCCGAAAACTATGTGTGCAACAGCCCTGCCTCTGGAAAAAATCGCAGGCGTAGAAAAAAATAGAATCGAAGCAGTCTAGACCATCACGGTTAATGGGCGAAATGATTGATCGGCAGAACCGAGCATGCTAGTCCAGAGTTGGGCTTCAATTTAGCCAATGCGCACGCTTGGACGTGATGGGACCTCATCACGGATCACGACGCTAACTGCCGGCCGTCCGTTCGTAAACGCTAGCGCCCATGAGCCACTCTCAACGGTCATGTCCATTAGGTAGAAAGTGGCTGTCAAGGGAAGAGCCTCAGAGCCATGGAAATCAAGATAAATACGTCGTCAACTTCCCTCAAGTCGTCTGCTCTCATCATCACTCACAACTTCCTTCGCTTCCAACTCACTCACTCTCAACTTCCTCACACACTCATCAACTTCTAATTCTTCTTCTTCACTCACTCACTCACCTCCTTCCAACAAAAAACCACCCTACAAACATTCAAAATGAAGGCCGCTTTCTTCTCCGTTGTCGCTCTGGCCATGTCTGCCTTTGCTGCCCCTCTCCTCGACACCACTGTCAAGGTCAACGCCGACGTCGATGTTGGTATCAAGCCCATCGTCATCGGCACCTACGTTGATCTGGTTGCCGACCTCCAGGTTTCCGTCAACAAGCTCGCCACCGTAACTGCCGATATTGGTAAGTCCATCCTGGGAACATCATCATGCAAGCTTGGGCTTTTTGTGCTAACAGCATTCCAGACGTCGCTGTCAAGAAGGTTGGCAAGAAGAGCGGCGGCATCACCGTCGACGCCTGTGTTGACGTTGCCGTTCCCGCTCTCAAGAAGATTGTCAAGATCCTCGCCGAGGTCAAGGCCAAGCTCCAAGTCGCCGCCAAGGCCAAGATTGCCGCTGATATCAACGCCTCCGTCAAGGTCGATCTCAGCCTTGTCCTCAACGTCCTTGTCAAGCTTGTCGTCAACGTCGCTGTCAGCATCAAGGCTCTTGTCCTCGCTGTCGGCCTCCGAGTTGAGGTCAAGGTTCTCATCCAGACCGTCTTCTCTCTCCTCGCCGATATCCTCGGCCTCGTCTGTGGCCTCGTCCCCAGCATTGTTGCCACCGTCATTGCCAAGGTCAGCCCCCTTGTTGTCGACATCAAGGCCACCATTCTCGTCGGTGTTGTTGGCAAGGCCTTCGCTACCGTTGCTGGTCTTACTGCTTGCGTCAAGCTTTACCTGTAAGGCTTTTCGCAACATTCTCTGATGGGATTACGAATACCGGAAGCATGAAAAGTCTATGTTAATACCTCTACTTTCTCTTTGATAATTTACTGTGGAAGGGTTCCGCCTACTACATATTTAGCAACATACTTATAATTGACATTCTTCGAGACTCCATGAACCGGAACCACTACACAGTGACAACATGTTAAGCGATTAATTGTAAACTCTACAATTTTCATTTTTCAAAACAGTAACTCGCTTCCCCCTACAGTTCTATGGGTCTTGTGGGTCACACAAGAAAAAAAAAGTCCATCAAGACATCAAAAAACATACAACAGCGAGGATTCCCCGGTCGTCACCGACCCGAGTACTAATTCACCGCTTCTCAGCTTGACTATGGGAGAGCGGACGGGATCCCGTATTTTCTGAGAGCTATGGTCGTATGTGGCAGAGAGGCGAGGTAGTTGGAATTTTACTTTGCTCTCTGGTAACTGAAAGATCCTGTACGAGGAATTTTTGGTTGAGAACATATTAAGCTGGAACTATTCCCTCTACGTATGCTGTCACACTCAGTAGGTAGCCTCAATAGCCTGACCTGACCTCTGGGGTAATGGTCAGGTCTAATGAGCCTGCCCCGGGCTACCTCGAGCCCAAAGTCACATACTAATACCGTCAATTAAGGCAGTCAGACCATACAAAGATTACAGACCTAGCTGCATCTGATGACTGCAGATAAGACTGCCAGCTTTAACCTCAGGTAGCGGCCGCTGGTCCCACCACGGGTCGGATGCCGCGATCACCTCTTTGATTCCATTAAATGTGGGGCAGCCAATCGATGAGCTGAAGTCAGTGCAAACATTCTTCTTCTTTCAAGTTTGTTTGTCCCAAGCCTGCACCTTCTGCACAACAACCTTCCCCCCCCTGCTTTCCTCTTTTCCCTCATCCCTCTTCTCTCAACTCCCTTCACTTGCCAGTACCCATTCTTTCCAAAGCAAAGAATAGTCTCCTCGCCTCCATGTCCGTTTCTACAGACCTAATACGATCGCTCGGGCATTATGCCCATAGCAGTACTGTGTTTGCCAATCAGGCAGAATCATCCCGACCGTGTCGCGAGTGCTTGGAGCAAAAGCCAAAAAACGTGAAGCTCGTTTGTGACACCTTGGAGAAAGGGGTAATTTGCACTTTGTGTGCTTTTTACAATCAGGAGTGTCACCAGGTATGTTGCCGGTTGTAGTTCGCTTTTATTAGGCGTTTGGAATGTGTAGCTAACAGAATCAACGATCCACCCTGCTTTGACTGGACCTTCGGCGATCTATTAGAACTCTATCAGCCGACTCCATGACCGCCCGGACACGAACTTGACTCAGGATGCGAATAAGGTCTTCCTTGAGGCAGCCACCAAAGTGGCGAGAACCCTCACTGAGCTGGATACTCACGTCCGCCGTGTGGGTTACCACTCAAACACAGGACATATCGAGCAGCTTCAGTACTCCATGTATAAAATGATGGCCTATGCCATGAGGTCGAAGGTAAGCAAATCTTGTTCCCGCGCTCACTAGTTCTCGTTTTTCAGGATTCACCCTAACTCACTTTTTGAATGAAGTCTTCTCCCAGGCCACCGACCGAACAAGATGTCGAATCAACCCTCCGAGAGTTGACCCCCCCTTATGTTCTGGATATTGAATTGGGGACCTGCCTTCGAGAACAGCTAGACGCGCTCCGCCATTTGGTGGATTCTTTCTCGCATGTGGAAACAAACACTTCTCCCACCAACGAGACAATTTCAGCGCCCATTGTGTCCAAGCCGCAACATGGTCCTGACTTCCGGTTGAACTGAAAGCCCGTCAGTCTCGAAGACCCCGCCTCGATCTTCCAACCGCTGCAGGATATCAAACAAAGGATTTAGCACTCCAGTCAATGGTGTGCGAAGATAATTGAATTGCATCATGTGAATCAGGGTGCAGCTGGAAGGGAAACGCCGGGGGGCAGTTGTTAATGTATCGAGTGAATGAGTATGAGATGAAATCCTCGTTGAGAAAATTCGCCAGTTTATTTTACTATGAATACAACGGTTCAGTTTTCCTCGCCTAGAGGGTCTGCCTCCCGGGTCGAGGTTGAGGACACCAAGGCCTAGGGAAGTAATATATCAAATAAGCGTAATTTTGGACCTTTGGTCAGAATGGCGGCTAATCCATTTGCCAATTTGGCCGGCCCTGAGTAGACCAATCCGCTTATACTTCTGCTGTGCCTCGTATCCCAACACTAGGTAATCATTGTGGCCACCTCCATAACCACCAGAAACCCCAATTATTGGCACACATACCCCATCAATCTGATTCGTTTCTGAAAACTTTTTAACTAGATCCGACGTATCAAGCCAAAAATTGCCGGACCCTTGGTCTGTCTCAAAATACAAGTTCTTCCTTTCGTCATCGAGGTAAACTGCAAGCTTTTTTGTTGGGCCTGTCCATCGATAGTAATAGAACATGCATTCAATATCAAGTTCTGCGGCCTGAAGCAGTCCGGTAGTATCACCACCGGGGGGCTTTGTCTCGATACGAGCATCTACAAGTTTGATGAGAGGGGTGGGCAGGTTGGCATATCTTCCACGTGGAAAATTGAGCTGAACCTGGCCACCCACAATTGATACCCAGCTCCAAGTCGGAGCATACGACTTGTTGCGCCGTGCTGCAACATCTTGGCTGGCATTAGTCTTCCATAGGAGATCGGTGTATATCATGCGCTTCCAGAGGCCTGCTAGATATGTGTCCCCGTTGATGTCACGAAACGTCTTGGCCATACCAGACATTGCTATGAATCTGTCGGACTCTTCGGTAAGGTCGCAGGCAATATATGTAGAAACCAAGACGCCCCATTGCCGATGATATGTAGATGCAGAATGACCATCGTTAGGGTCTGAGTGCAGTTGTCCCCTGGCAATAAGCTGGGCCTTGGTCTGGGCAAGATCTAGCCTCGACGACTTGTAGCCCGATACGCCAGGGCCTTTTCGCCACTTGTTCCCTAGTGTCAAAAGTGCATTTTTAGGATCTGTGATGCAATTCACACTTTCCAGACATTCCCAGTAGATCTGGTTCCGGGTAAAATGGATCGCACGCGTCGACAGAAACCGTTCTTGGACGACCCACCCCCTGGAGCTCAGTGGTGCATTCTCAACTTCATTTTTCCAATACGAATCATTCCAGACCATCCAAGGCCCATCAACAGCGTCAGAATTGTATCGGTTCCGCACTGTCGCATGTACTTTGAATGGGTAAAGAAGCCTCGGATTCACGCTTCTCTGCCGAAAGAGACCGTTGGTGGCAGGATCAAATGAAGAGCCAATGGCAGAGATGTTGCAAAACGAATGACGATAGACGTCGACCATTGCGTTTGCTTCGTTTTGCCAGTCGGAAAGTGAGTCTTGAAAAATACAGATTGAGTCAATCCAAATGTATCTGTATCCTAGGCGATGAACCAGCGTAACGGTGTCTCGGAAAGTCAGTGACACCTGGTCGAGAGTGATTCCCTGGCGAAATGAATTTTCCGTGTTTTTGGTCAATTGGATAATATTCTGGTTTCCCCACCGATGAGACAAGGTCAGGTAGACAGGATAGCCATTTCCGCCGTGTTCCCGTGCGATATCGTCTTTGTCTCGGAGATGCACAACGCCAAGCTCGACATCTTTAACATCGATGGCGCGAGTTGGAAAGAAAGAGCCGGCACTGGATTTGGATGGGCAGCAGTATTCATGATTGGCTCCACATTGAGAAACCCAGTTTTGCAAAATCTGTAGATCTTGATCAGAACCCAGGTTTGCCGTTTGCGCGACCCAGGGCTTTGACTCGAGATCGTCCCACGGTAGTGAGCCGTATTCACTCCGCTCAGTTTCCGTGACCCTGGCCATGGATACTAAGCAAGCAATGTGAGCTCCACCATAATAACCACACAAGGTTTCTTTGGATGTCCTATGAGACTTACTATGCAACTCAAAATCGGTTGTCCAAGGGCATCGAACATGGAAATATACTTCTCTCGTTTGACTGAGGCTTCCACTCTGAATTCTGCAAAAGGTTCGAAATCCCTCAACATCAGGAGGTTGGACTGTGTTACCGGCTGTCAGTGGTGGAGGCAGTAACTCTGTCCACAGCCAGGTACAGATGAAACAGCCATCATCCTTGCTTCTGGTAAGATCCGCAGAGGATTGGTGATGCGATATGTCAAATGGTGGAGCTGCGTTGCCTGGCCTATACCATTGTTCATGGCTAGCGATATAATTCTCGCCGTTCAACACCGCCTGGCATGTATTGCACAATGCACCTTCGACCTTATCCATGATTACGTAGATGCTCAGGCAAGCATAGCATGTTGTAATAATCACATCAAATGGAACATAATCTGGAGAACCTTGAAAGAATTGGGCACTCATGCATAGCGACCCGATCTGTTTATCTCTTAGCGTAAGCTGAACCTCGACCCCGGATGAACCAATGCTTAGTCATCGCTGGAGCTCATATTCAATTCTATCAAGAAATAAACCATTCGCTGTTTTCATTCGTAATGCACATGATAGAGAGACCGATTGGAAAAGAAGGAGAAAGGTATTTGGTGTCATAAAATAAAATTCAGAAGTACAAGCAACTATTTCCGTCATAATTTACAGCGTAGAACTGTCGTCCACGACAACTCGTCAATACATCTTCCATCTGGAGCGGCGGCTCAACCACATAAAACAAGAGCCTGGGTCTAGTCAAAAGTGCCCGGTAGGAGTAGGTGTCTAGTTCCATTAAATGGAAACCTGCAGAGCTATCACCCTGTATATTGGTGACTAGCTTGCCTGATTCTGCTATCACGCAACCAAGCGCATTCCCGAAACCGGCCCCTGGGAATCCTAGATAGTCGAGTGACAAGATTGTAGTGTCGGCTTTACAGCCATGCGTAAATGACATCGTCCATTGACCACATTCGCCGCTGTCCACGACAACGATTAAACCCTCTGGGATTTGCGAGAAGAGGGCAAAGAGAGCGTGGAAGGGATGTGAGAGTCCATCAGAGCTCATTACAGGCACTTGCAAGTGGAGAGAGGGCCCATTAGCTCCCAAATTAGACACCATTTCAATCCAGCCCGCCGGGGCGTTGCACTTCTCCCACATCCCCGCGTTAAGAGCCCCAAGCGCCCAATCAAACATGAGCTTCCATGGTAGGGGCTGTGTGGTTTTTGTATTCATTTAATCAGCTACTGGTGTCCACTGAACTCGTAATATTGAAGAGACAATCTTGAAAAGGCAAGGCATCAATATTGTCTTCGATGCCAATGTTATCCAGGATAAAACCGCCTGCATGCTCGCCTGCTGGACTATGGACACTTCCGCCATCTCGGCGGCTTGCTGACACATCCCGGTCTACTTCTAGATTCCCTCTGCATGCGAGTGAAGGGTCCATTTTTGTACTTATCCCTGTTAATTCCTGGTTGATGGACGCATGGGTGAAGATCTGGGTAGTGAATGGCTGCCCCGACAACTTTGGTATGTCTTGTCGCAGCTCCGGGTAGTGCAAGAAGAAGTCAGGTTCCATTGTCCACGCCCTCAAGTCACGCAGCCTGTCTTTGAAGAGGGGGGAAAGACTGTACGTTCCGACCTGTACATTTTGCACGTAACAGTCACGGAAGTCGAAGGGCCACGTGATTCGCATGTGCTCTCTGAAGAGGTGCCAGAAGAGGTTATGGCAGTAGCGATGTGGCGTGCTGGCGAAACGATACCTCAGTCCTGGCCTTTCGATGGAGTGAGGATTAGCTCTGATGGAGTGTTTGAAAAGACAAAGCTCTCACCATGTGAAGTAGTCAGCTATTGGTTCGTGTAACGGGGATACCTGTTGTAATTGCCTTGCCATGATGTGAGATAGGCGAGAAAAGATTAAAGGGCAGTTGTGAGAACTTACGACTTTAGATACCACTGCGGTACCAGTAAAGACTTCGCCGGCATGGGGTCGACATATGCTCGCATTAAGAGATGTATCATGAAAAGCACCGCCAGGCGCTCGGGCTGACCGCAACCAGTGAAGCAGAGCTCGTCGAGTTGGCGGACCTTTTTCCACAGCGGTGTCATCCTCCCCGAATGTGCAAGCTTATCCCATCCATAAAGAACCACCTGTACTGGGATATCTTCGCTGGCTTGATATTCCAATTCCAGTGCAGCTCCAGAGATTGCGAACGGCTCTCTGAGGATATCGTTTCCTGCCTTCCAGTTGTTGCAGTTTACAAGCAAGCCATCTGAAAGGCGGCGTGTCTTGGTTGTCTTTGAGCAACTGCAGAATGAATTCATTAATGGTTTTGCAGCGCCGGAACTAATTTCGGCGGCCGTTTGCTCGAAGGCGAACAACGAGGATGCAATTGCAGGGGTGGTTAGCGAAGCGGATGCTGTCGTGCAGGGTGGAGGCGTTTGGTTCGTCCAAAAAAGGTCGAGATCTGGAAGTGAATCATTTGCGAGGCTATGAAAATCATTCTTTACGTTTTCTGGATGAGCACTGCCGACAAGGCTTTGGCGAGCTGTTGGTACGGGAACTGCGAGGCATTGGGTCAAAGTGTCCAAGCCCGATGACTCTGGTAGATTCATATTAACTGAAATAGGCTGAGCCCGGTTCTCCACCTTGTAAGAACCTGCTTTTGACTGTACTTCTTTGGCTTCAGTGAGATGCTGATTGAACAGAGATGAAGACATCTCCAAACAGTTTATCAGCCTATCGTTCTGTTTAGTCACGGCGGACAACTGAGCCATAAGTGACATGGTCGATGCGTTATCATCTCTATTACTCAATTCCTTAACCAAGTTCTCAAGATGGGCTATCCGGGCTTTTGTCCTCTCGCGCGCAATACGCTGCGCTTTGCGATCGGCCTCTCTCTTCTTGAGTCGTGAGGTTGACAAGGCGCTTGGGTCATGCTGATGTTGAGTGTCCGGAGTTGAAGTGCCTCCTAGTATGCCATCCATATCTTCCTAGTAGAGCACCATGGGTAAGCCGAATTCATTGTCAAAAGCTTAGGGTGTTGACCCTCAAGAATCTGTGGGAGTGGCAATGTCACCTGTCCAAAAAGAACCTGCAGACTCAAGTTACTATAGCAAAGATGGTTGTAGCAATGCGACCACAGTTACTGGGACAGTGGTAGAAAGATTTTCCTGATGGTGATGATTTTCAAAACAACTGCTAATGCGATTTCTTGCGCGAGCCGGTAGAAGGAAGATGCGGAAGCGCGAACTTTAAGTACACGCGCATGGAGTGGGGACACGGAAGGCCCGGGATCTTGAACACTAGAGGGCGAAATTTGAGAAACATCTTTCCTTGATCAACTAGTAGATAAATCGGCATGTTGAATAACATGAAGTAGAAATATATCTGTTCCCAACCTTGCAGCTTATGCCATACTGTCTTGTCTTCGCTTCAGGTAAAAGTAATACGTTCCCTCGTTTGTCAGTTCCTTGTTATCCATGGCACCGAGTACGGTGTTCTCATCAATGTATCGAAAAGCATCAATAATAGGAAACTTGTCATAGACCATTGCCGCTGTGACAACCCCGCGAAACTTGACCTCTCGTACCTATCGCCACCGTTAACACAATTTTCTCTCCCATGTATTTTTTTCCCCCGCAGAATTACTGTTTGACCTACCCGTGCATGTCCGTAATCGGAAAACCAAGATCGCTTGCCGTCTTTCTCATAAACCATGATGGGGTCAACGTCGTCTACAGTACGGAAATCTTTGCCGGCCCATTTGAAATCGCGAAGTTGTTGGTGGACTGGATGACCTGTGTCAAAACTGCCGCCCTCCCATTGGCCGACGAGAAAGCTTGGAGAGACAGCTTTCAGCTGATCGTAAACCTCTGCGACCTTGGCCTCTTCTATATGGCCCTCGGCCTTGGTGAGCTCAATAAACTTGTGTTCTGGTCTGAAATGATAGTTAGAAATGTCCAACGACGCCAATTTTAAAGTGGGGATATTATGGTACTGACGTGTTCGCCATTCTTGTTGTTCTAAAGATCTTTTTCTTATTGGATTGTGAGGTCAAGAATACTTTGCGTCTGCCGTAAAAATTGATATTATTTGCAGCAGCTAGCTATATCGTGGATTTATTTATGTAGATTCACCTTCCGCACAACGCAGATTCCGAAGACCCCGAGGAAGCGCAGTTGTCTGTCATGTGGAGATGAGAGTCAACAATTCGGCTCCACTCTGACTCGAGATTGCCCCACCACGCGTTATACGATCTCTTTGCTATTGTAAGAAGTCAAACAGATATGCTCTGACTCGCAAATCGTAGATGATGGTGCCATGTGATCAAAGTTGGGAACCAGCCGGCTGAATGCCGCCTGTTCGACCACCACGCACCAGTTCCCCCGGCACTCTCGGTCCCTGAGAATGGAGCCGAGGTAGACCCCGTGAAACCGCAGCTAACGCTTGGCATTGTCAAAAATCGCAAAAGGACTCGGCGTCTTCCCACTCTCCGGCTCCGTCACTCTTGGTTCGTTGCATCGAGCCGCACTTGGGTCCATCTCATTTGTAGTCTGTACCCAATCAATTTCTCTTATCGGAATCTACCCGCATTGTGCTGTTTCTTCTTCCTTTGTGTAGATCAGCTGTCTAGTTTTACTGCTCGTGTGATGACTCTGACATCATCCTTGTATTTTGCGCATGAGCTGTGAACTTTTTATTGCTTTTACATTGCTGCTGAAGAGTTTAAAAAACGGTGTCGCCCGCTTGACTTGCTGTGATCTTTCTAGATAGCACAAACAAACTTCTATTTACTGACACATCCTAAACTTCTATTTCCTTTAAAAGAAGCTCTCACAGATACTCCTAACTGTATAAACGAGTAGGGTCTTGTGCACACAACGACAATGTCAGCTACCAACTACACGTTTGAGGGTTGGGTTGGTCTGAACGAGAAGTCCTCTGAGGGCAATATGGTTTGGCAGGAGTTTGAGGCCAAGCCATGGGAGGAGACGGATGTTGACATCCGTATAACCCACTCAGGCGTCTGTGGCTCTGATATCCATGTGCTACGCTCTGGCTGGGGTCAAACCCCCTACCCTGTTTGCGTAGGCCACGAGATCGTCGGTGTCGCCGTCCGCGTCGGCTCCCAGGTTGAGGGTGGTATCAAAGTCGGTGACCGTGTCGGCGTCGGCGCCCAGTCCGACTCATGCCTCGGCCGCCAGGGCCCTTGCGAATCTTGCGAAACCAACAATGAGCAATACTGCCCCAAGTCTGTCCACACTTATGGCGCTTTTCACTACAACGGCGGCAAGGCCATGGGCGGCTACGCAAACTACCACCGCTGTCCGTCACACTTTGTCGTCAAGATCCCCGACGGCCTTGAGTCCGCCTTCGCTGCACCCATGCTTTGTGGCGGCGTTACTGTGTTCTCTCCTCTCAAGAGGCACGGCTGCGGCCCCGGGAAGACTGTCGCTGTTAGTGGTATCGGGGGCCTCGGCCATATGGCTGTAATGTTTGCCAAAGCCATGGGTGCTGACAAGGTCGTGGGTATCTGCCGCGAGAGTGACAAGCGCGAGGAGGTCCTAGAGATGGGTGCTGATGACTATGTTGCTACTAGTGAGGAGGGGGACTGGGCGAGGACGTATGCGAACACATTCGATCTTCTTATCTCGACCGTCCCTTCTTCCAAGGTCCCCATGCAGGACTTTTTAAACCTCATCAAGCTAGACGGCTCTCTTGTTCAGGTCGGTATCCCCGACGACGGCGCCTACAGCATTTACCCCTTTCCCATGGTAATGCGCCGTGTTAAGTTTACAGGTTCCTTGATTGGCTCCCCCAACGAAATTCGCGAGATGTGGGAGCTCGCCGCTAAGACGAACGTCAAGCCCAGGATCCAAGTTCGCCCCATGAGCGAGGCCAACCAGGCCATTGTTGACCTTGAAGAGGGTAAAGCCCGCTACCGTTACGTCCTCAAGAATTAAGCGAGAGGACCAGAGAGCCTGTAAGCTTTCTGTGGAGAGGCATCTTCGAGTCTAAGAGCCAATCTTGCCCAAAAGTCACTGAATCAAATTGTATCATAGCGACATTTATCATGTCCTCGAGTAATGTGTGGAGAGGAAAGACAAAACGAATCATTGTGGACTTCTTTGCTGTTCACCTAAATACACCAGGCAGATCCAAACCATGACATATTGATAGATCGTTTAAAAGAGTTGATCCTGCTGGTTCATAAATTTTTTGAGAAATAGAAAGTCATTAAGCATAATCATTCTATCTAAAAGTATACCCTAGGACACTAACTGAAGTCAATACTATTTGAGCAAATCAAGACGGTAAAAGAAATGGCAGATTGTTCATCAGCACCCTACACCAACACCCATTTCGTCATCAGGCAGAATTCCATATAGACAAGGTGACACAGGGTTAATACGTTTCTTTGATAGGATAGGTAATAAAATTACGCGACAGACATATCACCACCTCAATTCACTCATGGAAACATATACTGGCCCAAAGTCAGAGAAACAATGGTCAAACAATCCTCACGCTCCTTAGATAGCAAGTTTGTGAGAGATTCACCTCAAGCTTGTGTCGCTCCGCTAATCCAACTCAGCAAGTGTCTGTTTTCCTACAGCCAGCTCAGCCGGTGTCTGCTTTCCTACAGCCAGCTCAGCCGGTGTCTGCTTTCCTACAGCCAGCTCAGCCGGTATCTGCTTTCCTACAGCCAGCTCAGCCGGTGCCTGTTTTCCTACAGCCGAGACCGGCGGGAACTTCTCCTGGCAGACGTAAAGCGCTCCATCCGTTCCACGAGCAAACACTTGAGGAGAGGCTCCGCCTCTTGGGTGAACGACGGGCGTATCGGTGATGATCCCGCCCCAAGATGTCCAACCCTTCCAACCACCGTTCTCGAACTTGTTGACGAACAGAGCATTATTGGTGCCCTGAACTGCCAACGTCACTTTGTCACTATCCGCACCTACTGCTGAAATTTCCGAGAGCAACGTTCCTCCAAGGCTTGGCCATTGGTTGGCAAAAGGGCGGTTGGGTTGCCTGAATTCTTGATACACCGCATTGTTGGTGCCTCGCACCCAAATATCCAGCCGTTCTGGGCCCCAGGAAGAGAGGGCGGCGTCGCTCATACTGATACCACCCATTCTATCCCAGCCATCCGAGCTCGGTGACCATGTCGTTCCACTTAATGTCTTACGGTAGATGGCATTGTCGGTTCCTCGCACAACCACGTCAAATCGATTGTTAGCCCAAGTAAGGACCTTGGGAGACCCAAGGATTATACCGCCGATACTGGTCCAATCTGATTGCCCGGGGACCCAGCCGTTGGTAGGATCAAAGGACTTATAAAAAACAGCATTGTTCATGCCTCGACCGACTAGATCAATACGGTTCGGGCCCCGGGTAACAGCAGCGATATCACCGATGAACTGCCCACCAAGGCTCTCCCATTGAGACCATCCATTCTCCCACCACTTGTGGTAGCAAGCATTGTTAGTGCCAACGCCGAAAATGTCAATGCGGCCAGGGTTCCAAGAAACAGCCGTCACGTTGGAGTATAGTTGGCCGCCTATGCTGGCGTACTTGTCGCCGGCTGGGGCCCAGGCATCGTCTGTGGCGCTCTGCCATTTCTGGTACACACCGTTATCAGGACCGACAACGAATACATCTGTGCGGCCTGGCGCCCAAGAAACCACGGCTGGGATTCCTGGTCGTGCCTGGTTAGCACTGAAATCAATATATAATACGATCATATCACAAACCTTCGAAAGAACTGCCGATCCGGGCCCAGGTAGGATTGCCAGACATGATGTGTTGATAGAGGCAAAGGCTTTGGAATAGTTGGATAGTTGGCTTGTGTTTTTTAGTTTTTTTTTAGAACGGTGAGAAGGGTTTCTTGATAGCAAAATTGCTAGGCAATGAGCAGGTGAGCAATTTATGTCCTAGAAATTGTAGTGCAATGCTCCAATACGCCCTTAGTTTGGCTATTAAGTTCGAGCCACGTATTGACTGCCTGCCGGAACCTAAAGCGTAGATTGGAGTAAGTGTTTTCGCCCACCAGCCATTAGCCAACGTGGAACCTCCCGTGTTCTAGACTTCTACCTTGTCATCGCCGTTTGTCAAGGTGGGTTCAGCTGGCCAAACATTCGCGGCTAGTCACAAATGTGAAGCTAGCCACAAATGCAGCTAGCCATGGCTGAATAGCTAGCCACAGGTGTCCAGGCAGCCACAAATTTTCACCAGCTGTCCCATGTAGGGCGGAAGCACGAGGAAACATGAGCCGTGAGAAAATAGTAAACCTAGGTTGAAACAACGCAAAAGCACCGTTTAAGATATGGTGCCAGGTTGATAACCTCAGTTACACTCTGCTTTGGCCTCCTACAATGATGACTTGTGGTATTTGAACATGCCAGGGTCGATGAACACCGTTATGGCAATACTGAATGATTAGAAATGGCCAGAAAAATATATCAATAAGGGAAATACTATGAAAACATGGCAATAGAGTTCACGAAGTCGCAGGTCATCTATTCATACTGCAGCTTGCCGGGGCTTTATTATCATACTTGGAAAAGGAAGATCGGTACCAAACCAATCAAGAGAAAAGAGACATGATATATTCCATGCGAAATGGTTTATTTATTACGTAAGATTTTAGCGTCCTGCGTTTCACACCGCATATTGTTGCCTAGGACCAGTGGCTGTATGGCGTTGTGGCGGAGCCCCGTGGGTCAATAAGATATAGTCTATTGCACAAGTATCTCTGGTTGTCACCTGGCCTTTGCTAGTGGCAATGTACCAGTAAATAAGAATGCTATTCCCTTACACCAATAAACTGCTTTCCAAAATACACCATCGGAACATTGTATTTAAATAAAGGGATTATGCTCTTTGAAGGAGAGCTTGCTTTTCTAAAAGAGTACTATTGGCACTGCCCTCCGCCCGTCGCGTCCTGTCCTCAGCACAGCCTACCCAGCCAAACAGCCTCTCAGGTGAGTGTGTGGCAGTGGTGGTCGTGGTGGCGGTAATAGCAGTGGTGGCAGTACACGGAAAGCTAGAAAATTTAGGTTTTGCTAAAAATCACATAAATTACACATGAAATTGCACATAAATTTCACACACTATTAGCTTAATATTCTTCCGCCCCGGGTCATCTTCTGCCCCAGGTCAACCTAGCTGCGCGGCCGTTGCTGTTGCTGTTCAGCTGGTATGTTGTAGTGGTGGTTTTCTTTGAAGAGCCCTTGGCGATCCGTTGAAAGGCAGAGGCTTTGCATCAGCCGGCCAGCGGATTACTTCATGTATTCACTGAGGGCACCAGGCCCGGAGACAGATGATCACATCATTCGCGTCACGTGATCCAGAAACCACCAACTTTACCCTTGGAGGTCAAGACCCCCCGGTCTCGAAGGTTCAGACCTCCAAGACAGACTTCTTTTTAACCCAAAGAGAGAGTTTGACGTGATCCCGTAATTTCTGAGAGCTATGGTCATATTTGCTCTATGGTGCGCCAAACTGAGCATCTACGTTAATGGGAAGCTCATCTGGGGGACTTCTTCAAATACCAGCCCCGCCTTCTTCCACTCTTGAAAAGCTATACTTACAAGCTACAAATTTGGAGATAGAGATTCAATAGAGACGTGAGTCGATATGGACGGCTCTCCGGAAAGGCACAGCGCGGCGACATTCTGGTCTGATTATGTTGCAGAGATTGACAATAAAGATGGAGCTAAGCTTACACAAGATAGAAGCAAATCTGGAATGCAATGCTTATATTGTTTTGCCAGAAGTACAAAGGTACATCCAATTCATTGTGGGATGGCTGGCCCTACTTATAACTAGGCACAAATGACCTAACTAAGTAATAAGCTGTATAGCTTGCATAAGGGTTAAATCTTTTAAGATAATAAGTGGATGTATTGATTTTTCAAGTTAAGTAGCATTATTTGTCCCCCACGTTATTGGCGATTACCTCTCCCTCTGAATCATCCACCGTCTTCTGTGGTCCATTGAACCACTTTCTCGCATTCAAGAGGTAATATAGGGTGGAACCACCCCAGACAGACATGTTGATGACCACCGTGTAGTTCATGGTATCGGGTTCTGGATCCGGTCCACCAGTGGGAAACATGGCGAGTACGATTCCGAATATGAGAAACACAATGGCGCACCATGCGATCGGGATGGAAAACCTTCCAGTGTAGAAGGGACCTGGGGTAAAATTCTTTTGACCCCAAACAGCGCGGGAAAAGATTGGCACGCCCCAGGCAAGGTTATTGCCTGCAACAGCAAGCGAAAACAAAGCAGATGCGGCCGCTGTTGAACATGTTAGTAAGATGAGCCATCAATACTCGTACAAGGTGCTCACCGCTATCGATAAGACAAAGGAGCCCAAGAACCAAGGCAACAAAAACGCTGGCCCAAACTGTACGCAGAGGCTGGAATCCAAACCTGTGAGATATGGGTCGCAGGAACCGCGAGCCTGGGAGGGCACCATCTCTGGAAAATGCCCACATCTGCCTTGATGACGCCACCAAGATGGATGCACCCATGAGATACTGGCAGATGAACAGGACTGTGATGAAGCCTATGGCGCCAGACTTGCCCAAGGCGTCATAGTAAATCTGTGCCATCGGCTGCCCAAAGGGCGAGTCGAGAACGTTGGAGATGTTAGAATCCATCGTATTGGCAATGACGATCAAGACGATGAATCCAACTCCCCAGCACATTCCAATCGACGATAGAATGCCAATGGGGACCGCTTTGGAGGCGTTGGAAGCTTCCTCGGAAATGTGAACGCATGAGTCGAAAGCGCCAATAGTCCAGATCGCACTTAGCCACGCGAGCATGAAACTCCAGCCTGTGGGCCAGGTGGTCAAGTTCTGGATATTGGTGAATATAAAGGCGCCATCATTTCGCAGCCCACCGCGGCCCACTGGCAGGGCAATAATGGTGGCTAGGATCAGCGCAAGTTGCTAAAGCGAGGATGAGCCGGCAATGCAAAACAACAAATCAAGCTGGGCGAATGGCTCACCATGAAGGAGGAGAAGGTCTGGAGCTTGTTCATAATCTTCTGCGAGAACGTCACGAGCAAACCATGTGAGATTACGGTGGCAAGAAACACCACATATGTGATGTTGGAGGTAACCTCGTATTCCCCGTCAGTAGCGATGACGACCACGCTGAGCAACATCAGGGCGAAGCCGTAGTCGATTGAGCACAAGCCGCCAACCAGGCCCAGGCTGTTGCTGTACCCTACCAAGAAGCACAAGTAGTTCCTCCACTTCTCCGAGCTGAAGTGGTGCGTCCACCAGTACAACCCACCGCTTGTCGGCCAAGCGGATCCCAGATCAGCCATGGCCAGCCCGACTACGAAAATGCAGCCGCTGGCCAGGAACCACGACCACACCATGCCTCCAGGCCCTGCGGGGATGGAGAAGGCGAGCGTGCTGGCAATGGAAGGTAGCAGGCCCATGATGGAGAAGGCAATGCCGAAAACCTCGAGCGTCGAGAAACTTCGCTTCAGCTCCTGCTTATAACCCATCTTGGCCAGGAGCTCGGCATCAGCCTCGCTGGCCAGCACCTCACCCCCATCCTTGGAACGCACGCGCGCATGGTGCTGCGACGCCTCTACATCGACTGGCGGATCGGCTGCAGTAGCGGCTGTAGCTGGCATTTTATAATCTGGAGCCTAGACAAGGCTCGCAGTAAGATGGTGTGTGGTAGCAAGGCGTGTAGAGGCAGTTCCGGCAGGTGACCAATCGGAGCAGAGTAAGGTTAAACAAGAACAGAGTGATGGAGAGCGAGGGTGCGCCTGTTTGACAATGATGGGCAATTAGCCTTGTCTCAGGCTTGCCAGTAGCAGGGCCCGCAAAAGCAAATATGTATGCAGATGTGTTTGAGGGGTTCCAATGAGAGCTGACCCGAGGGAGTGGATCATTCATATGTCTTCCTCTGCCCGCGCGAATCTGGCAGCGATTGCTGGAGATAAGGGGCCTTTACAAAAGAAGATGCACTGCACCTGCGAAGCCAACCGTCTGGACACAACGATAATTGGACCGGCCAGCAGGATGATCTCACCAGGGTGCGATAAAGCAAACAGATGCATGCTGCAATTGGCTGCTGATGGCTTCAATGTTTCACTCCGTGATAACAAAGTGGGTGCACCAGATGTACTTGGTGTTAGCCGTACAACAACCCCCGCTAAATCCGGTTAAGACGGCTTCAGAGATAGCCGAAGGGGCTGTTACAATGACCAGCCCCTCCTTTCCGTTCCGCTGTTGCATTCCGATCCACGCGTACACATCATACATGTCACGTGATTGATCAGACAGGCATGCAAAGGGGCTTTCAATGAAAGGGTTGCGTGAGATCAGTGATTCTTGCCGGGTTTATTGTAGCGTATGATGGGGGCAGGAAAAGGAATAGCGTATAACCACAATCATCAACCGCAACTACAACAGCCTCAGAACATCGCACAAAAAGGGCATAGTTAAATTGAGCCTTTGTCTTGCTGTTTAGGTCTTTTATTGCACAAGTAACTCTTTTTTGAGATTAAGTTTAATTATTCAATATGCTCTCTAGAATCCAAGTCTTCAAGTGGTATATCCGTGCCCAACCTCTTGTATCCTTTCGTCCTATACCTCTTCACACCATATCTGATGGCGAGGATCACTGAGGCGATGGACACCAAAACTACCGTCCCAGATATCCAAAGTCTCCACCCATGTAAGCAGCATGGATACCACGACATGAAGATTCCGACACCCCACTGTATCCACGTCTTCGTCTCGGGCTGGTCGGGAAGCAATCCTTTGCGCACAAGTTGCTTCGCTATTGGGCCCTGTGGACCCGAAACAAAGCGCTTCATGCCAAAGTAGGGAACTGTCCTCTGGATGGGATCGTTATCGGGATACTGTGCATCGCCCCAAATGCCGGTGAAGTACAGGAATGATGTGAGATTGGACTCGGGAGCGGGGGTGGAGTCAGGAGTAAGTGTCCGCGTCAGGGTGAAAGTGGTGGGATCCAGTTTGTAGAAGTATGCTGACAGGACGGGATCCCATAACTGACCCTCATCGCAGTAGTCCACCATTGCCATATCGTGGATGTGACCTCTGGGATTTACAGAGTATATTAGCCAGGCGTGTTTGGTGATCTGCCCGGAAGAGCGTGACTTACCCAGGAGACTCGTAGTTTGCGTGCGAGCCGTATGCACTATAGACGAGTGGCTACAGATGGGTGTTACACGATGCACTTTGTGGTAGCTACGGGACTTCATGATGCACGTACTCTATCGCCTTTCTTTGAAAGAGCAGCGTCATCCCACTCATAGGCGGCGCCGCTATTATGCTGGCTGTAGTAAATGCCCGTGGGTTTCCCATTACGAAAACGAACCATGTTGTGTTCCCTGCGCGATGGAAAGTTAGTCGGAATCGTTGGCTGCTCGCCCGGGGGAACTCACCAATCGCCGACGTGATCGCCAAAATGCATACTGTGGTCTATGTTTTGGATGAGGCGGTCGAGTGGCTCCAGCACCTGCGTGATATTCGGGCCTCGATTATAGGAGTAGAAGTAGAAAAAGAAGGCATCAACCTGGCGGGGACTTTGCTCAACGGCAATCACAACACACGGGGTGGAATTAGAAATGGTTCCCGAGGCGTCTGGGCTCTCTCCAAACAACCAGGCAGGTATAGCAGTGACGTTGTCCTTGGAGGTGAGAGCGACTTGGTCAGTGCCAGTGGCGACATCATTAAGCAGGTCGAGGTTGTCTAGATCAAGCTGAGGCAGGCCTGGTACAGGCTCTTGACCGACCGTGGGAGTCGTGTGGCGGACATGCTCGAGCAAGTCTGAGGGACGGAAGGGGTCACTTGAGTGCAGCCAGACCAGTGGCGCTATTTGGGTAGAAAAAGCATGTCAGCGTCAGTCATTGGCTATCATATCAACTTCTTACCATAGCGCATCACGTAGTCTGGAATGGAACCATTTGCAGCAGCTGCAGACAGCGCAAGGGTTGTCTGGAAGGATAGTACGAGAATAACCAGCCATAGGGATGGCCCGTGGACAAGGCGATTGCGGGCCATGGCGGCTGGGGAAATCCCGGCGGGGGAAACGCGAGATGATCCAAAGTCACCCAGTACGGCTAGAGTCAAGCGCGAACCTTGTGCGGCCTGAATTTTATTCTGCGTCCTTTTTAGGAGTAATTTCAGCGCGCAAATGCAAGTTGGCTCCGGAAGACATGATTACGTAAGTCCAAGGGGCAAATTTGGTCAGACCATGTTGCTGACAGGTCCGCCAGAGCGGAATCCTTGTCCGCACCGCGACTGCACAGGTTGGTTGTTTTACAATGAGATGTTCTGGAATGCCTATAATCCAAATATTGAATTATCCAATGCTGTAAAGGTCAAGATACTCTCGTTTCACTAAACACAATGAGCCTCCCAATTTCTCGTCCTCTGCGCTAACATTGGCGCCCCTATCAACTAAAAGCTGCACCATCGTCATGTTTCCTCCATGCACAGCCCTCGGAGGGCTGCATCTAGATCCTCTATCGTCATCTCGGTAAACTGGAATAGGCCAAGACGAGCAGTCAAGCACTGCGGTTACAGCCGACATCAATACTCCTTGACGGAGAAATGAGTCAGGCGGACTTATGTTACCTTATCCAGTAAAAGTCCTCCGTACAGGTGACAATCAGACTGCATATGTACTCAAGAACATTTTCAGACTTGAACATCTGTCCAGTCTCGTCAATCACGATCTCGCGCTCACGTCAGAGAATCAACATCTCTGCAAATTTTTCAATCTTTAGTCTCTTTTCTAAATTGCAAGCCAAATAAAATTCGAGTTGTTTATCAGTCCACAATGTACTGGTTCAGCCAATGTGAGACATTCTTGCTCATCAGTGCGTAGGAAAATAGTTGGATCCCTTGTATCATGCTCCAGTAACGGTGGCCCCTCCACTTGAAGTTGCAGCTTGGCCGTCAGACTTCGCCATAATTTCACGCATGTGCGCGCTGGCAAGAATATCCGCAGCCATGCTATTGAGCACCGCCCGGAACTGATCAATCTCGATGGATCAAATTTTGAATATATCTTTGAGGATTTTCATGGCCTCTCCATCTGCAAATTGCTTGATGGTTCTCAATCGCTGAGAAATGTCAGTTGTGCAAATTAGAAAATAGATCATTTAGTTTACCATTTTGAAAAAGAATTTGGCACGTTCATCGTCTCGAGTGATGTCGTACCATTCACTCAATCTTTTCCAGATTTTGCCTACATCTAATACAAGTCTTGGGAGTTTGAGGTATACCTCCCTGTGCTCATCGGGGCTCATAGCAACATCTATCAATGCCTCTTGAGCAGATTGACGTGCTGCGTCTTGACTAATAGTCTTTAGGCGAGATAAAATTTCAGCTGCTGCCTCTGCTTGAACTGCATTTCTAGCATCTGCAGCAGTTTCCTCAGCATCACCGGTCGCGATATGTACCACTTTGGGCTTAACATCTTCCAGAACACGCACAACATCATGGAACTCCCGGTTGGCAGCGATTTCGCGTATTAAATCACACTCGGACTGTGCTAACCGCACGCTTGGATAAAGCAGCAGGATTTTGACCAAGTCGATAGAGCGATGATTCAAGGCTTCAATAACAACATCTCCTCCGACATGGGGGTTAAATGCAGCCAGTAAATACTCAATTGAGCCCAATTGGCTCGGATGGGAGGCGTCGGCTATTTGCTTTAGCAGCGTTGTGTTTTCGCTAGGATGCCCAAATCCAGCTTCAAGAAGGGCTTTCAAGATATGCATCTTCCCTTCGCGAATGGTGTGGATCAAAGCAGAAGTTTGGAACTTGATGTTAGAAGGGGTCAATATCCACGTTATGAAGCCTTCAACTTCGAGAAACAGGCGAATAACATCTTCGTTTCCCGAGGCACAGGCCATCGCGAACGGTGTTTGTGTCCACTCTCCTGTACCTGTTAAATTGATGTTTTCTTGTGCGAGAAGGAGCCTGACTACTTCCAAATCCTGCTTCTGAGCGCCAATACATAATGCAGATTTCCCACATTGTAAACCTTTTCCGGGGAAGAAGTTGACATCCGCCCCCATCAAAAGAAGAAGGCCACACGTATCAACATGCCCCTGCTCAGCAGCCAATTGTAGCGGCGTGTAATCACTAAAATCTTGAGGTCCTGTTGGAGTATTAATAGATTGTACAGACATTGAACGCGATTCAAGCACCTCCATGTCGCCACTTGTTGCAGCTGAGGAGATGTCGTTGTTGTTTGGTTGCTTTTCATTTGAAAACGGGATTGGGTCTTGGTCCTGAGTGTGCCAAATGCCTTGATGGGTTTCCAAAGAAGCTTGAGAATGAAATCCAACGTTAGATCCGAGATAAATTCCTGCATTACAGGTGAACGGTCGATCATGATGGAAAATATGATGTGTTCTCTCTTCAATGGTGTTGAATCCGCTGCTGAAGAAATCGCACCAAGGCTTAGGGCATTTGAAGATGATGTCTGACCCATGAAAAAAATTGAATGGCGTTTTCGCTTCACCGCACTTCGCAATCAGGGTCTCTATTTTTTGACGGATAACGCGTATTCGAGGTTCGATATGGAAGCGCTCGTTTCGATCCCTCCCATCCTCAGGGAGAGACCTCAATGCTTCAACTACTTCCGTGGCGTTTCTCGCATGGTAATACTTGCCCAATTTAGTTTTAGATCCAGATGATCGTAAAAGCGTTTGAAGAGAAACTATCAACTCATCAGCCTTTTCAGGCCCTAGAGCACTGAGGTATTGAATAACTTCTTTAGCATGGTCGTACCAGAATTGGGCAGCATAATCTTGAAAACTGTAATAACCTGAGAAGAGGGCATGATACTCTTTTGCTCCAATATCTTCGGTGAATGGCTTCGACCCGAGGTATTGGCAACAAAAGTTAGATAATCTGAAATGCTCTCGTTGTAGATCAAACAATTGCTGCTCTAGCAAGTATCTAGCACTCATATTAGGGTCAAATTTCTCAAACAGTGGTATACTTACTTTCGAGCTGACTCATGAGCAATTTCAACCCAACATTCCCGTTTGGTTCTTTCGCCGGTAACCGGGTATACATTACTAAAGCTCCATATAAGTCTTTGATGCTGACTTGAAGGCGGTCTTCGTAGTTAATTTGACCAGCTGCAGGGTTTATGCAAATGAAAGCTTGAACCTCCCTCCGATTCAGTGCTCGTTTTGCATGGACAACCAAGCCAAGTAAAATGTCCGCATTTTTAATTTCTGCTTTTGAAACACCTTCAAAAATGCGAGCAACAACCCTGTCATATCTATGATTTATCAGCAACTGGTTTTCATATTGAATAGAATTCATCACTCACGCATTTGTGATGCCCCGAGGGAAACCATCTGATCTAATCTCTTGTTTCAATTTAGAAAGGCCGGTTTGGCTAAGTAAATTCTCCAAGACGATTCGGGCGTATAGAAACATGCCTATGATTTGTAAGCGCCAATACATAGCACCAGAAGCAAGTTCTTACTGCCTGATTCTTTAGTAACTAGTTCAAAATTTTCATCTTGAAGTATCTTTGCTTGGTCGGATGGCGTTTCTGATCTTAGGAACTTGTCGGCAATCCTTTTGCAGTATGATTTGCAGTACGAATGGATGTCTTCAACATGATGTGATGATTCCAAAGCAATCGCCGGGTATTTGGAAAGTGGCACGTCAAGCACTCCATCCCTTCGACCGGAAAACACGATACGTAGGGTAGGATTTGGATTGGATCGTCGAACGAGGGCAAGTAGCCATGCAATTGTGCTCTCAGCCTCGTTTTTCGAACATTCATCAAGCCCGTCGATGACCAAGTAAGAAATTTGATTTGTTTCAACACCTGTCGCAGCCAGACTTTCTAGTTTCGATGTCTTCTGGAGACTTGCGAAAGAGAGCAAACAAATTTCGTCAAATTGAGCATCCAGCGCTGCTTTATTTTGAACCAGGAGTTGCTGTATCAGGGCACGTAGCATGCCATTATGGCTGTTACTTCTTTGACGTTTGAAATAGAAATATCCCATAAATATACGCCCCTGGGGGATACTGCCTCTGCTCAGAAGCCTCTCAATGATTGTTGACATGAGCGTTGTTTTACCTGACGATGTTAGCACTAAGTAATACAATGATATGATGCGACTTTCCTGCTCCGGGAATTCCATTGACATATATGACCTTGCTTTCAGAGGATTTGTGATCTAACCAGGATTGAAATAAAGGATCGGCGAATATCCAAGACCCTGCTGTATTACCAGCTTTGCTTCCAACCGCAAACTCGTGGTCCAATTCATAATCAGGGCTTTGCAGCTTTTCTTTTACTTCGCGCATCATATTCTGGTGTCTGTGAGATTCTTCTTGCACTTTGCGGGCTTTGTATTCCATTTGCACTCGACTCATATCGCGACGGATCATCGGTATCATATAAGGCGAAGTAGAATTCTTTTCCCTTTCTAGCAATTCTTTACGCCGTGCAAAACTCTCCAATATAGGGTTAAAATTGGTTTTAAAGGTCTTCCATGTTGTAGAAAATAAAATTTTCCAATCTGTAATTTATTAGCACATGAATCTAACATGCCCGTGGTGAAAGTGTCTGACTGGGTCGTGAAAATACTGCGAGAGCCTCATAATGGAAGTTTAAGACATTGTAATAATAGTCTTCAAGCAACGTGGCTAAGGGGCAGCACCTCTCGAATGCATCCTTATAGTGTATCAGGCTGAGGATGGCGTCTCCGATCTTAGCATATATGTCAAGAAGCTTATCGGAAATCGGGAAATATGTCTCAGCAACCTGGTTCATTCATAAGCAGGCGCAATCATATGACTTGAATCCTACAAACCACGAGAAGAAATTTCATTGGGCCCTAATTAAGATTGGCCAATTTTGGATCGTCTAAATGACGTTGGCGGACATACCCAAATAAAGGATGCCAGCTCGCAAACGTTTGAAAAGACTCCAATCTCTTGACAAAACTGTTCCATTGCTTCAAAAAAAGGTTGCATCCGGTGCAGGGCCCGCAGTTTGCCATCCTTCGACTCCTTTTTTTGGATGCCATTGATTGTTCGCTGAACATCTTGGAGGGTGCAGTTTGAAAATTCCTGCTGTTGGGAGAGGGTTAAAGATCCCTTGAATTTCGCCAAGGTGCCTGTAAAACCAGCGGGGTCTGTGTCTGTTATCATCACTATTGACTATGACATGAACCAGCTCTTGCCGATACCGGTCTTGATTCAGAGACGTAGCAAGATGAGAAGCGGTGGGGGCGGCAAATTTAAGATGGCTCAAGGTTGGTTTTGGCTTGCTTACTTCCTTAGTTTACCCGTTGTGCATTACTGTGCAGGTTCCATAAAAAACTGATGCTGCCTTGAACGAGAGACTCAACTAGTCAGCGAACCAACATAACGAGGCCTTGCAGGCACTATCCTATCACAAAAGTGGGGGGTCGTGCAAATCGGACAAATACGGCTGCTATAATCGTCCGGAGATCTTTACCCAGAGTCTTGATTCTGTTGCGGTGGCTCGGATCCTGTTCAGGTAATGTATACACTCGAATTCTACTTTTCGCCAGATGACGAATGCTTCGCACTTTATATCGTCACTTTATACAGTCTTATCAGTTCAGTGGACAGTTGCACCTTGCATATTTATCAATGCGGGTCACTTATTCTCAATCCTTCCAATCGTGCGTGGCCTACCCAACAGTTTAGTCCTTGGGATTGGGTAGTTCACGAGGCTAAGCTTATTACTTCCTCGAGGCCATCGAGGCAAAGATTGAGATAAATGGAGACTACATGGTTTTTTGTTTTGTTTTCAAGGGTTATATTGAGATTATCTAGTGTGAAGGGCTGGTCCTGGGTTTGTTCAACCTGAAGGGTGCTCTGTATTGGTCTATCTAAAGCTAGAGAGGAAAGGAAAGAAAGGCGATCAGAAGAAATGCATTCTTCTGATTATATATGCCTTGGTGTGCCCTCGCTACCAAAGTGGTCAGGAAGCTTAATCTAGGTGGATACGGCGTAGCCGTAATCCTCCACCAGGCTTCGGCCTGTGACATCTAGTCGCATAGTTCGTGGTCCATATTCCCAGATCTACTATTAGATTAGAGTTGGGCTGCGAATTCTAAGCCTATTCAAGTCCCACAGGGGCGTCTGTTTTGTTTAAGTTAATAGAGTAAACGACTGGAATGGCCATGAAACATATCGATTAATAGTTTATTATTAGCATCGATCTTGAACATGTACATCAGCATTGTGTTCACATCACGCTATCCACGCAATGGCTTTTCTACAACTGTAACCATCCGCCGAAACGAATCAATTTTGCACAGAAAGCAATTGAGCAACCTTTTCGGCGACGTTATACTCAGAAACTTTACGAATTGGCTTCGCTGCCAAGCTTGGAAACAATCCTGTAATGTTGTGAGCGGCAATTCCAGAACGGCCAGACGCTTTCTACTTACCAAACAACCTCATAAAAGTGTACATAGTATACTCTTGGACGACTCCCATGCTGCGCTTAGAATTTTGCATCTTCTGGGCGGCGTGTAAAATTTCGGTGACGCGTGGCTGGCGCAACGCCATGCACTGCTTCGCAGCTTTGTTAATTGCCTGTCTCAGAGCCCCTTGCTCGATCGACTCAGGACGGCCATTAATTTTGCCGAAATGGTGGGCTAGGAAAAGGACAAACGCCTCGCAATCCTCCAAGGCCTGCGAGGCGCCCTGGCCCGAAGTCGACGGGAGCGCGTGCGCAGCATCCCCCAGCAACACAACCCCGTCGCGTTCCCACGTTGGAAGCGGAGATGATGTCCACGTCGGGTACATGTTTTGAACGCGAACGGACTCGATAATCTTCCTGACAACGGGGTCTTTCCACTGGGAATACCTCTCGCGCAGTTGGCGCGCCACATCTTGCATGTCGAGAGATTTGCGATCGGGGCATTCTGCAATCTCGTACGTAGACCACCATGCGAGCGATTCGCCCGGCTCTGACACGTGGAAAGGTGATTCGCGACGAGGGGCAGACGGGGAGCTGTCGGAGAAGAAGTAGCCAAAGAATCCATTGCCGCCAAAAACAAAGTTCATGGATCCCTTTTCCACAAATTCTTTCACCTCGGCAGCAGGAACAAAACCTCCAACGCCAACAAGACCTCTGGGAACATGGTTAGGACATGAATCGTTTACCCTAGTTTTGTCGTTTCCTCGGCTAGAGAGGGTATTTTGACTTACTCGTATCTTGGGGGATACGGATCCTCTTTGGAATCTGGGAAAAGCGCCTTCTTTGCACTGGACCGAACTCCGTCGGCCCCAATGATCAGATCAGCCTCTACAGGATCGCTGCCGTCCACAAAACGAACAGTATTCTTCCCTTCAGGGTTTGCGGTGACTTCTGATACTCTCTTGTTGATGATGCGGTCGTCTGGGATACGGCTGCGAAGGCATCTCCAGAGCGAGTGACGGCTGCACGCCACGGTATGCATCTGCGAAGAAGGTCCATCGTGACTTGGGCCGTTAGGCTCCATCCGCATGAGCACATTGCCGTTCTTATCTTTCAGGTTGGAGCACGAAGTAACATAGCCACCGCGTGTGACATCTTGCAGGAGCGCCTCGTCAAGACGCTGCAAGACACCAAGACCATTTGGCGCAAGGCCCAACCCACCACCCACGAGCAGCGTGGATGAGTGCGTTGGACCCTCATCTCGTTGCTCGGCGGTGGTTTGTTGGTTGGTATCATATGCTTCGTAAATGGTGATGGAGCATGGTTTTGGCATGTGCTTCTCCAGCTCTAGGTAAGCTGCACATCCTGCGATGCCAGCGCCGATGATAATGATTTCCATGGTGAAGTTGAGGTGTGGTTTTTCAGAGCTGCCTTGAGCATGGTGAACTGAGATGAAGTGTGTCGATGTTGGGGATTAAATACATGCGAGCCACAACTTGTGGCTGATTCTCATAGCCAGGCAGCATCATTTCATCCCTTACAGACGGCAGTCAGCGACTCGGCTGCTGTGGCATCCTCCAAGTCGAGATGGGCCTAAAATGCGTGAGAGTGACGCCTCTGGCAGATGAGCGCGCTAAGTCGCAAAGCTAACCGTTTCGGGTTTAAAATAGAGCTGGTTCACGCACTAAATCCCGGCACATGCTCCTCGGGGAGATTTCAGCTGTCTGCTCTTCCCCAGTTGCTGCTATGAATGTGCATATTGATGGCCGACTGCGTAACATGTTTGCGTGGCAATTGATGATATTAGTTAGGCACTCCATGTAGGCTGCCATAAAATGCGCGTTATTCGCTGGAGTGATGCTTGAGGATATGGGCCGCCACATCGGCAAAATACTCCCGAGAGACGGCTGACATGTCTGCAAGTCCTCCGCCTTGTACCTTGTCCCCGTGCAGCATGGTGACTGCCGCTTCTCTTTGTTGTGAAGACGAGCTCCACAGGCTCACGACTTTCAACTGAAAGGCCATCATTGTGGATCCACGATCCGGGGCAGGCCCGCTCGTCGCGTTGATGAATTGGTTAGCTGATAGTATGGACTGGCAATGTTCTCGGATGCTAGGATCATGCTCGATTGCAGAAGGAGATACCAGATGCAGCAAACGAAGCACCATGATGTTGGCGGCATCAAAGAGGGAGCTCAGGGCTGCCGCAGGAATACTTGAATGAGGTAGTAGGGTTGGTGTAGAGTTGCCTGGCAGATTCTCATTTGGGTCACAGAGGCATAGGGGCTCGTGTGTTTGTCCAAAACCAGTGCTAGATGTGCATTCTATCCACCACTGACGAATTTGAGATATCGCAGCATGGACGAGCGTGTCCAGCGTTTCCATCATGCGACAAACACCATCGCCAGTAGCTCTGATAATTTGATCTGAGAGCGCAAGACATTTCTGCAAGGTGAAAAGAAGGTCAACGAGTTTGTCAAAAATCAGCTTGGGGTAGGTTTCAAAAGGAATCGTCATCCATTCTTCTGATGCGAAAACCGAGACGACATTCTCTGCGGTGGCGGCAATGAACTAGTTTCCAAAACATGGTGTTAGTGCATTAGACAAGATGGCTAAAGGAACAAACGCACGGCTTGGAGGCGTAAATGGATGAACAGTTGGTGCATGAAACCACTGCGGCATCGTTCTGGCCCTCCCGCTTCAAGAAGCATTACGGCTCCTTTGACATGCTGGAGCCACGCCTTTTGGCTGGTGCCGGCCCAGGTTTCAAAGTGAACGAGCATGACAATGGCACAGACAGCGCCCTCTGAGAAGGAAATGTGACCAGATGACAGCAAGTGCTGAAGGCCCTGCAACGCCTTGGTGTACCAGTTGCGGGCTTCCATCTTTATGGATGCGTCGTTGGCGAGGCTGCCGTAGCTGAGCATGCACGTTGCGCGAATGGCGTGCTGCGCCAAGGGTTGGTCCGGAGAAGCCAGCAACACGGGGAGTTCGTGTAACCATATCTTGGGTGGCGCGCCTGGCATTGGCGGTGGCTTCGCGGGGCCGAAGAAGGATTCGATAAAGTGCGAGACGAACAGCTGGTCAAAGGCCGTGGCTCGCGACGGCTGGGGGCCAGGCAACAGCAGCGACGTCGCTGGATCGGGACGACTCGTAGCAGTTGGCAAGGACCCGGATCCGGTCACGGCATGCACGAAGAATGCCCCGGCACGCGGGCCCGGGCAGCGCAGGCCCATGCTGAGGCATCGCAGACACTCGGGGGCCGACTCGTCGCACTTGACCTTGCGCTTTCGACACGTCGCGCAGCCTCTACTCCGGCCGGGGATGTTGACCATGTTGGCTCGAGCACACCGTTCATCCCATCTGCATGTCAAAGGAGAAGACCAACGACCATGACGCTGGACGGCTATTCCGAAAAGGGCGTAAGCAGCAGCCACGGCGGTCTAAAGTTGAGCCGCGACGCCATCTGCAATGATCAAGTGGGGCTTACCGCGTTGTGGTGGTGAAGGCATACAAACATTTTCATCATCGCACGAGTGTGTGTAACAGCTGTGTGTGTGTGTGTGTGTGTGTGTGTGTCCATTAAATAATTTCCATTAAAAATTGTCTTCTATATCGTAAGTTTCATAGGCGAGGTCTGAAAACCTCGAATCGTCGTCTGGGCGTCATATGCTTCCGACTAGAGGCTATGCTTGGGCATCGAGACGTGATGTTCGCAGCTCTGCGTTTCCTCGGTCCATTCCACATGAACCTGCTGCCGGATCGTGTTGAGAGGTATCTCGTCGCTGCTGTTGTTGTCGCTGTTGGGCCTCTTTCCGATCGACGTCGTCAACCCGGTGCGATACGGCACCAGACCCGGGTCCTCCTCTCGCCCTGCATGGCTGAACAAACTGGCGTCGAGATTTCTTCCCTTGCTTCGGTCCCTTTTGTTGCTCCCTCCAAATGTGACCACGCCCTTGTTCCCCGTACTGTTTGCGGGGCCGCTTCCCCTGGTGCTCGGCCACAGCGGTCTGAAGAGGAATTTTACGAGCGGGCCGAGAGTCGGGAGACAGGCGCTGACGGTGCCGCTGCTGATTTCGATGACGTTCCAGGCTGCTCCATCTGCTAAAGTGTCTGTTGCTCGTTAGCCTCTTGTCCAATTGGGTCTTGTTAGATGATGATGCGTACAAGGAATATCGTCCGATCGGTACAATAAGTAGATCCTGAAGCGATACGCGCTAGTGAAGACGACGTATGAACCGAGTAGGAAAATAAAAGTCAGAAGAATCCTCTGCCATAGGTTGGTTTGAAGCTTCCACAATTGAGGGATCGGTAAGAGGAGGATTCCGAGGTCGCAGAGAATATTCGGAACCGACACGCAGAGGAAGGTCAAGAACAAATCGATGCAGGTCCCCTGCACCCACGGCTCCCAAAGCTTGTTTCGAGGGGTGCACTGGAAAATGGCGGCTAGCACACAGGCAATGGTCCAGCAAATGGCGACGGTGCCGAAAATCCGGGCTCCCAGGCGCACGATTCGGACAGGAAAGACTCGGACGTAGAGACAGAGAAGCGACAGCTTGAACAGGCTGACATTGGTGAGGTACAAAATCTCGGATCCAACAAGCGACTATACCCAATTAGCACCATGTTCACCTCCCTTTGGTGAAGCAGGTTGGAAATACCCTATCGATAATTTGCCTCTCTTCCAATGTGAGAGCACCGGCATGCTTGCCCAGACCTTGATGCACAACTGTTGCGCCAATGGTTAACATAAAAAAAAACTTGTTGATGCAGTTGCGATGGGATGGGTGTACGCACCAACAATGTTCATGGCCATGTTCGCAACCAACATGATGACGGATGCCAGGATGAACCAATCATCCCACCGGAATTTGGCCTGCCACCTCCATCGCGTGAGAAACCGGAGAGCGACGAAGAAGACGGCAATGATGGTGAAGATGATGCTCAGGCGTATCGTATCTGGTCCGACATTCTGGGTAAGATCCTGCGTGCTTGCTGTGTCGGCAATTTTCTGCAAGTAGGCAGCTTTGGCCTCCGTTTCGTTGTAGGCGCGGGGGAAAATGACGCCCATGTTGCTGGAAAGAGCCGAGCAAATCGAGTCGTTGAGTATTTGCTTCACGGATTGCACAACATTGCCACGCCACAACAACTCTCACTCGCGTCCGAATCGTCCAAGTCGTACAAAATGATCCACGGTCCGAATGATGATGGTTCAGCCTGTCGACTTACGGCAGTGTTTTTTTCCCCCATGTCGGGGCCCCCGTAGGCATTTTAAGAAAACCTTGTACGCGTGCTGAAAACTCCACGGCATACCTTTGTCCGAGTTTCCTAGAGCCACTCCAGTTTCATCCCAAGGCCACACTAGTTCCTATTTCAAAACAGGAGTGCCATGACTCGAGGCTGCCCCTAGCACGGCCGCTATACTCAATCGAGCCAGCGCCACACCGCAGGGCCACGTACCCGCACGGATGCACGCGATTCAGCCATCAACGCTCCAGGGCGGGTTTGACGCAAGGCCATGGCTTCTTTTCCCAGGGACGCATCGCCAAGCTCGGTGACACACGTCAAATTCGAGACATTCTCGAAGAAGCGAAACCATTGCTGCTCGACACACGATGACACGCAGAGTCACAGCCATTTCGAACGAGTCAGTGCTCGCCAGCGGACTCATCCCCACAGGAACAAGATTTGCACTAGGCGAATTATGGGCACCAATCAGGCACACGCAGCCTCACTTGCACCCAGTTGGCCTGCAACGTCGAAATTTTACGGCCTTTATTCTCTTGGGCAGGGAAGTGGTCCGATGTAATTAGAGGGTTGAGCGAAATCAGCAAGTCTGTGCGTGATTTGCCACTTCCGACTTGTGCAACGGCTAGCAACGTCCTTTGGCCTTCTTCAACCCCTGCTATTCTTCATCAGGCCAAGCCGCTGATCCCCTTTGTGAGACGGCGTTTTCGGATCCCATCCGACGCTGACTTTTGCCCATTTCCCGTTTTTGCTTTTTTTTCCGAGGAGACCAAACGAACCATGTGGGCACTCGTGCCCCTTTGACGACCGTTCGCTCCGCTTCTAAAGGCACATCGCGTTGGTTGATGGAGGCATTGACATGTCCGAGCCCTCAGCTCAGGGTCCCATGAAAGTGGATCCTCGGGTTTTTCTTTTACTATGTCCGTCCACGGGTCGTCATCAAGCATCCTCCCTGTGCTCGACTCGTTTACAGTTGTGTCTTGCATGAATATGTACGCAATGTCGGGTAGTCAGCTCCAATTTCTCGTATTGAGATCCCGTCGTGATGTTTCAAAACAACTCGGTCTCGTTCACGCTTCATTCTGATCACATCGAAATGGCATCGGGCCGGGGAAATTAAAAGACATGGACCTGCATGCAACCTGCAGGAGTTCAGCCAACGACAATATCCAGAAAACCATTATCCCAGCCCATATCCCAGGGTTACTGTCAGAGAAGGAGGACACTCCCGTACGACCCACCTGCCCCGTCAGGCCTCGCAATCGTTCCTATGACTAAAATAGCAAGCTTCCATTGGTAGCGGCAATATGCAGTCAAAGCACCCGGCAAGAAATTGGTTGCTGGGGTTGAAGTCCCCACTGCTGTCCAAGCATTCAGTATTCAATTGCCTCTTGGCCGGCAGAAAGTCCACGGGAGCTAGATCAAGCGTACGCTCATCCGTGCGATAGTTTCACCAGCATCGAGTTAAATTCGGCGTGTTGGAAGATGACAAGCCTCTTTGCTATCAATTCACCAACAAGAACCATACTAGTTAAGCCCGTTATCCCCAGGCTGGAGTACCTGGTCGGACCTGGCCCAGCAACCACAGTGAACCATGTACAGGGTAGTTGACCATACGTAACTCGATTTTGCTATCAAATCATGCTTGAAGGGGTGCATGCATGGGTTGACTCGCAATACGAACCATTCTTCAAGGTATGATTCAAGGTTTAATTTCAAAAAGAAAAAAGAAAAATAGCTTTGGTTAAAACGCAGGAATGTGCTCAGTCCCAAGCTCGTGGCATGAAGAGACAGCTAGACCCAGCGAAGAACCTTGCGCTCTTCGCTTCATCTGACCATCTTTTGACTTGACAACCATGCCCCAAGTTTGTGAACGCTGCTTGATATTAGAACCACTCTATATTTCTTGAATAATATTGCACAGACTCTACAGCTAGCACAATGTCACTGCTTCGATAAATAGACTCAACCCAGGCATACAAAACTACCAGCCTCTATCGTCCCATTGGAGCTACGGACCCCTGCTGTTCGAGGCAACCGTATGGTAATGTGTAACCTCCAATTCAGATACGCCGGGATGTGTTTTGCTTCAGTAAGTGATAGTTTGTACCAGCAATTGAGACTTCATGATGTGTAACTTGGTCATGATTATTAGCAGCTATTCGCCGCCATCTGGTAGAGCGTGGAAACTATCGCCCTTTAGTAGAGGTGGTGTAATACCTTCTCTCTTGGGGATTGGTGGTCTGGGCGTGTTTTGACACGTCAAAAATACATTGTACGAAGACGGGTTATCGGATGGAAGTCGATAAACATCAAGTGAGTCCAGATGGAAGGAAGATTGGATGTGGGGAATTATTGTGCAATGGGCTACAGTGGAAATACTTTTACTTAATGCGAATATTTCCACAATGTCTAGATACTCTGTGTATTGGACTAATTCAATTTCTAGAAGTTGTGACTGATGAATCAATCATTCAAGCCAGCGAAAAATGGGGTTAGGTCTGTTCTCTGATCGCCTACTTCATCTACTTAGGCTAGGCCGGGATTTGATCCGCGCTGATCGGCGCGCGGGTCAGTGCAATATATGATATTTTACATGCGCTAGGGGAAGACCGGACCGGTCGTAATCAATACGAAAATCAGGATTTTCATTGGGTCATCGTCCTTTACATTGCCATATCAAGTTTTTGCCCTACCACTCATGCTTGCTCGGACCCTTTTGCCGCACAATGGTAAGTCGTGGCCTGACCTTTGAGTTGACAGCGTCACTCATTGAGACATCACAGTTTTCGGTCCAGGTCCCCAGCGCTTGCAAAATCGCTCCTCTACGAACATTTAAGACATGAACTCTGATTGCACCATATCTGGCAGTCTCACCTGCACTAGGTTCACCTGCATGTCAGGAGTCCACTCTAATCTTTAATCTTTTTCTTTTCTTTTTCGGGGAGCCTGATCTCACCCGGAAATAGCTGTAATTTTATGGCAAGAGGGGAGATTAGAGAAAACTACGGCATTCACGACAGTGGTGTTGGTGATTGTTGTATTTTCTTGTAGTGTCTCTGCTGTGATGTTATTCAACAAGAAAAAGCAGTCAAATCCCATCAAGCGGCTGCGTATCAAAGCCAAGTGTACCAGCCTGTTATAGACCATATGCGGATGCCATAGAGTTTGCTTTTTGTTGATGAAACTCTAGATTGAAGTGGCTTGAACACATGTTCTACATGAGTTGAAAATGGGTTTGCAGTTGGTGGCGGTCCTTGTTGACCACTGCCAAGATTCGTAACCCCATGCCACACGAATTCCACAGACTGTTCCTGACTCTACGAAGAATTGGCAAATCCTAGCTCCTCGGTTACATGCACCACAGAGCATCATTATTGGCCAATGACTTTTATTGTCTTAGCTGACATTCCACATGTCTTATATTCATGAAACACAACTTGACGACATCTACACTTTGCTGAACAAAGAGCCTGCAAGGATCGTGCTCCCCTCATGTAAATTAATCTCTTCGGCAAAAATATGAGTCAATAATATCAATGTTTGTGATTATTAGCATGGAGAATAGCTGTTATGGGCAGATTCAGAGCTGGTACACCAGTCCTTCTAACATATTCGTAACAGGGACCGTTGTTATAAGTACTCTATCATAGAACAGTATCTCGCAAAGAAGAACCAATTTTCTTGTTTTCTTCATATGTGATACTAGACTTTTATGCTGAGAGAACCTACAAGCCTCAATACAATGTTACAGAGGCTGAGCTATTTGGCTTTATTCGGCACAACCCTTGCACTCACCATAAAATCACTAGATACTCCAACTGTGCGTATTTTCCAGTGATTTTCTTTGCGATCTTATCAATAGCTGGAAAACTAACAAGTTGACCTGAATTCAGCAATGCAAAGAGGTGCTGATAACGTGGGGAGGTGGTGTGCAACCATACTACATAAGCGTTTCCTCTGGTCTCTCCCCTCTAGGGCCACCGCTTGAGGTATTTTAGCCACAAAATGGAACCTCTATGAAATGGAATATTGATATGGAAGCTCATGCCTATCTATTCCTTGCTGTCTAGTAAGACAAAACCGATAAAACACACCGCACGATATCTGACTCGAGTATAGCGACGGTAAGGAAGATTCTGTTTTCTCCGTCCCCTTTGTTGTTGAACCTTCTGAGAACACGTCTTGCTTCAGTAAAAAAACTAATAGTGGTTAATTGCGATTATATTTCGCTCGAGTTCAGTCTCTGGGCCATATTGCGAGGTTGAACCCAGTATAGGAAATGATGTCTTCAAGCATAACCCAATATCGCAGATTTTTACCAACTTTTTGCTTCTATCTCTATTGCCAAATTTTAGAGGAGCCTTTGCATTGAATTATGGAGACCAAGTGGAATAAAGTATCGCACAATTTGGAAGAGCTATACTGGTGTGCTTTGGATACATATTCAAGGTCCAATCGTCAAGGCCGGTTGCTTGCAGATCAAATTCCAACTGAGTAAAGTAAGAATCACGTTGCTCAAATGCTTTCCTTTTTTAAAAGAAGCCATAGGAATATGAATTACTGTTTCAGAGCATGGAATGATGCACTTCCCCGCCACATGACTCAGAGTGGTGCAATCGTATGATGCTGAGTGTTGGTAAGGCAAATGAAGATAGACGGTTGAATTCCAAAGCAGAATGCCAACGTGCAACATGAGTAAGTATCCCTGAAAGAAAACTACATGATTAAAAATTACATTGTGCAATTTACTACTGGCATAATTAATACCGAAAGTGCCGAGGAAGTTAGGTGATAAATTAGTAGCTGCGCTCTCACGAGACACTAAAGCGGTTCTGAGTTTTTACGTCTACATATATTTAACCAGGAGCACAACTAGCATCGCGAATCCACTTTGAGTGAGGCATTATGCTAGCCTATAATGCATCATCACTACCACTGGTGGTGCTGACATTAACAACCCGAGTGCTGATCCTCTCGCTGTTGTAACGCTGGTGGCTGAAATGACGAGCACAACCGTTTACATTATTCCTATTTCCCCGTGTAGTTGGTCTCAATATGGATACTTGGCGAGGTTTTGGAAAGCTTCTAGTAGCACTATGGCGCCTGGAGTCTTGTCAATTGAACAATGTTTTGAAGCTTTCGGCGATTTCTGTTCCTTCCTCTAGTGTGGTTACGAAGCGGCCGGCTGTATGTTCTTTTGACTACTACCTAGAAGCGGCGCAACAAGCCCCCTGCCTTGGGATTGAAGTCTCTGTAAATTGGGAAAAGTTCGGATTCTCCCGACTGATAGGCCTGGAAATACTTCAAACCCAAAATTGAGTTGTCAGCGCAGTATCATTTTTTATGTAAGTGAACCCTATGATAGCATGGTGGCTTTTTTCTAACTCAACAAATCACTTATTGTGCAATTACAAGTTGTTCTCGATTTAACATCTCTTTCGGTCGCGGCTATGACTATGATCTACATGTGCCAATGACGGTCTCGTGGTCAAAGACAGTCAGTTCTTCTTATACTTTCTTCAAATTTCTTCGAGCTGGGCTGCATATTTCAAGTAATGTTATCACGATATTTCGGGGTTATCAATGCAAAATGAATAACTGGTTATTTGTGCGCTCAATATGGATTAACAAATACTAATCCCGGCCATATAATTCTTTCTCAAACAATTTCTAAAGCAATTTATACCACATATCAAGATTCAGTGGCCTTGAACTGGCCATGTGCGCAGGCCTACGCTGAAAGCGATAAGAAGTGCGGTGGCAGCCGTGACCAAGGTGTCCAGGCGCTCGATCAGATTTAGGCCTGGAAAGGAGTTCCCTTGGGCTGCTCCTTAGGGGGAGGGGAGACATCGCGAGCGTGAGGCTCCTTGGGATCCTTAGGAAGAGGAGGAACATCTCGGGCGTGAGGGCCCTTGGGGTCCTTGGGGGAAGGCGAGGCGGGAGCATCTCGAGATTGAGGCTTCTTAGGATCCTTGGGGTCCTTGGGAGGGGGAGGGACATCTCGAGCATGTGGACCCTTAGGCTCATCCTTAGGAGGAGGAGGAGGAGCATCGCGGGCCTGAGGACCCTTGGGCTCATCCTTGGGCTCTTCCTTGGGAGGAGGAACATCTCTGGCGTGGGGCTCCTTAGGACCCTTGAGAGGAGGGGCAACGTCGCGAGCCTGAGGCTTCGTGGGATCTTTGGGATCCTTGGGAGGAGGAGGGACATCGCGAGCGTGGGGACCCTTGGGGTCTTTCGGAGGAGGAGCAGGAGCGTCTCTAGCGTGAGGCTCCTTAGGATCATTGGCAGGAGGGGGAGGAACGTCTCGAGCATGGGGACTCTTGGAGTCCTTGGGAGGAGGAGGAACATCTCGGGCGTGAGGGCCCTTGGGGTCCTTGGAGGGTGGCGGGGCGGGAGCATCTCGAGATTGAGGCTTCTTAGGATCCTTGGGGTCCTTGGGAGGGGGAGGGACATCTCGAGCATGTGGCCCCTTAGGCTCTCCTTTCGGAGGAGGGACGTCGCGAGCATTGATGGGAGCTCCCTTTGGTGCATCCGGAGGGGGTGGAGGAGCATCATTGCGAACCTGAACCGCTCCGTGGATATCCTTCACGGGAGGAGGAGCGCCTTTAAAAGTTAGTCAATGATCTTGATCGTAACTTGTTACAACTTACCAATGACTCCAGCGCTGGCGGAAGCTGCGCAGACGGTGACGAGGGCAGTAGAGAAACGCATATTGGTAGATTTCTTGTTGCTTATTTGGCGAAGGAATGAACAGGTAGATTGAGTATAGTTGGAAGATGATGAAGATGTTGTTGTTGTGTAAAGATTTTTTGTCGTTGGTGGCAGATTCAAGTCCTTTTATACACCATTCGATACTCCCTACTCAAGGTTTGCTTTGATATACAGACCGTTATAGAAAGAAAGGATGTTGATCAAAGTCCGAGCCAACAACACCATTCCATGTCTGTGCTTGTTCAAAATCCACAATTCAACGTCATTGGAAAGTTGATTCCCTAGGCCCTAGTCCTAGTTTCTATGAGAGATGCGAGGTTGGATTGCGGTTTGAAGGTGGAGAAGCACACGTACAACTTGGTCGATCAACCGCTCAACCATGGATGGAGCTTCCTTGTGTCCCGATTTCACTCTGCTATACTGCGCCAGTTCGTGCATCAACTCTATTGTTTTCTTCTGGTTGCACGATGAATTTTAGGTTTTTTTTGTGGTTCAATTCATTATTTACAATATCGCATCCTCTATTTACTCCTCCGTCCAAAATCCTAGAAAAGCAATCGAATGACTATCTCGACCACCAAGATTCTCGAGTAAAAATTGAGCCCATGCGCGCCTTGACCAATTGATTCATGGCGAGAAAACTATCCATTTGTGATATATCCCAAGCCAGACATGTCGATTTTCACCATGAAGCGTTGATCGATAATACGAGAGATTACGAATATGAGCCTCTACCTGCATAATGGTCACATTTGACGTTGTTGGTGTTGAAGATCTTGCCCAACCGAGCTAGCCTGTGTTTGACCAGGTCCCGGTATCCGCCAACGGCTGACGCGTTGAATTTACGAGAAGCTGGCTGACGCGGTCCGGCTAAATTTAGCGTGAGGCGGCAGTCACGGAAGAGCTATGGTTGAGCACATCGGCACATGGATTGGCGCCATAGTGTATTACGCGTTTGGCCAGCCTTGAAGATTGAGATCGTCAAAAGAAGTCTGATATATCCGGGGGCTTAGCCACTGAGCCGAGCGACCGGGACGCGCCCCACACTAACGAACAATATTCCCGACCACGCGCGCTTCAACGGTCGGTCCGGCTTTGTGCACAATCAACCCAGGGGGCCGCCAGCGCAGATCTCGAGAATGTTTGACCTGGTTCAAACACGGGGAGATGGATCCGCCCGGAATTGTCCGATGGTACAACTGCCGGTTTCCCTTAAACGTCCCATCCTACATCGATGTGGGGTTAGAAAATGTGCCGACGGTAAAACTTTGAATGATACAGCCTTCCCGCTTCGTACGACAAGTCGTGAAAACCATGCGCACGTTTTGTTCGTACTCAAGTATTTGTGAACGCAATATTTTACCCCGCTGATCTCACGAAGGAAAATTACAGACACGCAAGCAGCTACCCTATAGAACAGCCCGTCAATGAATGCAAAGGGCAAGAACCTGTGCAATTCACAAAATAGCATGTCTATTTTCCGGAATTTATGTTGAGGCAATTGGTTAAGTTATTCAAAAAAGAACTTGTGGACAAATTAGGGGTCCCGTGCAAGAATGAGGTGATGATTGAAGAATGCACGATGAGATACTGTCTAAGTGTACAAAGTTTGTTGAGGCAGACTTTGCGTGACAAATCACCCACTAGTACATTGGATGCAATTTCTACTACCGAACGGCCAATCCTATTCCAAGAAACGAAACAATGGCGGCATCAAATGTACCGAGCTCTCATTCACCGACATTTATTGTCACAATTACATGTCGATTATGTAGAACCTGCGATGATTTGGGGCGTATTGCATCACAAGAAGCGTGATACTGAACAATAAAAAAGCTCAATATCGGCTTAAAATTAATCATCTATCACGTAGAAACACCCCTACTTGGGATCCAAGTCATGGTGGTTTTCTGAATAACTGTGAACGAGGAGTTGATAGCGTCGTCCGGCCCAGTTCCCACTCCTATATCGTAAGTTCCATGGGCCAAAACCCATTGTGCAGCCTTCCAAGAAGCCACATCTTTTTTTCTCATCTCAAGAGAAACCATGATAATTGCCTTGGGCGCCAGAAGTGTCGTTTTTTGAAACCCGCACAGGAATGCTTCCTCGTGATGCCCGCTCGGCCATAGGTACACCTGGACTACTTCTTGGCCAGCCGAGTTCCCGATATTATCGACCCTGATATCCACAGTCCAGTAATTTCCTTCGTCGGTCACGTCATAAATGTGACATTTGAAATCAGTAAAGCTCAGCCCATATCCAAACCACCACTGGGGCTTGGCGGCTTTGTTGTGGAGGTACCACCGGTAACCAACCTGAGTGTCCTCTTTGTAGAAGACGGTCCCGTCCTCCCCAGGCCAAGACTTTGCATCGGAAGCAAAGGGAAGATCATCGTATTTCCGAGGCCAAGTGATGGGCAAACGACCTGATGGGTTGACGCGGCCAAGAAGCACGTCCGCCAAAGCGTTTCCTGCTTCCTGGCCTCCATACCAAGCCTGCAGAAATGTGGAGGCACTGTCGATCCATGGAACCTCGACTGGGGACCCCGACTGGTTCACAATGACCAATGATTCCGGCCGACTCATCTGGTCCAGCAATGCCCTGACAAGCTTATCCTGGTCGCCAGGCAGTGCCATCGACTGCCGGTCGTAGCCTTCGCTTTCCCACTCATCGCTCAGCCCGAGAACGGCGACTGTGATTTCGCTTTCGTTCGCCAGTGACACGGCGTCGGAAATCATCGTTTCGGAGTCAGCCATCTCTTCTTGGTACCCGATCCGGAGAGACGGATGAGATGAGAACACGTGGTTCGCATCATCTAGAATTCCGCCAGAGGTGGCTAAATCTTTGTCCATCCAGGCATCAATTGTGACACTGTACTGTCTACCAGCTTCCATGTGTTTGCTTCCGATTCGCTCAACACTTCCGAAGGAGTAAAATGTTTCCCCACGCTCGTTCCACTTGCCATTGTCGACGACAAGCTCGCCATCGACATAAACGCGAGAACCTCCCACGCTGCTCAGGCTGAAGCGATGATTTCCTGTTGTGGCTGGCATTATTAAAGAAGAGATTCGCAAAGAGTACGGCGGAGGGTTCTCTGTCTGAAATTGGTGAGGAGAACTATCAGACAGGTCAACGTTGGAACTGCTGCGATACTGGGTCTGAATGATTGGGCCAGACATGTCAGTCGATTCAAAGAAGTCAACCCGAAGCATCTGATCACTCCCGTCTGTTGATGGGCTCTTCCATTGCTTCCGGTCAAAAAGGGCAAGCCATTTGCGTGCATATGCTCCGGGAGAATATTGAACATGCAAATCAACACCCATCTGCGCTGCCGCCTGTTTGAATGACTCCATTGGCTGGCTCAGATACTGTGGGTTCATACTGGCGGAGCCTCCGCCACCGGAAGTGCCCACGAGGGCGTTGGGTCCAACAAATGCAACTTGTTTCCCGGCGAGTGCGTGAAGGTCCAAAGGCAAGGTGGAACTGGAGTTCTTTAGTAGCACAATGCCATTCGCCGCAATCCGTCGCATTAGTTGCACGTCTTCGGTGGATGTGTGAGATGATTCTTCCCGATCTCGAGATCTGTCGGCGTCCTCCGGGGTGAGTCCCAGAAGTCCAAATTTGTCGGCGAGATTCAGTATGCGCGTGACAGACTGGTCAATTTTATGTAGAATCTCGCCATTTGGTTCCTCTTCAATTGCCTTGATTAGTTTGGCGCCTCGCCTTTCCGACGGACCAGGCATTTCAAGGTCGAGGCCGGCCTTCAGGCTGTCGACGGTTGAGTTGGTACCGCCCCAGTCGCTCATAATGACGCCTTTGAATCCCCACTCTTCTCGCAGAATATTTTGAATGATGGTGAAATTCATATCCATGTGCTTCCCATTGACTGAATTGTAGGCCGTCATGATACAACCTGGGGATGCCGATTGGAGCACCATCTCGAAGGGCCGCAAGTAAATTTCTCTCAAAGCACGTTCTGAGATCTGGGCATCTACGGAGAATCTTTGGTGTTCCTGCTCATTTCCAACACTATCACGTTTTGTTAAATCCGCAAGTTTTCGTCGAATGAGCGGCAGTACGCCTAACACCACTTACAAATGCTTTGGGGTTGCGGAGACCTCACCAGTCTCCTGCACGCCTAGCACATATTCGGAGGCCAGTGTCCCACTAAGAAAAGGGTCCTCGCCAAAGCATTCGAAGTTTCGTCCCCCAAGAGGATTTCGGGCACAGCAGATTGTTGGAGCGAGCAGCACCTGGGCAGCCTTTTGTTTCGCCTCTCGGCATAGCAGCCTCCCCAAGTCTCGTATCTCTGAGGCAGACCAGGTTGCGGCTTGGCATACTGGGTCGGGAACGAAGGCTGAACTTGGGCCGCCGACTGCAAACTTTCCCCGGGCTCCTGAGGGGCCATCGGACGTCTGAAAAGTCAGTTTATGAACAATCGTTAATTACATGCCGAAATACCTTTATAGATCCAATCCCCAGCCTTGATATCTCCTGTGTTTGCCATACATCTGCCCCAGAGAGAAGTGACACCCTCTCATCCAAGGTTAGCCTTTGAAGAAGCTGAGGTACACTGTTCGAAGACATATTTCTGCGTGGGCAGAGTAACAGTTCAATTGATGGTTTCGAAGGCGTGCGCAGGGGGTTGAGATATCTTGGTTCTCCCATTTACACACGGTTTTTGTGGCTGGGCGACAAAGAAGGGGAGAGGATGACGGAAACGGAGCTGGAGAGTAGATTGAAGGGTCTTATCAGTAAAGAGTATGAGGGCACAAGTGGGTCAACACAGGTTGCCGCCAAGCATTATGAGGTAGATGGTAGATCCCGATCGGGATTTTGCTCCATGATGACCTACTGAGCCGTTTTTAGTGGATTCAATAATAGCATGAACTGCTGCAGCGTGAGATGTTATGGTATGCTGATTGATTGGACTCCCCGAACATGCTCGTCTTATCGTGAACCAATATGGCAGTAAGACCTACCAATTGGTGCTTGGTAGAATAAAATGTGGATGGTGGAAAGCCAGTGCCGGTCTTATCCTGTTTCTTTGCCGGAGCGAAGCCTGATATAGTACCAATGGCAATTGTTCGATTGGATGATTCTTATCTCCGTGGAGCCGAACCATTATTGGTAAAGCCAAATCTTTCTTATCGCTCCACAACATCATTTCCTTCGTATTGTGATAACATGCCAAGCAGGTAGGGATCTTTTTTTATTGATCTTGATTGGTAAACTCATTTGTGTTGTTATTTATGGTTCGTTTATCGTGCTGCAAAGGAATACGGCACATCTTAATTCATGGCAGCGGATGTGAGCACAATGCACGAATTCAGAAGGCTGACTTCGTGATGCTTCAGCTTGTCATATAATAATTCTATTCCAGGCCATTATTGAAATATATGGACCCCTTGGAGCCTGAGAAGCGCGATTTTAATCGCGCGCATCCTGTCAGGATCCGTTTCTTTATGACTACAAATCCAGCCATTTAGGGCACCGCTGTCCACGAGATGTTCTGTATTGGAGAAATTCTCATTGAAGTTCCCATTAATACCGGATTTACTGCTTCTGCAGAGTGTGTGTAAATTTGCTTTACTGTCAATGTTAAATGGTTCACTGCCGACTCTCCAAACTAGGTATGTCACGGAGATTGGTACATAGAGCTGGGCATGTAGTTGACACTAGCAGGACAATTACTACCTGTACACAAACCACTTATCTCATACGGTGTTCATTCACTATGCGCATTTTGCACACCCCCATGTCACTTTTCTAGGTATAGGGTGATTGCCAACAGCATTCAACCTCTTCTGGCGAGGTGCATATGCCCCTTGTTCTTGCAGCCAACAAGTTAGGAAACTGGGGCTTCTAAAGCCCAACAGTACACTTAACCGGCATAGACAGGCGTTGGTATTACGCAACACTGCATTATCGTTGGCACGCAGGGAAAATTATCCGCGCGAAATAAAAACATCTACACCCGCACCTCTCCCTATCAGATCTCCTGATCCAGCACTCTTCCTCATTTACCGTCGTACCAGCACGTCGATACACATATCCTAAATGACTGACTCAATTGAACCCCAGACGAATGAACCAATTGTGAGTTCTGAGCACAGCCTTAAAGCTGCACAATTATAACCTCTAACACAACAACTCAGGCGGCAGACACATTTGATGATGGGGACTCTGGAATCTCGGCTGTGAGCGTTCCCACTCACCCCTCTTCAAAATTTGATGGATATTGATTTAAAAAAAGCCCATAACCACCAGTCTTACATCCCTTCGATCAAGCGTCTTGCGATATCAGGAGGAGAATGGCAGAACATACCATGCCATGAGCTCTGGTAGTAGGTGTAACAAGATGAGCTTATTATGGCACATATCTGATTATTGAAATTGACAGAATATAATTTTCCGAACGATGAGCGAGAGAGTGAACGCCTCGGTAGGTTGCGTATCCTCGAGACATTAAATGAAGCTGAGAATTTCGTATAGACTTACAGCACAATCTGTGGCTTCTCACCCTTCATGGAGAGCTGGGATTAAGCCCTAAGGTGAAAGGCACTGCCAAGCGTGTTTTAGATGCTGGTACTGGCACAGGAATCTGGGCTATTGAATATGGTACGTTGATCAAACCATACGCTGATGGAGTAGAACATAGTGCTGACTGTATCTGCCTATAGCCGATAGTCATCCTGACTCTGAGGTATTTGCTCCACTAAATCTGTCACCGCACCGTTTTAACAAATATAATATAGGTGATTGGGGTTGACCTCAGTCCTATCCAGCCTTCGCTGTATGTTTCACTATGGAGGTTGTGATTACAAGACACAAATTGGTGCTAACATCCTTTTTGCACAGAGTCCCACCAAATTGCTCTTTTGTAGTCGACGATCTTGAGAAAGAATGGACATGGACTGAGCCCTTTGACTTGATTTTTGCCAGGGTAATGGCAGGATCTTTTGCCGACATGCAAGAATTCATCCGAACAGCATCCAAGTAGTTCACACCGACCTTGCGTTTCGGTGCTCAAGAAACTAGTGTATGGCTTGCTGATATTAATGGCATAGAAATTTAGAACCTGGCGGATACCTCGAGATGCAGGATCTGGCGCAGCCTATCCGATGCGATGATGGGACATTGAAGGAAGAGAGCGAGTTGAGCCGTTCAGGGCGACTATTTATCGAGGCCAGTACTAAAGCGGGTCGTCCTATCGACGTGGCCACAAAGTATAAAAGCCTTCTTGAAGAGGCTGGGTTTGTTGACGTTGTTGAGAAGCAGTACAAGTGGCCACTAAATCAATGGCCAAAGGATAAACACTACAAGGAGATTGGAGCATGGACCCTTGAAACTTTGAGCACTGGCCTTGAAGCACTTTTTCTTGCTCTGTTCACGAGGTTTTTAAGCTGGACTGTGGAAGAGGTGACAGTGTTTTGTGCTGGGCTACGACAGCAACTCCATGACCGCCGCATCCATGCATACGCCCCTGTGTAGGTTTCATTTCTCCACTTGACCTGTCCCTGGAATTTTAAAACATCTGTATTAATTACCGAGCAGCTACGTTGTTTATGGGAGAAAACCCTAAAATGAGGCAAAATCCAAGCCGGTTGCTTAGGCTCGTTAACACCTTGAGCACCTTTGAGTCTTGAATGCAAGGCCAAATGTATGCTACGTGACTTTGCCACGAGATAATTACAAAATTACGGCGCAGACAGAAAATTGTTCTCCTCAATTGTTCCTTGAATGCAGCTCCGTCTCTGTGTCTTCAAAAAACTGTTCTCGTCGCCTACTATCGGCTAACTGATACTGCTCACCTCTCAAACCTTCTTCATCTCAGAGTCTCAGACACGGCGTCGTCAGTATCTTAGTCAGCATCGTCTGGAGCAGACATACATCCCAGGACAATTATCATTGTCCAGAACACTTCTCGCGCACTTGAACAAATGGGATTTATTTGATTCGCTCGGGTTAACCCACCAGCGCACGAAAAAGGGCTGTACCAAGGCGGCAACCCCTGCGGTGTAGATCGACACATTCACAGTGCCCCTCCCCTCATCCCTGAACACAGTGTGCCAAACGAAATATACGCCATAACTTGGCGAAAGATCAGCAGCGCGATTCGCTTCACTGCTATGGAGGATGACGCTTGTAGTAATGTTAGCTCGCCCCGCTGAGACAGAGGTTTTGCGTACACATTTGCACAAGTAAAGGTAGCAAATATTCATATTATAAAGAAAATAATAAAAATATAAAAATAATAATTAAAAAAGGAGATTCTAAAACAAAAGAAAAATAAATAAATTTATTTTTTATAACAAAAAACGGTATAGGGTAAATAATACATAAAAGCGCTTTTGCTGTTACCAAAGTAGTCCCCCTGCTCCAGCGGGGTGAGCTTACATTACTTCAAGCGTCAACCTCGGTACAGACGTCCAGCTCGTCAACTGACAAGACAAGGGTAACGACAAGGGCATTGTACCCGCCTCAACTTTGCCCCGCTGCATCGGCATGATAACCGAGTTGGCAAGCATCCCTGTTTGGGCAACAAGCCGATTAGTAAGATCGTAACCAGCCCCACAATATCATGCCGAAAATCACACATGCAATCAAGGTGGACAGCCATGAAATTACTTGCGACCATCTTCCAACACATCTCTGTAAGCTAACACTAAGGGTATAATTAGGCCGTAATAAAATTTCGACCACCAAGAGTATGGACGATGGGGGCCAGTAAGGTTGAACCAAAGCCTTGCTTCATGGCATGTGCCATGGGATACGATACGATTTCTCGACGTGGGATTAGAAAGCATGCGAGAGTGGGTTTCCCACTGAGCACTATAGAATCCGAGAATGGTAACCTAGAATATCTTTTTTACCCAAATCATCCGTTTCAGGCAAGAAATGGATGTGCTTGGAACTAAGGCATGCCGGGATGACCTTGCTTTGGGAAAATGGCGATCTGCTGTCAGGCATTATAAAAGCGTGTTCAGGAAACAGGGATCTTAAAGATGCCGGAAGATGCCGTCTGGTGGTAAGGCATTTTCTACTAAGTCCATGCTGTGCCATACAGTGGCTAGTAGGCTATCCAAACAACGTTAGAGCAGTTACCCGTCTGGGGCATCCAAAAAAAAAGACGACCAGAATTCATTTCTCACCCAAGCTGCCCCATAATAATACCACCCTAACATGTGCTTCATCATGATGAAAGTTAGTCCCTGGATGTTTTGTCACGTCATACCTTGGGGTTCATGTCAAACTTAAATGAGCATTTCCAACTATTGCAGTATACGCCACCGATAATTAGAGCAACAGGAAGGCTGCCGAGGTATCAAGGAGCCAGCGACACAGACTTTTTTTAAATTTCTTTTTTTAACAAAGCGCTGTCCACTTTATTTTCCTTCATCCGCCATAGTCATGTATACGCGAAACCCAAATCAGATCTAAAAAGATTAATCAAGGTCGTACAAACCAATAAATCGATGCTCATGAGCATGAAACTCGATCTATTGCTTCCCCTTAGAAGAAGCTTCCCCTTAGAAGGCTAATGTAGGCACCAAATGCGGTTCAATGTCATTTACTTCGAGAACCGAACTTGTTTCAGCTTCCCTGGAGCATTCATTGTTTTCGGTGTTCAGTAAGAGGCTTATACAATACATCTCTGTAATTAAAATAGCAATAAATATGGGCCATGTTCTCATTTGTGTCTGTGATGACATCAAACTTTTCACGAGGTATGATCACACACCAGGCATAATTCCGACTGTTCTGGATACCACTGCTACGTCGCCCCTTTCTAAGATTAAATTCCAATCCGAGCACCTCGAATTTATCCATTAGTATTGATATTTCAGCGGAGAAATTCTGTGAACCCACAGACAACTCGAATGGTTAGCCCGACTGGGACTAAGGAGAGGCACAGGAATGAAACCTACCCAGATGGGAACCTCTTGCGAAAACGCTAGCCAACTATTCTCATGATACCCATGGGAGCCCTGGCATCTCAAAACTTCCTGGGGTTAACTAGTGGGGCATTAGACAGCTTATGATGATTTGAGATGAATTGGACGGTTGACCAGGGTAGGCCGGCAGCTTTCCACGAACCAGTTTGAGTAGTAGAGGCGCGATCTGTTGGATGACTTCACAGGCGGTGAAATGGCCTATATAAGTGACATGAATCCGCCCCAAAACAATAATTCAAAGCATCCCAAAGCATTCTCAACCTCATAGTCTTGATTCATCTCTACTCTACCTTTCTTCACAGTGTCAATATGCATTTCCTGGCCTTCCTTAGCATCGCTGCGGCACTTACGGGAGCTGTCCCTCTGGATGGCAGTATTGAAGCTCGCCAACTCGCCTCTACCCGAAACGATCTTGACAATAGCACCTCTTCGGCATGCCCTACTGCTATCTTTATCTTCGCTCGTGCTTCTACTGAGACAGGCAACATGGTGAGCGCATTTCAATAGATGATGTTGCGGGATACTAATATTACGATAGGGAGGAAGCGCTGGCCCTGCCGTAGCAAGCGCCCTTACTAGCCACTACGGAACTGGCGCAGTTTGGGTTCAAGGAGTTGGTGGTCCGTACACGGCAGATTTGGCAAGCAATGCCCTATCGGGAGGGACGAGCCAGGCTGCAATTGACGAGGCCAAGCGACTGTTTACCCTGGCCAACACCAAATGTCCCCAGACTCCGGTTGTAACCGGCGGTTACAGGTGAGTACGCATCAAATTGTAGCGTTCCCAATCTAACTGGTCTTCAGCCAAGGTACTGCCGTGATCAGCGGTGCGCTTGCTACTGTCAACTCCACTATCAGCAAACAAGTCAAGGGGGCTGTTCTTTTCGGTTACACTCAGAACAAGCAGAATAATGGAACCATTCCCAACTACCCTACCGCTAGGACCAAGATCTACTGTAACAGTGGCGATGCTGTCTGCAATGGCACCTTGCTTGTTCTCCCGGCCCACTTCCTCTACACGACCGACGCTTCCACCACTGCCCCCGAGTTTCTTATCAGCCAAATTAGCAGCGCCTAATCGACCCTAAAATTACTTGTGAATGGAATGTGGAGAATATAAATTATAAGGGGATGAAGATTACTTTCGATTGGGGGATTTTAAGATCGCCACTATTTTAGGAATGTGGCCATCGCTCAAGGCAGCCTGAACTTGCTAGTTCTTAATATATGAACCAACTTGTGAAATTCACCTTGTCCCTGTGACCCAAATTAGTGGCCGAACTTAGTTATAACCGTATAATCTCCACAAAAAACAGATGACTTCATCTTGATCCTCGGGGAGAAGGAACACTAACTAACAAGGGTCAATAGCATGGCACGGTGGGGCTGTCTTTTCCCCAAGTGCTTGATTTGGACACCTCCACTTTTTAATAAAATTACACTTTCTCATTGTCGTTACCTACATCTAGTTACGCCTCGCCCTCTACTATGACGTTCTCAACATACAGATCGTCCAATCATGTAGCCTCTCAAACGGCTTTTGGGTGTAGAATCAGTACAATCAAACCATTGAATGCCTGTCGTATAGGTGCTTCTCCACTGTAACCACTGCACAAGTTGACCTAGTCAAAATAATCACAGACTCCAAGGCCAAAATAATACCGCAAAAAAATCAATTAACCCGTGTGCCCATTAATCACAGGGTTTTTATTTTTATTTTTTAAAAAAACAGAATTGCTCGTAGGAATGGGAGATTAGTTATGTCTAATGGCCACTATTGGCATGAATGTGTTATTCGAAGAGACTCATGTTGTAAGTTATACCTACGCTAACTCGGCTGTCAGAATATTTTTGATCGAAAATCTACGAGAATCTGGTGCAGAAATCCCTATCTCTCACATACACCTCGCGAAAATGTTTCAAGCACCCAGATAAACCCTATTTCTACACAATCAATTCTGACAACAACACTCGAACCTGAGCTGCGCGAGACTTTGTCAGCGTGCTCCAACCTGACAAATGGAGATACCAAGGTGCTTCCACTAGAGGAATTTGGTTACCCTCGTGGCCAAGGCAGGTGGGTTTTATGCACAAATAGAATTGGTTCTCTTGGTGAGCAGGTGCTTCAGTGAATTGATATTGAAGGCAACGAGGCAGCCATGAGTGTACCGCCATCGCATTCGCTACATAACATCAAAACTAGAAAAAAAGGGTTATAATATCTCAAGAAAATATAAGTTTAAAACATCGCAAAATATTATATTTAGGTAATTATATTTATTTCTTTAGTCGCTGTAACAAATCGACGAAGGCGAATTCTGCGTGTTTCACGACACGGGGCGTTGTAGAAAAACATACAGTTAATGGAAATGATGTTTCGCTATGAAATTAAGTCGTATTCAAATAAACTATCCCTTTGAGTGCCTTAGCCCTCCACCTCCGTACCCCGCCCCACATGACCCCAGCAAAAGCAAAGTGACCTCGAGTGACATCAATGACTTCCAGAATCAATACAACTCATTTTACTATGTAATTC